>JAAVMA010000027.1:0-563930 GCA_022985105.1 Penicillium ochrochloron
CGAAGATTCAGTACGAATTGGTGGCATGGTAGGCTGTTGAATTAGGTAGGGTTGTATGGAGACGCGATTTTGGGGAAGGTGGCCCGCCCGCTTGTGTGGCCCACTCGCTTGTGGAATACGTTAGGAGATCTAAGCGTTCCGTCCATATCGGGTTACGAAGTCCCCGGATACCCTTAGGAATTGTCTGCTTAGATGCTCTGATTGACTTCCTATTCTTAAGAGGTTAAACCTCGCTTCTGATCGATTTTCCCTATATAGATCCTACTCATTATTCGTCTTTCTCGTGGTCTTAAGTAAGATCGCTTAATTATCTTTAACTCGACATAGCCCGCTAACTACCTTACCCCTATCGTACGTTGATCGAGGAGTAGGTCAGGTTCTGCTATTTAGTAGTCACGTGTCTAGACTTAGGGATTAGCGATAAGCCTGACCTAAGTAAATATAATAAAATGTACCCTAATTAGTTCGGTACGTTAACATTTTAATTCCGTACTTATCGCACTTACCATAATAGGTAGCAGTAGAATAAAGGAGATTATTATATCGGGGGTAGTAGGTCACTTCCCGTGTTAATTAATGTACTATGTATTTAATAAACAAAGCTTATCGCTTTTAGAAGTTCGTTTTTTCACTCTTATAATCAATATGTAATTCAGCTCGTTCTATCGGCACCTGAAGTCATTATACCGATCACTATCGGAGAGACGATATTTTAGCCTAGAATGGTAGGTCTTTACTTACGGTTAATTAATACGAGGGGTGGGATATAATAAACTAATAGTCTTCGCGACTCGCCAAAGGGAATGGTGAGGAAACTCACGGTTTAGTAATATGTATTACCACGAAGGCTAGGCGAGACGTTTCGTCATTTTGTGAGCGAGATAGCCTATCTACAGCCTAGCAAGTTTTGAACGAGAAATAGTTCCACTGACATTCAGCCGATACATCCAAAACAGAACGCACCAAACAAGAGGTTTAATTCTGACGGCATATTTGTTCTTTAAGATATCAAATAGTCAAAGCGGGTCAGTTGGTAGGGCAACTACCAGGGCTGGGATTAGTGGCCGCGGATCTAACGCTCAGCTTAGGCGGGGATGGGCTGTGCATAGTACAAATACCTAATTCGGCAACGGTCGTCTTCCTTGCCATCTCTTCCCCCCTTTGAAGCCAATCCTCAAAATGAGTTGACGGAGAATGTCGCGACATTTAGCCTCAAAACTGCATTGGTTCATGCAACACTCAGTTTCCAAGACACTTCTACAGTTCTTATTATAATAGGCTAAACATGGACTATGTGCGAATCGGTTATGATTAAAAGCGGTACGGAGACTAGGTATGAGAATAATTATGAAAGACAAGGGGTGGTTCTGAGGCTGTGTTATTCACAAAATTGCTCTATGAACAAGAAATAATAAAGCATTTTGCACAGTCAACAAGCAAAATACGACGAAAGAGCGGGTAGATCTAGGCAAATGTGGCTTTGTAGAGGGCAAAACGTTTGATAGGGGCCTTCGTCAACAGAAAATAGATTTGACTCCCAATTTTGGACAGTGGAGAGACTGGGAATCTATCTATTCTTTATCACCAGGTTGTCTCGGTTGGATGATGCTTCCTCCAGGTCCATACTTCATCAGCCATGTGATGCGCAACCTACGCAGCAACTACTGTCAACCTAGCAGTTGTTACCCCAACAAACAATGGACTTGACATTGGCTGCAGCATCTCCCAGTGATTTGCAGATCCTATAGCCCGTGTTCCATTCCAGTGTACCGAGTTTATTACCCTGGCCATTGTTCCCATCATAGAGGCCACAGTAAATATCTCAGTAGTCGCCACTCGTAATCGCAAAACTGCGTGCATCGGTTCGTTGGTAGTTGTATGAGGTCCAATGGTTTTGCCAATCGACCGTGGTTATCTCGGTACCACTGTTGCAGTTTGAGCCCTTGTAGTAGGTAACGCCAGCAATGACGCCACAGGTTGAGCGTTGCTCAAGAGGGCTTGCCGGGGATGTTGGTGCCGCATGGATGGTAGGGGCGAGGAGGAGGAGGGAAAGTGTGATGAGGTTAACCATTGTTGATCAGTCAATGTGGTGGAATATGTAGTAAGTCTAGCTATCGCAGTAGAAATTGTTGACCAAATGCAGGACCTTTTGGAGAAAACGGGTGGAATCTGAGTCTTATAGATGACGGGACTTGATATGGAGTAATCGCATTGCGCGAAGTCTTACTGCGCTGCCTCTCGGTCTGAGTACTATAGCTGCGGTAACTGTACCCAGATGTGTACTAAAATCATCCAGCTGCATATTTGCTCGGCCCATACATCCTGCCCATGCACCACTAGGTAGCCGACGCTACCTGTGAATGCTACTCTTCGCTGCCTCGGAGAGAAAAAATGGCCGAAGTAATCCGCTGACCTCATGGATTGGCAAATCATGAGCTGATACCACGTGTCTATGGGTATTTGCATATCGTCTTACAATTGCCACATTCAGCGAAGATAAACGCCTCAGATTATAATAGGGCTCGCTGACTGAGAGATGGGTTAAGATAGGTAAATCTTTTCCCTGACTTTCTTTCAGCCGTAAAAGAAGTATTCGTTCTTTCTGAGACATGTCTAAAATCTCACGCCGGACTAACGCCGCATTTGGATAATATGGTGAAAGAGAATGCATAAGTGACTACGGAGCCGTTAACAGCTCAGCAGCGAATCTCGCATATTTCCAACCTGAATGCGATGTCAGCTGACGACGATAGATCCTTGTACGACTAGCTCTAATATGTTTTTCCAAGGGTGACCGTATAAGCGTTCACCCGAGTAATCTTTGTCTTGACCCAAGAAAGTATATATATAGGCGGGCGGAGTGATTGCTTGCACACAATTCTTTTCACACCACGGACTGAGGAATTTCAAGAGCTACCACACTGAAAGAAATCAAGAGAAGTAAATAACTCGGAGCTATGATATTAAAGCCAATCACTTACGCACAATGTAGGCCAAAGATGAGAGCCACCGTTCTGTTCACTCTATGCTCCGCATTCACAACCGCCGTAATGGCAACTACCCTCGATGTGAAACCCTGCTATTACGGGGATAGTTGCGAGACCTACGAATATTGGGAGGGCACTACCTGGCAAAAAGGCCAGTGCGTCAACTTCGCAACAGGAATGGCTTCTTTCAAAGTCTATAATGCACATAGCTACTGCCAGCTCTTTACTAGCAGCAATTGCGAGGGAGGCGTCTGGAATGACAACATCGATAATACCTGGTTTAACTCAGACATTGGATGGCTGTGGTCCTTCAAGTGTATCTGAAGAATGTCTGCGAGAGGTTGGAAGATTCATGAGTTCAGGGCAGGCAGATGTTGGCCGGCGCTATACAGCAATGTTGAGATGACGGCCTACGATAATCATCGCTCGGAAATGATATCTTATTGATTCATGGGACTGGTGACTTGCCATTAGAAATAACTCTTAACTTCTATTTGAAACGCTTCAGGATCCTGACTAAGTTGGTCCTATAAAGAAGCATCCTTTAGCCTCAATGTGGACACTTGCGTCACCTTTGCTGGGTAATTGTGGACTAGGTTGAGGGAGCATTCAGTATATGACAGCGTCTTAAATTTCAAATTTCCCATTTATTTCTTGCGGTGATATATCGACGAATACAAATTTCTGAGTTTTTGAGCTTACAGTGCTTTCAACGCCGATACTCTTGGACTATAAGAGTCACATAGTATGGCTAAATTCATTCGGGTAAGGCTATGCAGAAAGAAGGATGCACAGAAAAAACCCCCAAATTGGTTTTATAGTATCCAACTTTAATCCCTAGGAGCGGAGTATGACTTTCAGGGAGTTGCATGGCAGCGTTCCTAGGAACCCTTCATATATCGATTGATTGATTTCTTCATAGACTGTCCCGGCCGCCCTTTTTGGGCAGCTATGCCACGTGTACCTATAATTACAGGTGTTCCCTCCCTCGATTTCAAAACATCAAACTTCCCTCTTCTCCGTCCGCTCCAGTAAGTTACCTCCTATCTCATATTCATGTTGGTCGTTCTGTGTCTATGTACCTGTCGGGCCTTTCCTGGCCCTCCTCAACTTCTTTCTACCAACACCACTTATCTTCGCTATGCGTACTTGAGTACCGTGGACGGCACTGCTCGAGATTGTCCCAGCATTCCAATCCTCAAGGTCATCTAAGCTGCTTGTACTGCCATTGGCGGGCTACGGAGAATGCGCTGGATGTCAATTTATGGAGCCTTACCTGCCCACATTCGATGCCCTTCCTCCACCTAATCCCGGCATTCGAGCAGGACGTGTCGTACCGTCTGAGTTCCTTAGCCACACTGACATGGTCTGTGTCGGCCTTGTTGATAACGTGAAGATAGGCACGGAGGCTGATCCCACCTGTACACATCTGTCTGATTGCTGAGCTAATTGCTCTGTGCGTTGAGGGCAGCTTTCCCCGGTCGCACTCCAAGCCTAATTGATGCCCAAATCCCAAGCTGTAGGTGTAATTTCCGGACGAACCACAAGCACTGCAGCGTACCCATTGCTGCAATCCCACCAAGCGCCAAAATCCATGGCAACAATGTCAGGATTGTGGCCCAATTCTCATCGGGAATCAGCTCCAGCTCATCGTAAAAGGCGCGCCAGCTTCGGGGACAGAATGGTTGCAGAACAAGGAACAAGACAGGAAGGCTGTATATAGTCTCTGCGTATTAGAATGACACATGTACATGTGAAACGGTTCCAACTTTTTCATCCACAACAGAAAGAAGACATAATATTTGATAGTAGGTTAGGTTCGCATATTGAGAATAAAGCCCAGGTCGAGATCACAGAAACGTTCGTCAAAATATCCTTCCAGCAAAGAACTGATCCACGAAGATCGTGGAATACCCACATAGCTAGCTAACTAGGTAAAATAAGACGAGAGGAGAGAATGGAAATCACTTATTGCAATATCCATGTGCTCAGCTATCGCCGAGTATTCCGCGGCATTTTCAGCCAAAGTTTCATAAATAGTGGCCAGAAAGGTTTTGTTAGCATCTTAATAGATTGAATCAGATCCTAGGTTCAGAAGTATCAGCCCGAGCTCATACAGAAACATTATAAAACATCACTTACGTTGACACCATCTCCAAAAGCCCCAGCGTTTCTAGCTTATTAGATCCTGCTCTTGCTTATACGAGATAGCGGATTCCTCGAACATGGCCGTCGAAGATCATGATATTAGGAATCACATCAGTGATGGCAAGTTTGGAAGGAGGGAAGGCCAATATCATTCGAGAAACTGCCACGTGGAGTCACTAGTGAGGACTTAAGGCCCATGCAAACGCAACTATGATAGTCTGAGCTCGAACTGTATGAGGGCAGTCATCATTCACAGCATTTTTGAACGCTACGATGGCTTCTTGTCGTATAAGAAGCAATTAGTAATTGGCCTTCCGGAACGTAGGACCCTGAGCGCGACTAGATGCGCTCTGTCGCTTTAGAAGGTTCTCTGCCCCTAAGTAGAGCCATGCGCGGAGGAGGGGCGGGCAGCTGAGGGCTATAACATACACCTATGGGGGCAGATCTTGCCTTTATATCCTAGACAGGGAAAGTTAGACCGGGAATGCACCTGGGCCACATGCTTGAAGGGCTCTGGTATTTATCGGCAATCCACCTGTAATTTCCGAATATTGATACCGATAGTAATGAAAAGATCGAGTGATGGTTTCACGCCTCAGATCGGACGATTATGTATGGAATGGGTCTAAGTAATGGTGGCTAGTGTGATCGATTGTCGAGGGACTTAGTCTTTGGATGGCGACAGCGAAAGTGTGCTCATATTCTTGATGTTGCAAGGAGACACCTTTTGCTGTCTCCTCTAGTGTGGTCAGTTTTATAACCTATTGTGAATGTGTTAATCTCTCCCGGAGGATGGCCTCGTTCGCAATATGGGGTTCGTCTCGGTGCAACTTTTGTAACAAGGGTGATGGTTGAAGAACTGCAATTACTGATTACAGTCCAAATGTTTGATTTAATTCGGACATCGGTTGGGTTTCGTCTTTCGTGTGTAATCATTAACAACGAATTTTAAAAGAAGAAAAAGCGAGATTTGCCTAATCATAATGATATGAGAGGGCGTTTGTTACAGTACCACCCCGATCAAAAATACTCTCCTTCTTTCCCTAGACTTGATGCCATTGTTGAATGCACACGATTCTTTCAACTTTTATTTTTTTAATTGGAAATCTCATATCTTGTAATCAGGCCAGCTTGCCTCACCTGCTCTTACGCGGCTGCTCACTCTGTCTATTGCTCACCCACCCTATCTTACCCCTGTTATACGACCGTAGAGCGGCACTCACCGGCAACCACTTGACTATTGACTGTACGTAAGCCACAAGCCGGCCATTTAGTAGTATGGTGGGTGACCACATGCAAATCCTGGCGGTTGTACGTTTTTATTTCATTTTTGTTTTCTCTTCAGCTTGTTTCGTGGCACCATAAGGACGATATAGCGATATCTTCAACCGGTAGATCGACTTCCTTTCTGGTCGTTCTTATAGCTAAGGAGAACTGAAAATGTGCGTGATAAGCACCGGGACAAGTTATATTGCGTGATAAGAAGAACGTCTTCAGTCACTACGAACCCGAAAAGTACCTTATTGAATACAGGAAGCAATTAAAAGCTCATTCAGCCCGATACAGCCTATTTCCGAATTAAACCACTGATTGGAAGTTGTGACAACCCATACAGAGCCACTTTCGTCGCTATTATTTTTGTTATAAAGTATGCACTGCTGTACCCCATCCGAGATTCCAAAAGAAGCCATGCCTTGTGGTAGATTGTAACACTTCCCGTTATTCCAGTCCGATCCTCCATTGTACTGGTAGGTAGCACAATCATCTCCGTGATAGCAAGGCTTCATCCAAAGGGCACTGGCTGATGCAGTTGAGGCTGCAACCGCAATAAATAGCCAAGGTACGTATGAGTTCTTTACTGTGTCTGTATCTATTGATGTCTTAATTATAGACTTTTTTATCGAGTTATTTACCTTGGTAAAAAGGAGACTTCCTGAAATTGGATGGTGATTTTTCTCAGTGGTCAATGAATCAAGTATCCAGACTTGGTTGAAAAGCTGCTTTATTGAATCCTCCATGAATATCATCAATTTATAAGGTTCATCATACTTAATTATCCAATTTTCGACTCGAATTAGTCACGGAAGGTCTGGAGTGCTTCCCTGCTAGCAATGTCTTTTTTGAGTTATCTACTTCCCCATTGTAGTTCATAATTTATCGTTGAAAACTGATGTCTGCCAATCACTTTATTAGCGTATTGATGGTAGCTGTGGAGCACTCCTCAGCGGTCTCAGAAACTGTTAGGCGCACCAAATTAAAGATCGGTCACCATGGACCAAAAATAAAGAGTTTGAATACCACGATAGCAGCTAAAAGATGCACCATCCATTTTGGACCCGGTGCGCGCTTAACTAAGAAGTCGAGGAGGAGTCCAGAGCTAAGGGTAGTAATTTGTGAGATTCGGATTTTCGCCTCTCAAAACCACATACAAATACCTCAAAAATCTGCTGTCTTGGTAGAAGAAAGCAGTTTAGCTCCGATGATAAGACCCCCACCCGGGTATATATAGCCAATTTCATTCTTGTTACTGGGCTGGTAGATATGAAAGATCAGCTTATGCTCGTTTTGTCCACTGCTCTTATAAATATCAAGTATTCGCTTAGTTAGTAGTTATTTGACCAAGTTAACTAGCTAGTTAGTTAACTAGTGAGTGAGTTAATATTCTATCTGTGACTAAGCAGCTCGCATTTTGCATGCACCTGTTTCTCTTACTAGACAAGGCAGTCCACTTTCTTTCGTGACCTAGCTTCCTCAGAATCGACTAAATATATACCAAGTCCCTTTCATATGGGACCTGCTCTCGATGTAGCCTATTGGGATGAGCATTCTCTAGACAAAGAGAAAACCCTTAGACCTAACCGTCCCGTTGTCCTACATTATGCCTTCGAGTTGATCCTGAAAGCTTGGTAGGGCAAAATCAACATATTATTAGCATTTGTTACTTCTGCCTTCTCATCTCACTAGTGCCTATAGGCTTCTTTGTATGTTGCCTTACGGAGGGTGTCCGGAAATACAAATATTTCTCAATGGCTTACTGCGCTGTTCCTTATTTTCCACAGCCTCTGCGCCACTGATATCATTGCTATAATTACCTAACAATAGTTGTTGGAATATTGTATTAAGAACATGAAGTAAACTCTCGTATTAGACCACCTTTAGGGCTAAGTACTGCAGAACTAGCTGTCTTGTTAATGGAATTTGGTCTTATTGCTATCCTTTGGGCATTGATTATTTTCTTTCTTTAGGTTGCGTTTGTACTACATCAAATTTTACTTACGGGCCGGATTTAATATAATTGGGTCAATCGGGTGGTTTTATTTCTACAGTATCTAGTAAATAAATGTCTATAATACGTGGTGTTCAAACAGAGGGGACATAGGCCTGAAATTATTCTAGTAGTTCGGATTTCGGGATCGGGTCTTCGAGATTCTTAATTATGAAATTTCGATGATCTCCAATATATTCATTTAGGTTCTAGTACATATATGTCTAGATCCTGGCAATCGAATAGGAGTATTCCAGTATCTAATACTAATAAAGACCGTTTACTATGGCCAAGATACAGATCACAAAGTGGCGGTTTTACAAGGTTATTTTGATTGTTGATCAGCATCTTTAATATAACTATTGCGTTAGAGCTCGATACCACGCCAATGATAGCAGGTCCTTAGCAAGCAAACGTAGTAATTGCTGTGAGAATATAGGGGAAAGCAATCCAAAAAGCTAGTTGCTCGCTCCTCTGAAGTCAGCTTTGATACAAAGTGTCAGCCCTTATATGCATACGTTAAACGCTCTAACCTCACCTGTTAACCAGTACACGTACTCTCTCGCACCTTCCAAGACCTACTCCAGGAGCAGTGCATTTGAAGACCAAATCCAACCAATGTCTGAATTAAACTATATATTTGGAGAGTAGTCCGTCTTCGAAGATCCGTTCCAATCACTTCCGCTAAAAATCGGCAACCACCCGATCCCTACATCGCAAACGAGGCTATCCCCCGCGCGAGATTAGAACAGTCCCCCCGCTGCTAAGTAACCCCCTGTTAGTACTCATAAGTCTCACACGACTCTGCCTGGTAGCAGGGTTTTAACTAGGTTAAAGCCGGCCTTGCCGACGCCGTTGAAGCGGACAGACTCGTAAAATCTAGGACAGAGAGGGAAATTAGTCTCGTATTTGCTATTGCGAAATCTGGCATTTAATAGACTGATTTAAACAGAACTTTGGTGAGACTTACCTGTCAATCATATTCAGAAATCGGCTGGATTTTAAGACTTTTTCTGAGAGGGCCGAGAGTTCACTAGGATTGTCAATCCAAGACCTTTATATCTCTGTACTTAGCGGAGAGACCGGGTAACTACTACCTCCTAGACTTGGCTGGCTGAAAAGAAGCTACGAAGAGAGTGGCATTTAGCGTCTATTAGACTTTTATTGTGATAATGTACCTGATCGGTTACAATATTCTGTCTGCTCTTATCTGCGTTCCTACGGTTGCAACCTCCGGTGAACCCCCTACTTCGGCAGCGAAGTGTACAAGTATCTGCCCTAACGGAAAATGCAACAGATGTAGTAGGTGTACTCTCTATTCGGGCATTCAAATACGACCAAATAACTTACTACTAAATCACCTACGAATCATACCGGGGACTCAATTTCGGTGTCTAGAATAGGTAGAATCCCTAAGGAAGTGGAAATTCCGAAGGTATGGAGCTGGCCTTAGTCCATTCCTGATCTGAACAGTGCAGCCTTTATCCCTTCGGAAGGTGGATCCGATACTCGGTGCTTCTAAACAGAGGACACACCGTTCAGCTGTTACAGCCGCACCATCTATCTAATGACCTACCCTAAAGGTATAAGGCACATACCTCCTGACCGCTACGGTCCACATGTTCAGTCTCTAGTCCTCTTTGTGATATTGTGTTATCATCGTATCTACCTAGCTGTGGGCCTCTGGCATGGGCCCGAAGGTAGGTAAAAGGACTGACGCGGTTAATGTTCAGGGCGGCGCTGCCTGACTTGGTACAGAGGATTTCGAAAACGGATTAATACCCCGGACAGACACGCTTTCTTTCCCAGCGCCCCACTAAGATTGCGCTAGCATTGTGGTATAATACACAAGCCAAAAATTATACAGTGGTATTTCATAAGTCGTCGTCCGCCTGGTGATGACATAATATCCTGCCGGTCAATGACTCTGTCCATTTCCTACCCCACCCACCCGAAGTATTTGATCCGAAGCTTGTAGATAGATTCCAATGTCAAAACCAGATTGCACCATATCTTAAAATAATAACCAGAAGTCTCTCCTATAGTCGATTAGAGAACAGTAGAGTTCGGACTGAGAGCAGAAGGATATGCGGTAGGGCGAGGTTGGAAAGAAGGCTAATGGAACACCACTGTGTGCCAGTTTATGCATCGTCTATTATACACCCAAAGTGCTCCGCCAGCGGTGTCGATCACATAAGCGTCCGCTAGCTGGTTGTAGCCTCATATTTCCAGGTTATTGGCTCCAGTTGTTCTATCTATGCCTTGGGCGCAGATACGCTACGACTGCTGACCTAAGATCTAGAATTTATAAAGGAGATCAACGACAAACGCCGAGACATTGCAAATTAACTCCTGAAGTCCCTGGTTGCACTCGTTTTACCTGCCCTGCCAGTGGGTTCTCTGTTTGCTAGTGCTGACTCATGCACTGTCTGCCACCAAAGTTGTCTTAAGTTGGCGGTCTCGAATGAGCGGGAACATGACCGACAGGCTACCGGGCGTACCTTGCCTCTCACTGGAGATTAAGGGAAGCACCACTCTCTCGTCCACCCTTCCATACCCTATTGACTTCACCATCATCCAAAGTGAAAAGGACGATAGTCCGTGTATAGTTCGCTGGAGTCCAGAGACCAACTGTTTCACGGATTCAGGCTTACTTCTCGCCCACCGGGATCCAGAGACCAACATCCTGGAGAAGATTCCAGTTGATCATACCACAGGTCTTGTCAAGTTACCAGAGAATGCTGATGCACTGGAAATCACCGAATGGAGCCCAAACCTTTGGGAACTCTCCCCGGGGACCGAGATAACGATCCGAAGTACCCTGCCCGAGCGCTACTACACGGCCCTTGCCAACGTCAGCAATAGGGAGGAGTGCGAGTTGGTCTGGCCTGGAGGTGAAATTGCACTTTGGAAATGGGGCACAATCCGGGAAAATGTCGGCCAAAAGCTCAAGGCGCGACCGAAGTTGCTTTTACTGGGTGGGAGCACTGCACATCGGATTCTATTCACACGCAAAGTCGAAGAGGTTCTTTGGCCGGGGAGGGAGAACTGTCTGTCGACGTCAGGGTTTTCAGTAGCCAATCTCCAGGAGCAAGAGTGGAGATCGAGGAGACGGCAGGCGATTGAAGGAGCTTCCCTAGTTGTGAACGAAGGAGAGAGGGTGTATGTCCTAGCTCCACCCACACTCCTCGCCCTATTATGAACAATAGAGCAGCCAGTTAATATCTTTTGAATAGGCCTGGAGCCCCGATACTCAAGGTGACACTGGAGGGTCCACAAACCGTTGTGAGTGGTCAGGGAGTTGAGATTACGGTTAAAGTATCGTACTTGGGCGTTCGCGAGTCGGGATCTGCCCGTCCGATCACGTTTCACACGCATTCGTTCACGGATTCTGGAGGATTGTACGATGGATACCATCTCTACTGTCGCCGAAACAAGTCATCTACGTGGGAGGAATTCGACGAGGATGAAGGTGGCTACTTCTTCCTCGACGATCCGAACGTGCCGCTCCGCGTCCATGAGCATCTGGACTTTGTGACTTTACATCCCGGTGAGACTTGGGTTACGGCCCGCCAACTGCGGACCGATAAGGACGGTCGTAAAGCGCAGCGGAAAGATGTCTTTCGCTATGAATTTAGGGGAACTCGGAACGTGGATTGGTGGGATTGGGGCACCAAGGAGGAAGACCACAAGCAAACAATCGTACAAGTACCGTATTGGATTACCGGTCCTGTAGTTGACCCATATGACAATGGGAACAGACCGCAGCTCGTGGTACCTGGTTCGAACATCGTCGAGTTCGAGGTTGTTTGAGTATTTAGTTTTGTTGTCTTTCCTTTTCCATACGGCCAGAAAGCGGAACTTGGCTATAGGGTTCCTTTGGGCGCACTCCGTAGTTCCGCTAGCTCTAGGCACTAATAACCAATCTAGATAGTAAGAATGGAATGTCTATATTATCGTATCTTAGCTGAGAAGCAGAATCTTCCGCTAGCCCGCTGTCCATAGTCAGTCCGCAGGTTTCTCATGAGCTTCTTCGTCTCTTCATACACTTTCCCCATCGGGAAATTACTTTATCAAGCTAGTTAATATAGTACTGGCCCTCATGGCCGCGTTGATAGCAAAACACCACTATTTCGCAGTGGTGTGGAGCCCTTCCATTTTAGGAGCTTAGTTGGTTGGAAACCATATCACCACACGATGAAAGCTGTCAGATTGCTCGGGCATCATACTTCACTCTGGCGGAGAGGGATTATTGGCCCTCTAATAGACATATAATCTCACTCTTTTTTCTGAGGCTATCCTTCAACTCTAATATTCCTCATCTCACAAGCAGCTTTCCAGAGTGACCTCTGCTCAATTCGAAAATGAGGCACTTCACCCTTTCAGCAGGCTTGGGCTTCCTGTTTCTTGATAAGCTTGCTGTAGGGTATTCAATAGCGGATCACGGCTTACTCCCTTCCATCAGCATTCCTGAAGAGCCCATTGGATCCAGCAGCAGGCTAGTAAAAAGGGTCACCACCTCGTCGGATCCTTCCTGTCCTGAGGGATATCTCTGTGTTCTTGATGATTGTCCTATTGATCTAGGATGTAGCGAGGGAAACCACTGTGTCAACTTCGAGGGAACACTTCGTTGTCTGCCAGACAGTGGAACCTGGTGTGCTCTAGACTTAGCAAATGGGGTGATGTTTGGCGGGGTGGGGCAGGGCATATGTTGGTAAGAGCTGTATTGATCGTCAACTAGGATTATATATACTGATCCTCGGCGACATCTATTGATCAGCCACGGAACTGCTATCGGAGCGAATGATGTTTGCTGTATTAACCCACAAGTGATTTGTGAGCAAGACACATTTTGCAATGCTTGCATACCTCCGGCTGTTTGCACCCCTGGACCGCCTGGTAGTACCTGCATTGCGCCCATCGCAACTACAACACAGGCTACGGCATCCAACTCATCTGGGGCAGTGAAAACAACCACTGCCACTGCTACAGGAACCAGCTCTAGCTCAGTTTCCATACCAACACCCAGCCCCAGCGTGGTGCAAATTGTTGGCACTTTCCACAATATTGGGTGTTATTTGGATTCAGGGGATGGCCGCCTCCTAGATGGAGACAGTTTTACAGACGACGGTGGAGAACCTCCCTTGACCGTCGAGGCATGTGTTGAATTTGCAAAGGCAAATGGGTGGAAATACGCCGGCGTTGAATTTGGCAGGTGAGCATCATCATCCTCCTCGTCATCATTATCCTCATCTGTGCTATGGCTGCGGGATTTGACTGAAATTGGAGCATCTGGAAAACTAACAACTTCGTCTACAGTGAATGTTATGTTGGGAATACCTTGAAAACCCCGGATCAATTTGCGGATAGTGACTGCGCTCAGATTTGTGCTGGGAAAGCCACCGAGTACTGTGGTAGCGGGGGACGTATCCAGGTATATCAGGATAGTTCCTCAACTACCACCACGCCTGTATCTTCTCCAACATCGACACTGGCCCCCGGACCAGCAGCCAACTTTGACGTCGCGGATAACTTAAAGTGCAGCGACACCGAACAAGCTAGTATTTTAGCCGAAATGCGAAATGCGATGGACATGGCGACGTGGGCAAGGGACCATTTGCAAGAAACAACCTACATGGACTATTACTCCTTCTTCTTCCCAGACACTTTGCGCAGTGGTGCAGACTTTGCTGCCAAGGTGAAGCAGAGATTTGACAGAGTTGTAAAATGTGAGTTACCTCAGTCTGCCTCTTCTCCTCTAATTGGATCAATATAACCTAACAAAGATACTCGCCTCAGTACTTAGCAATGCTATCGAAAATGCTAAACTAACTATAAATTGCAACCCAAATGAGAAAATCTGTCAGCGGTCACCGAAAGGAATTTACGTCGCTGGCATAAGGCCCGGCACGCAGGAAATGACTATATGCCCACCTTTCTTCCAAGAAAAGACGCTTGAGCCAGGCGTCACCGCAATCTTTGGGACATCATACCTGCTCACCCAGTGTGGTAACGACAATTTCAACCTTCGCGCCGCACAAAGATCGAGAGCGGCAACTATTCTCCATGAGACCTTTCACACCTATTTCGTTTCCGTTGGAGAAATAGTTGGAAATCCAGACGCAGGGAACTGGTTGTAAGGAAACCACCTAACCACCCCCCTTCCTCTTGGCCTTTTATGAGATGGCTCAAGTGTATATAATTGCTAACAACACGGAATCACAGCTGCGAGGATTATGCGTATGGATTCGATGGCTGCTACTTTCTTAAGAACGGGGTATTCGACCGCAGGTGCTATGGTTACGGGAACAAACCCCGGGCACTGTGTCCAACCAACCCATCGGCGCCGATAAAGGAGCAGACTGACGGAGTTTGCGCCGCGGAAGTGGCCGAAAAGAATCCGGACTCGTACGCCCATATTGCAGCAGGCCTCTGGTTCAGCAGCAAGTGCGAGAAGGCGATTCCGTATCCTGAACTGAAACCCCTTCCAACCATATCAACCGATGCAGACACAGACACAGCTGCCGCGATACAGGCTCGAGGCCTATCACAGCTCGACCAACGAGATGATATTCCTGACAGCTGCCCAGCTCCGGATAATGATGAGATCCCTCCTCCGTACGACGACGAAAACGGCACCATCACCGGTCATGTACACTTTGGAGACTCATTTGCCGCCGGAATGGGGGCAGGATCAACTAGTACTGATAGCTGCCGTGTGGGATCCAACAACTATGGTGAACTTGTCCGGCAGTGGCTCGGCGAGTTGGGCGACCTCAGCTATGAGTCCCACGTGTGCTCCGGCGATACAATTGATGGACTTGAGAAGCAGATAGAGCAGTGGAGTAATGCTGGTGATGCCTCTTTTGCCACACTCACAATCGGTGGTAACGACCTCGGATTCAGCAATCTAGTTTATTACTGTGTTATCACGCCGAACCCCTTCTGGAGTGGAGCGTCAAACCGCGCCAGTTGCGACCAGGCAGAGAACAACGCCCGCAGTCTGATGCAGTCTGGTGCACTCCAGAGCAAGCTCACAGCTGTTTACCTTCAGATCCTGAACAAGGCAACCCAAGCCAACTTCAAGCTCTACGTGGCGGGCTATACACCATTTTTCAACGACCAAACGACTGACTGTGATGTATCCTCTTTTCACGCATGGTGGGGAGGATACAAGGCGGCGTCTGACTGGCCGACATACCGAACTGTCTTCCTTACTACTGATCTCCGCTCTGAACTCAATGAGCTCGTCACCGACCTTAACAACGTCATTGAAGCCGCTGTGGCCGACGCCAACCAACAACATGGCTCTCAAGCCGTGTACTTTGCCGACGTGACTACTGCATTCAACGGCCACCGGTGGTGTGAGGATGGCATCCACGAGCCGGACCCTACGAATGCCTGGTTCTTCCTCAGCGCCTGGCCGGATCTTCAGTACGACAGCTTTGCCAATGAACAGGCCGAATTGGCAGCCCTAGCCAGCCAGGGCTCAGTGCAGCTTCCGGATAGCTCCACGTGCAGCAGTGATCCGGCGGATCCCTACGTCTGGGCCATGTGCCGGGTTGCAGAGGCAATCGCAGATGACCCCGCTGGTCTCGAGGCCACGCGCTTGGCCAATGCCAATGCCGCCCTTGCCGCAGGAGATGTGAGCGGCCAGGATGTGTCTGTTTATCTTCCGACACGGCAGATCAAGACCTTCCATCCCCGTACGCCCGGTATGTATGCTTATCGGGACGCAATCCTAGATGCAATGGTGACGGCTGGTCAGTACTTTGGATAGGTGGACAACTACTTGGCGGACTTTGGTGTTCCGGGACATTGTAGCTTCCAAAAAGAGTCTAGAAGTCCTATGGCAAGTATCTTTCATTCTGAACAAAATTCTTTCAAATTTCCATTATTCTATGTAATCTAAGACTAAAACTGCAAGTCTTGAGGACTAGTAATCATTATCACCCTCTGTACCTTCATCCCTACCAGCCGTACTTGTCAACTGTACATGATCTTGGTCTGTCGAAGATGAAGACTGCAAGGAACTCTCTCTTTATGAACGAAGGAAGTTCTGCCCTAATGACGAATTACTTCTCCTGGTTTCATTTTGAGCTGGATCTCTACTGTTAGGCACAGATGACCCAGGAAATGATTCGGTAGCAGTGCGAGCTGATCTCAATATTGCTTTTTGCTGCCGCATCTGCTCCCGAACTGATGCATCTACGACTCGTCTGATAGCTGTGACTTTGTCGTCCTCCATGCCCTTCTCCCGAGCTCTTTTTTCTATATCAAGAAGTTCCTCTAGTCGAAGTCAGAACTGCTACGCGTCTCATATCACTTTGTCATACCTTTCGAGATTTTTCCCTGCCGAAGTGCCAAAGCAGGTTTGTCAAACACAAAAATGCTCTCCTCTCTGATCCATTTCCTCCCCAGGATCATGTCAAAAGGAACAGAAGTATGAACAAAAAAGGCTGTCTTCTTGGAGGTTGCGGAGTTGCTGGCGTACCTGGAAGTTAGAGTAATCACTCCTGTCGGCGAGAAGGAATCTCCCCCAAATCCTGTGAAGAATGCGTCTTCCAATTGATCTGAAGCGTTGATCTGGCTCAACAAGCCCGCCCGTGTAATTATTTCAGAGGAGACCCAATTGTCTTCACAGCCACTATCCAGCAATTCACGGCAAAACGTTTGTTCGGACCCATCTTCAAGGGGGTTAAGAATTGTAGCGGTAAAAGAAAAGGTATCTGATTCTGTAGGAACCCATGTCGATCGATTTTTGGACATCGCAGCATGAAGCTTCGCTACTAGTTGGTTTATATCCAGTTGATCTTTCTCATCGCCGTTATCCAATCGGAAAAGAATGAGAGCCAGGATTTCCTCCTGCTCTTTCTGCGTGCTTAACATTGACATTATGTTGCCTCGCTGATCGGACATGATTTTTTGAATGATGTTACTTTCGCTAGTCAGTGAACCGTTAAGAAAGAAGGACAAAGAACGTACTTCATCACAATGTTTCGAAACAGAACAACAGAGCGTAAAAATGGCTGAAAATGCTTTTCAATATCCGCTCCTTTGCGCCTTCATGTCTTGGGCTGAAACATAACCTCGAAGGACCGCATGCTTTGGTAACACAATCTAAGGCTTCCTCTGCTGATGGGGGTATTATTGGTAACGATTTTAACATGGCCTCAGCAGTTTCACGGAGGATGCTTTCATATACTGACAACTCCTCGAGAATCCAGAGATCTTCATTTTCGCTGGAATCCCCACTCTTCCGAAGCCGTCCAGCAACTTCTGTAACACGGCTAATAAGCCCGAGAACTGCTGCTGAGACGGAAAGTGGGTCCGCCATCACGACTGTAGTCACTATCGTGGTTTTTGCACGCGGTGTTTGGAAAACGCATAGAATGTGATAGCCAGCATCGAGCAAAGATAGGAATGGTGTCTCAGACGTACTGCTGGCCTAGGAGCTTAAGTTAATTCTAAGACATTATGCTAGAAAAAGCTTATGGCGTAGTAGAGTGGGATAGGAGCCCTAGGTTCCTAAGAGTAATATAATCTAAAAAGTAAGACTTAGCCTAAAAGAGGTTATAAGAATAGGATACTAATATATAAGCTTAAAGGTAATAGCATTTACGCGTTAGATAGTTCTCTAGCGGGCGATTATTTAGGTAAGATATTCTAGTTTAGAGTATACTTATCTAAATATATTAAGACTATTACTATTATAATATGCCTATAGTAGAGCTAGTAGGCGAAGGTTTCCTAGGAGTATATAGTCTAATCGATAATATAATTAACTAATAGGCTTTATTATAATATAATAAATAGTAGTAAGCGTCTAGGACGGAATATTAAATTTTTAATACTAGTGCTCTTCTGATTTTCTAGATACCACTAGCATGTTCACGTATTTTTAAGGTGCTAACGTAATTCCCGCCCGACCGAGACACCCGGCCGCCCGAGACACCCTCCCCCATCAGAATACTTCAAAATCTATTATCTCAACCAACAACCATCAATTTAACTAGATAAAGCGATTTTTACATACATTAATCCTGTGACCAATCTCCCTGCACCCACTACACCTAGGTGGTGCCCTCTTTGCTGGCATAATTGGCTGACTAGGCAATTCAACCTCTGCATGCGAATCTACCCCATCATCTTCCTCTGGCTGGTCTAGCTGCTTAGCTAGCTGTATAGCCTCTTCAATGGTTAAACCCTCTGCGTAGGGTATCCTCTTAGTTGACCGATTGCGCTTTTTGATCATCTTCTTATTCGCCATGCGTAGATTCTCGTTATCCTCTGCGAGTAATGCAGTGTTGTGAAGCGAAAGATAGTGGCCCTTGATAAGTTGATCTAAGATGGTTTTCGATGGGCTTGGAGGGCTATTTGAGCGTCGCTTTAGTAGATCTTTTAGCATTGAAGCTTGTTTGAATAGCTGAGTGACGGTTCTAGGCGTTTTTGGTGTGAATTAGCTAGATCTGCTGCTTGGACGGCTGCTTGGTGGTGTTGGTGTTCGTAGAGAGATATTAAGCTTGTTAAGCACTCTCTCGGTATCTAATGGTACTAGACCACTAGCTGCGAAGCTGTTTTTGATAGTAGGATTGGTTAATTGGAAGGCTTCTAACCGCGCGTGCTGGTAATCCACTAAAAAATCGTGCTTGTCGATATGGTTATATCCTCTACGCGCAAGGTCGCTAACGAACCGACCGTACGCGCGCTTAACTATAGCAAAACACCTAACATCTAGTGGCTGTAGTAGATGCGATGAATGTGCAGGCATATAAAGTGGTATAACATCGTTTTCTGCATAGATTCGGTCGAATTAGGGCGTAAGGTGGCTACTATGACCGTCAAGAATTAATAGCCGAAACCGACCTCGTACGCGCGAATTCGTGTGTGGGATAAAGTGCTTTTCTAGCCAGCGTAGGCCAATCTCATCGGTAGTCTAGCTATTCTTTAAGACCTCGATTCGCTAGTCTTTCGGTAGGTTTTCGTTAAACCATCCTGCAATAGCTACTTTGCCTTTGAAGACTACACATAGCGGTAGTGAATAGCTATCTGCGCAGATTGCTTCGATCGTAGTAACCCATTCGCGATTTCCTGGTTGTAGAAGAGATCTCCGACCGTAGTATTCAGCTCGTGTGACTACTTTCTGCGAAGATATAAGGCCCATTGCGAAGCCTGTCTCATTAAAGTTGTAGATATCGTCTAGTTGTATACCGTTCTCGTCAATCGTACTTTGTACGGTCGCAAACCACTGCCGAATCGATTTTGGATCTTCATTTAGGGCTCTTTGATAATCATATCTTCGTGAGAAGCGTGTACGAAGCTCAGGACGGCGGTTAATGAAGGTTGATGGCCAATTCTTTCTAACGGTAGATAGAGAAGCTTCTTCGCGCGCAGCCAATAGGATATTAGCCATCTCTCGCACCGTAGAGGGCCTAGGGGCTGCTCCACGCGTATCCATAGAGATTATCCACTCAGTAAGCGAATCCTCTTCAGTTTGGGTCAGTTTATGACCAGATGGGCGCTTATCAACGCGTGAAATACGTCCGCTAGCGCGATGGTGTAGTGTTGATGGTGGTAGGTCATATAGCTTCGCTGCCGCGCGAATAGATTTGATGCGGCCATCTTTTAGGTCGGAGAGGGCTAATAAGATCTTACCCTCTTGATTAGCCAATTTACGGCTAGATTCAGTGCGAATTGGTGGCATGGTAGGTGGTTGAAGTAGGTAGGTTGGTAAGAATGCGAGGTTTTAGATGTGGTGTCTCGGGCGGCCGGGTGTCTCGGTCGGGCGGGAATTACGTTAGTTAATCCACGTGCTTAGTGAGTGGATTAGTGAGGAGATCAGACCTATAGGGCGCTCAGAGACGTGCTCAGATCTACTTAGTGAGCAAAAGCGGCGAGAGTCTGAGCACTAATCCGGAAGGGGAATGCTAAGACGCGGCATAGGAAATCCGGTCTGTAGGCAGATTGTGCTGTCGATAACTTGCAATTATTCGGCTGGACCCCAGAATCAGCCTTGACACCTGAATCCGTCGCATTAAAACGTTATGTACACTAATGACGGGTCCATCGAGCGATATGTATATCCTACTCCGAGCCTAAGCCTGAGTGCTAAGTAATCAAATCCTACACTATATACAAGTTTCCAAGTTTATCCAAATTCCATCTGTCCACTGTCAAGCAACCCAGCTCAGGCTACTAACTAACCACCGTCCCATTGCGCAGTGTGATGGTCTTCTTCTCAAAGTCCAGTCCATACGATCCCATCAATTCCAGCGTTGGAAGTGTCGCGTTGACATACGAGTCGGTCAGGTACGTCTGGATCTGGCCCTCGGACCACATCGCCGATGTTAGAGATCCTGTCTTCTCTAGGATGTACAGGACGGCGACCTGGGAGAATTCAACGACTTCCGTTGGGACCTTGTTGCTGGTGCTAGCGCTAGTGCTGGATGTGGTACTGTTGGACGAGGCTGGGATGGAAGTGGTCGTGGCCTTTGCCGCGGATCCGGTGCTGGTCGCACTAGCTGCGGCGGCGTTGTCGTAGAGGATTCCGTTCGAGGTAGCCACTGACCGCGGGGCCAGGACTGGAGATGGCGTGGTTGAGTCGGGTGCAGACGATGGGGTAGCCTCCTCGTCTCCAGACTGGGGCATGTCCACTGGGAGAGAGACGGCACGGCGGGTTTTGCTGCTGCTAGTCGGGACGTCAAACGTGACGAGCGCATTCTCCGTCTTGCAGGAGACATTGTTCATGCTGAACAGCGCCATGATGGTCACCGAGTCCAGAGTGATATTGAATTTACTTGACGACGCACTGAACACATTTGGCAGGTCACTACCCATCGTCGCGTTCTTGCTAATCGTGCCATTCTCCACCTCAGAGCTAACACAGCTGCTGTCCCCAGACACAGTGCACTGCGAGCCCGTGTACCCGTTCGAGCACACGCACGAGCACTCCGAGCCACTGGACACGCTTACACCGCCGTTTTGGCAAGGGTTCGTGGTTGCGCAGGAATTTGTGTTGTGGTTTTGCTTCGGCACTGCGACGAGGAGAACCGGGAGGAGGATGGCGAGTACCACGATGATGAAGAGTAGGATGCATAGCAGGACGAACCATTTGCGTGGCATGCCGCAGCATTTCCGCGCAGGCCGTTTGGCATTCGGGTCCTCGTCGTTGGAATGGAGGGGCTCCACGTTGCGCAGACCAGATCGACCGAAGAATACGGGCCATGAGCTGCGGCCTTCCGGCGTTTGAAAGCCTGGTCGAGGGAAGGATGTGAGGATATCGGAGATGGAGCCGGACCCGCGTCGGCGACCTGGCTCACCTGGAGAGAGAAAGAGAGTCAGCGTTTGTTCCATCATTGGATTCGTGTCGTGCATTCGTATAGACTTACCCAATGCAGCCTTAAAGTCAGCGTCTGTAGCGAGCATATCACACCGACTAGCAGTCTTGCCCCGGTCGAGGTTAGAGGCTAGCTTGGTGGCACGTCGAATCAAATCAGACAAGCTGGACAAACTGCCGCGCGCCTCGGCATCGCGGACAGCGTTCATGTCCAGACGAGGAGGCTTCTTGCCACCGGGTCGCTTGTCACTCATGGTCGGGGCAGCCTTGGGCAGAATCTCAAGCTCCTTCTCCAAAGCCGAATTGTATACCGGGTGATCGTGTTGCTGTGCGAACCGGGGTTTCTCAGGGTCCACACAGGACTCGTCCGATCCCGTCGAGACAGATGTCCGGCGCCCCGTGCTTGGAGCGCGAAGAGCTTGACTGATTGCAGTGCCGATTGCAAGCCCGCCAGCTGTCTCAGCGGCTGTATGCTGCCGTTGATACTCATCTTTGGGGTTGGAGGATGGCACGTCCGGGATGGGATCTACCTCGGAGTTGGGGTTCGACTTCATGATAGTTCGCATGGTGGGCTTGCCGCGCTTGCCGAGACTGGCATTTCGGACGAGTGTGACATCCGCTTCTTGATGGGTATGGTGGTTGTCCTCGTCTTCCGATTCATTGTCGAGATACGCACCCAGAATCTCAGACTCGGGTGGACCAGAGCCCCAGCTGGAAGGAATGACGCGGCTGGAAGCTAGCGAGCCTAGAGTCTGACGGGGGTTTGGGAACTCCTCTGGGATGGGAGAAACAGCGGATTTGCGAACAGTTGGTGGGGGTGCAAGACCTGCGGCACGTTGTCGAGAGTTATCATGCGGGTAAGGCGGTTCAGGGAGTGGAATTGGCGGCACATCGGGAGCCGAAGAAGAGCCAGAAGCAGTCGATTGGCGGTGGAATAGCTCGTCTGTGGCAATGGAGATGCGTGGGGTCAAGTCCACCGTACTAGTCGGGCTCACAGGTCCGTCATGCGTAGATGAGCGTGTGTGCTGTGGGTGTTGCACGAAAAGCGGTTTGGGGTGGGAGAAAGAGCGGGCATGCAGCATGGGATAAACCGAATTTGTCTCCGAGTCTACACCACTGCGTACAGAGTAAATCGAAGGAGAGGGAACTTGCGAGGGGACCTCGCTAGGTCGTGGTGGTCGGAACGGGGGAGGTCCACGGGGCGTCAAGTACCGGGGATGCTGCGGATTCAGAGGCTGAGGCTGCATCGGACGAGGAGGAAGTCCTGAATCAGGAAGAGGCCATTGGGTCTGATGGGCGAGGTTTCTAGCAGCGGGCGATGGTCGACCTGAAGGAGGAGGAGGTCTGGGCATCGGCGCCGGTACTGGCACTGGTGGCGAGGCTCGAGTTGGACGAACACCGGCTTCCAGTAGCTGTCTGGCTCTCTTCACGGATCCTTGGCGATCAGGTCCTTTCGAGGGGGTGGGACTAGGCCCACCATTCTGGGGAGGTCTGAAACTCATTGGTCTTGATGTTCTCTAGTTAAGTCGATAATGCGAGTTGGAATTATACTCAGATATGTCGTAGGGAAGAGATCAGATGCGATACTAGGGCTTTCCGTGGCATGAAGTAAAACGCAAAAGATCTTTTTGAGGTCGGGAAGAAAAAGGCGAAAAGAGTTCTCCTGATGATGCTGGTGATGCACGATAGTAAATGCAGTGAGAAAGTCGAACGACTCGATACCCTGATCGAGGAAGAAAAGAAGGTAAATGCGAAGATGCGAAACGAGAGAATGAGGCTGCCGTATATCAAATAGCGGAGGTTTGGCAGCGAATGCCTTGGTCGGATGCTAATCGAATGCGAATAGGCAGAAGCTGGAGTCGAAAACAGGCAAGCTTGGTGACCACGGGTCCAGGCTGGCAATCAAAAGCACAAAAGAATGGAAGGGCATTCAATGCCTCTGTTATCAAAGTTAGGATCGATCTCGAGGCAGTCAACCCGGCATTGTTGTCTTCCCCCAGACTTTGAATGAAAGGCTTACCACAAAGTCAACAATGGAAGACTGTGTCACGATGGAACGAGAGGAACAAAACAGAGTCGCTAGTATCAAACTAGGGATGTTTTAAGCAGGAGCCTGGGGAAGCGTGTTAATCATTGTGGCCTGTGAGTCCAGTGGACACGATCCGTGGTGACTCGCAAGGGACTCGGGAGATGTCGAGATGTCGAGATTGCCGGGCCAATATGGAAGTTTCTAGGGGGTACAGTTGATATCACAAACTTACAGCAAAGCACCGAGCCAGGATGGAGAGAAGAGCCTCAAGCTCCTCGAAGGAAAAGAGAGCGACGCGCAGGGAAAGGGAAGAAGAGGAGAAGAGAAGGAAAGAGAGGCGTGGAACCAGTAGATTCAGTAGACCCAGTAGAGTCCCCCAGAGTCACTCTAGAGCCCATCAAATGATCCCAATCACCCTAGCGGGCTTCGTACCTGTGAAAAGCAAGCAGAATGACTCCAGCCTGACACACAACTCGTCTAGGTCGGCCCTCAATTAGATTAATCGTTTAAATTCCTTCAATTTCCCACGAGGCGCCGCCGCAACTCCGCCGCTACACACTTGTGGGGGTCGACTCCAGTACTACAGTACTACCATAGTAATTACTAGTTACTCCGTATGTTGGCTCGGCCCAGGATTAATATCTGGCGATATTAATGCTACTGGTCCTCCCGTCTTCTTCTCGTATCAAGAACCAAAATAAACAACACTCAGGATCACTACTTACACCAC
Organism: Penicillium ochrochloron; assembly: GCA_022985105.1. Taxonomy (NCBI): domain Eukaryota; kingdom Fungi; phylum Ascomycota; class Eurotiomycetes; order Eurotiales; family Aspergillaceae; genus Penicillium; species Penicillium ochrochloron. The sequence continues at coordinate 24,496 of JAAVMA010000027.1, forward strand.
AGAATAACCCTCATCCGACATGCCAAAATGCTTCTGACTTCTGATCAATCTTTCCCAGCCCCCTCTTCCCTCAATCTCGCAACCTGATGGGTGCATTTTCGATACCCCGTCCCAGGGGTTTAGTTTCAGATGGCTTCACCAGGGACGAGATAGCTCTCAGGAACGAGAACTTTTGGGGCGGGGGGCCCAGCCACTGTAAACACCGGGTCGGAATGGACCAGAAAAGAAATGAGAACCCTGGACCGAATCAGATGAGTGCCAATGGGGCCGAGCACAGCTGTCACCGGCGAATGAGTCTGGAGCGATCTCGAGGGTGTTGCACCAGTGGGGTGTGTTCCAGGCGTTAGTCTCCGACGCTACGTCTCATGTTGAGAGGGGAGGGTCCCTCGCTTAAAGTTAGTACTGTACTCCTTGAAAGCTGACCGGGATGTGTTTACTGTACTTCTGACAGCATAAATGCTTACAGTCCTGTTAATAATGTCGGCTATTCTCTTGGTGAATTCAGGCACTACGGTCGGGAATATTACTGTGATGTTTCTGCAGGTCTACACTCGTCTTTTAAAGATCTTGTTGATTGCTCTGCCCCAGTACTTTACTCTAGGAGAGCAACTGGACAAGTTGTCTCCTCTCCAACGCCACGCTTTAAACTCTCTCCTGGTTGGCGTCGGAGCTGGTCGCTTCGGGAAAGAGTCGGGACTGAAACATGGAAACTTGGAAATATGGAAATATGGGAAACTGGCTAACGGCCGGCTAGTTTTACCCGGCAATTGTTGCATGACAGGAGTACTACAGTACGGCACTACTATCCTCATATGGAAGACGGAGGACGGAGGACGGAGGAAAACCTCATTTTATACAAGAAGGGGGGAAAGTCCATGTCTAGAACGGGCTGTCTTTCTTTTTATAGAGACAGTAATTAATATCTTCAATGGCGCAGCTTCAACAGTCCCGCGACACCTGGGGCTAGTGTTACAATCATCCTATTTTCCACCGAGTAAATATTTGAATCCATTTAATATTCATCAGCCAAGGCAGCCCACCGTTCGTGCCAGCGTGGACTCCGTGGAGCCCTTGGGCTTGACAGGATTTCTTCAACGACGCCTCAAGAGGGTCACACTGCAGAATTTCCAAGCTGTCCAAAATTGAGACTGCTTGATCCTTCCTACAGGACTGCAAGGCGTTGGGACTACTGTAGCTCATGCAACTAATGCACCGCTACAAAGGACTGTACTAAATATCCAGGTTCGAGAAGGTCCAAAGTGTTCGCCTTATCGCAGTCACCCCAGCTCAATCCCAATTTTGGGCCATCGTCCCTTTCTACTTTTCAATCCTGGTCTCCTTTGAACTGTTGATCCCAAGCTTGGCCCGAACTTGAGTAATCTTCTGTTCCATCGCGCGCATTTCCACGATTGTGCCCGCCAGATCGGGCACTTGACTTTGTATAGCTTCGGTAAAGGACTTTTGGGCGGTGCGCAGGGACGGCGGCACGAGGATGCCGTACCAGTAGATAGGATCGTCGGAGTGGAACTTCTTGCGAGCGCTCTTGGTCTTTTCAGGTGCTGGAGGCTCCCCGGTGGAATCTTGAGATGCTGGAGTATCGGGTTCGCTTGTAGGCGCGGCAGTGTCGTTTGTTGATGCCTCGGTCTCGGTGGCTTCTGTAGATGGTTTGTCCTTGACGTCTTTGTCATCGGTGTTCTCTTCGGCTGGATGGTTGTCAACCTTCTCTAGGTTGAATTTGTATTCGAATTTGTCCGGGGGACAGCTGTCAGCTCCATCCTGCTCCTCCGTTGTGTCTTCAGCATCGTCCACCTCGGATCCAGCATGAATAGATCTGTTTAATAGACATAGCGCATTAGCGATAACCCAATTGCCTCAGAATCCATAAATCCCGCTCACATCTTGCTAGTAGCCTTCATCCGCTCATCATAATAATCCGCACCATATCGCCGGCCGGGAGGACAGGTGTAATTCGCATGGGCCAGGGAGAGGAAGCCCTACCCGAAGGATTAGCATCATGCCATATCGGGTCCAAGCCCCCTCCGGAACATAGGGTCATACCGAAGATAACTGCTTCGCCAGTCCTGACTGCAACTTCTGCTGTCGATCCAGTAGGTGCAGATACTGTTCCAGCAGAACATCCAACGACTGCAACAACTCCGACGAAGCTTCCGCGGACTTTGGCACAGGGTCGGGGGCTTCCGAGCCTGGAGGTGACGGCGGTGGCGTGGGGATCTGGGCCATGATATGCTGGAGAGAGGTATTGAAATATCCCAGTCCGACCTGTCGAGCGGTATATGCTAACGTGTTGATGGAGTTGTTGTGGGGGAGAACCGCGATGAAGCAAGAGAACCGTGGAGCAGAAGCTCGGCCCCGGTAACTCCGTCATTGGCACCTCCGAACGCAAAAGAATTTCCCGCCCTGCGCTTCGTCCGGGGAACATAACTCTCGCTGCTCTTCGCCACCTTGTGTCCTTCGATCCCGATCTTGGATCTGCTGCTTATCAGATATTCATCTGATCATTATCGGTGTGGTTTAAACCCACTCGTCTGATCCAGAGCGCTTTGTCACTGCGCCGGAGTCTTGAACCGCCACCTCCGTTGACACGGTTTATGCCCGCCATTGCGCACTTCACCTCGTAACCCACGAGTCTCGGTCGGTGCTTCTCGACTCAATCATTCAAGTCTTTCAACTATCGACCTTTCCTCTCGTCCATCATCATCATGTCTGTGGCCACCTTGCAACGTGATACCGCCTTCCAGGCGCGGTCTTTGGTACGTGCTGTCCGGCCGAGATATTGGCTATCTCCAGGGCCATCCTGCCCCCATCAACCTCCGGGATCTTTATCTATGATTCCTCCAGATAGCTAACTCCGTGTCTGTTGTTATACAGTTCCGCTCTCTGATGCGCCAATCCTCCCAATTCTCCAACTTCAACTTCCGCGACTACGCCCGCCGCAAGACGAGAGACTCGTTCCGCGAGCACAAGAATGAGACGGAGGAGCGTCGGATACAGGAGTTGATCCAGGATGGTCTGAAGAGCCTGCGTTTGTTGAAGGTTAGTGGCTGAATTCATTGTGTTGGGGTCATTGTGAGGGGTTTCTTTGGACGGGTGATGGGCCGCTCAAGACGTGCGCTATACCCAACATCCAAGGATATCGTCTGATCCAGACCCCACAATGTTCCTTGGGATCCTTCAAGTCAGGGACGCTAATATCTCTTTCAGAGGCAAACGGTTATCAGCCAGTTCTATCAGTTGGACAAGTTGGTGGTGGAGGGCCAGAAGACTGTAAGCGCATTGAGTCCGTCATGAAAAGCCTATTTGCCCACCTAACGCCATGATACAGGGCAAGGAGACAGGAGACAAGGGAGATATTGTCCGCCAGAAGGATACTGGGTATGTATAATCTGCTGCTGCAGGAATATCGCCCATCTACTTGCTTTACAGCTAGTAACACTTCAACAGCTGGGACTAAACATCCTCGACTGATCAATTTGGAGGAAGCGACTGAAGGCACTGCAATCATCTCATCGCGTTGGGCGAGTAAGCCGACATACCTGTCATGGCCAGCAAAGTTGAACCGGATCCATTTTCTCTGTATTTATAGTGCGGGCGCAGCCATTGTGGGCAAATCCATTCTCTCTCGAGTACCCGAATAGAAAATCTTCCACTCCATCCTTTCATTGCTTGTAATCTCTAGCATTGGTAAAGCATCCGGTTGTACAACTCTCCTTCATGCAGTCTGAAGGATGCCATCACGTGACTGTTCTGATGGGGGCGGACAGTCTGCCCATCCGTCCAGCAACGCGACGGGAAGAACGAACGCTACGCTCCGCTCCGCTCATCTACTTCACAGCTCTCCACACTATCGCGTCATTGTGCTGGTAGTCATTCGCTCTACGAGCGCAATCTTTCCGGCTCTGGAAGTACGTCCGGAATTGTAGGGCCGCTCATCATGCCATCTACTGTACGTCCATTGCTCCATGGCCATCCCGGTCCCTATCCTGCCCATCCATGGCAACCCACCTGAAGCCCATGGATAATTGAGATCCGGAAACCCATCCAATTGAAATGACCACCCATACTAAACGTCGATACAGTTTAGAGCCTCGCGCTCAGGGCGACACCTCGACACCTCTAATCGTTCCCGAACCGGCCAAATCGATCACGATGTCTTTGAAGGCCTGCCCGTCCGCCGCTGGTCGCGCCAGCCACACACCGTCTCCCAGGCACCCAAAGGTGAAGACTCCGAGCTGGGCGAAGGCCCCGGTGGAAACACTGCGCTCCCAGAACTGCCCATGCCACGAGATAGCCAGCTCCTGCCTGCCATGAGTCGTGCGCTTTTGCGCGCCGCGCGCGCAGGCTGTATCTACATCCGTCCAACTGGCCGCGCTGTTGAAAAGGAGAAGGAGGAAGGCACAGACGGGGAGGACCAGGGTGCAGCGTCTCATTTAGCGGACCGCAGCTTCACGAGCCGCAAGTGGACGACCCTGCCTAAGCATTTGGAGCCTGCGGACGTGGAATTCCTGGCGAAGAGACGGCCAGGATTGACTTCACTGTATGGCAATGAGGGTGGCGCGATACCGGGTCCTATGAGGAAGACGAAGATTAAGAGGACTGATCCCGAGAATGGGGGCATCTCTATTTATGAGGTTTGGGTGCCGGAGGGACATCGCATTGAGGGAGAGATTACCGGTGATGTCCAGACCATTGCCGAGCAAAGCGAAGTTCCTGTGACGGCGGAGACGCCCGCTCCAGGAACCGTCGTGGAGGGTGTTGGTATCGTCAATGCAGAGGGTGTGGTTGTTGCCGAGGCTGGCTCTGCAGCCGTTATGACACCTCCCAAACGCCGACCACCCCCTCCCAAGCGCAAGGGTAAGGGTATTGGCAAGGGCCGGAAGAAAAAAGTCATGTTTGCACCGGGTGAGGGAGCAGACGCTGCAACAGTGCACGGCGTTGCTCCTGTTGACGGCGCTGTTGCGGGCGTCAAGGAGGGAGAGGATCCCTCGCGGATGTCTGTGGATCAGTCCGGTCAAGATGAGGATGAGGATGATGGGGAAGAAGGAGACGAGAGCGACGAAGGTGATGAGGGTGATGAGTCCATGATGGACGCAAAGACCCCAGAGACACCCCAGGCCCCGCCGAGCACTGAGCTTGTTGAGCAACCTGCAGCGGAGACTCCTGCGGAGCAATCGAAGGATGTCGAAATGGCCGACGCTCTCCCCGATACACAACCCCCTGATTCAGAGCCAGCGATTGCTGGTCAAGAACCACTCCCACAGCCACCAACGGCACCTGCGGTACAGGCCGAGATACTCAAAACAGATGCTGAGGCCTCCACTGCCATTCCTGCTTCTGTAACGCCAACTCCTGCTGAAGATACCAAAGCACCCAGTGAACAACCCGATCAGAGTGCATCATTAGAGACACCCGCTCCCACAGAATCTGTTACACCCTCGGTTCCATCAACAGCTGAACCAACTCCAAAGGAAGAATCACAAGCTCCAGAGCCTACTATCGGGCAGGAGGCAACTCAAGAGCCTGCCGATGCTACGCCAGTCGAGGTCAAGCCGGAACCAACACCGCAACCTGCTGAAGAGAGTGTCCCGGCTCCCGCATCTGCCAGCCCTGAAAAGCCCGAAGAAACACCATCAGAACCTCCCAAGCCGGAAGAATCGGAGCAGCCAACTGCTGAATCGCCCGCCGCACAGGCTGAGCCAGTAATTGAAGAACCAGCCCAGCCCCCAAGTGAAGAGTTGAACCCCACAATTGAGCCCGTTTCTGCCCCCGAAATCACGGAATCCCACCAGGCTCCAGCTGCTCCTGAGGCTGTCTCTGCCCCAGCAGAGGTCAAGGAGGACGTGGAGATGGGAGATGCGCCTCCCGCAGAGGAACCCGCAGCAGCCCAGCCTCCCGTCCAAGAGCCTTCCCCTTTGCCAGCTGCACCTGTCGAGCCCGAGCCTGAAGCTAAGCCTGAGCCTGAAGCTAAGCCTGAGCCTGAAGCTAAGCCTGAGCCTGAAGCTAAGCCCGAGCCTGAGCCCGAGTCCACTCCAGCCCAGATGGTGGAACCTGCTATGCCTGAAGCGGCTGTACCTGAAGTCTCCGAGCCCGCGGTGCCCGAAGCAACACCTCTGTCAGAGCCTCAACCAGAGGAGCCGCTGGCACCATTGCCCACCCCGATTCCGGAAGCAGCTCCTGCATTTGAACCAGCGACAGTCCCAGCTGCTGAATCCGCACTAACACAAGAAGAGCCCCCGTCCGGGACTCAGGATGCAGCTGAGGAGAAGAAGGACGAACCAGAGTCAGAGTCAGAGCCAGAGCCCAAGGAGGATCCCGCACCAGCGTCTGAGTCTTCATAGTTTCTCTATTCCCTGATAGACAGATGCTCTATCTTGTTTCTTCTCGTGTACGATGAAAGGCGTGGATGTTGGTCTACTTGTGGATTTTTTCTTATTTGTTGATTAGTGATGTATCTGTTCGGATTCTTTTGCGGACTGGATGGCGTATGAGTTGGAGTCTACAATTGATCATGATTATGTTTTGTGTCCATATCTTGAGAAATATCGATGTAGTACCATTAACCGGACCCTATCTTCTCGGGTATCATTCAAGTAACAACAATGTCTACCGGAAGGTAATTGCAGTTTCGGCGGAATCATGCAGCCAACATGAAGAGGCAATCGTGGGCTTTGTCCAATTAGCCGGAAGATTCCTTACGACCAGATGCAAAGACACAAACAAAGCTAGTGGAAAGTGTGGTTGTGTATAAAATCCCCCTCCTTTCCTTCTTTCCTTCTTCCCACTCTCAATCTCTCAACCTCACCTGAGTCTCTTGTCCCTATCCGGCCCACCCTCACTCGGCTATATTTATATATCGAGACACTGAGTACATCGTCGAATACCACCTTCGCGTGGTGGGACCATACTGCTGCAGTCTGGTCAACGGAAGCACAGAGCCTGCCAGACCATGATGACCTGCCTGCAAGAATTTGACGAGAATCTACTTTCGCGTCCCTTCTCGCCGATGGCGATCCACGTTTGGTTTGCGTGATCCGCGCACTACCCTCTCATGAACTTATCCGCGACGCTGGCGTCTTCACCGAAGGCCTACGCGGATCCATGCGTCGAGACCATGGCGGATACTGTCTCTGAAGAAGTGATGGAGCTTCCTCATTGTCGGTGCAACTGATCTTCTCGACACTGAGCCTGCCCGTGAATGGACGGGAAACAACAATGGTTTTCATGGGTTTGCATGATCTGGAGCGCAGCGGTGATACGTTTTGGACTTGGCGGGAGTACTACTCCGTGGAGGCCTGCAAATGATGCCGTCGAGGGTGGAATCAATCCTTTTAACGGTACTGAATTTTCCTGTCCTCTTGGTCTCTCGAATCGAAATGATGACTGATTTTTTCGAACTTTAGGGACTGGCCCCATCAGCCTCTGCCCGAGGGTTATAGCACCCTTGACCGACACGCTCAGCCTACCAGCTGGTGCTCACCGTCTGGCATCATCATCGACGTTACAAGTTACAGAGCAAGAGTAATAAGTTATATGGTCTTCGCCGCATGCTTGTGTTTCTATGGATCCGACGGCCTCGCTTATCGCTTCAAGTGGAGGGTCTGGTGAGCTGTGTTGACTGTATACGCGAGAGATCTCGCGAAGTATTCCTAGTAAGCTGGTCTTCTAGTTGTGGACTCATTCTCAGATCAACAGTCGTTCTATTGCTAACTGTTTCTATAAAACACAGAAATTCTTCTATGGCAGGTAGAGTTCTTTCGACACTCTGAGTGCAACACCATATTGTCTGAGAATGTGCAAGCCGGGCGAAGTCTAGTGAACTGAAGCCGCCAACACCTTATCTGTCCATCTCTGTCTGTGGAATTCGACAGCTTTGAGAGACCACAGGAAGTGTATATACAGTCCCTATATTCCAAGCCCAGGCGTGTGCTCGGATTCAGAAGTGAATTCTGCAGCCAAACACAATACACCCTCGCAGTCTCTTGTGCTCTGGCTGTGTTCAGGATCATTACGAGACCATGTCAGCATGAAGAGCCTCAATTGGCCTACGAGATAGAACAGTTGCACGCGTGCGATCTTTTCGTGGTACCATGATCGAGGAGCTCACTCCTATGCCTCCTCCTGAGCTTAGGAAAGCGAAATCATTAACCACCCTGCCCCTACAGTTTCAACAGTGTAGACTATCAGATTGAGCATGTAGCCTCCTCTGCACGATGTTTCCGATGGTAATTATTGTTGTTCTAGTAGAACCAGTGATAGGGTCCATGGGAATGCTCTATCTTAATAAACCTGTGACAGTCCCTCAGTGTATGACGGCCTTTACCAGCAAATATTACATCGAGGAACATTTCAAAAGAGTGCATACATGCAGAAGAGTTCGACTGCCACGAGTCGGTACGGAGAAGCAGGTAACGGCGCCTGCTAGAAGTGAACATCACAAGGACAGAACTCCCTGCCCCGACGCAGAGAAATATAGCTGGGGATTTTAGATCTTCTGACCTGGAAGCGTGATGTATGGCTATCTACTCTCCATCAGCCTGCTCCGCCCGCTGAATCTTGGCTTCAAAGGCCATTGAAGTGTCTAAGTGTAACGCAGTCTCCGGAATTTCTGCTGAGCTCGAATGGCTCATCCAGGGCTGGAGTCGCATGCCATCTACTCAACCCACGATCCACGCTGAGGACCTCACATCATACGAGAATTGCGGATGAACAGGATTTGTATTGGAGTTTGACGCTGGAATGAGTCCATAAGCAAGAAAGAGTCCACCAAAGGAGAAGATGTCGAACAAGGCAGTCAACATGATGACGTGGGAAATTGATTTCCGGCACCCGACGTATTCAATTGTTCGATTTCTCGTTGAACCGCAAAATTGGCTGTGTGTTCTTCGCGACGCCCATAACAGCGGGTATGAGACTGAGGAATCTAGCAGTCCCGTTCTCAGCCCCAATGCGTATCTGAAGCTACATGTAATCTTCGACGGAAGGCGAGAGGGCAGATGGAGCGGCGCAATCACAAACACAAGAAATGCTCGAAGAACATATCGTTTCATCGATTCACAGCGAAGACGAGTGGATTCGGCAACGGAACGAGATGAAGAAAAATCTCGTGTCTGCCCGATCACAGGGAGGTCTGCGGACTTGCTGGTATCCCTATGACGAGTCTGGACAAAGCTCCGGTCCTAAGCATTAATGGTCGATATGAATCGGAGACTGTCCTATAACCATGGCAACCTTCGGCCTTTGCGTGAATGATCGCCCAAGAGAGCACCCCGATTCACGGTGGAATTTTTGCAGACGTCGGTGGTCTAGGCAAGGATCAATGATTGCTCCAGTTCATATGACCTTCCAACTGTGTGGAGTTGAAATACACCTAGCCATATGAGAGATCTATAACGGATGTAGAAGACCTACCAAGACTTGAAAGCAAACTAGGTCATCCATACTTTTCCATATACATTAGCCAGTAGGTAAAGCCGTGCACACAGTGCAGGGGAAAGAATCACGTGTAGACCGGTGTTCACCAGGCCAAAGATGTTGAATTTTCCAAGGTAATCCTCCTCAATTAGGTATTACCTACCCACAAAGCCTATCTTGACCAACGCCCAATCCAATCAGCATCATCCATCCTCAACTGCTACCAGTTATATAGCTAGCCCCACGCTAGCCTCACCCACCCCAACGACAAGCCAGAAGCAAAGCAAAGCAAAAGTGTCGTCCTTATAGGCATGGTCGCGTATAATACCATGGAAACAGGAGAACGTTGCAAAGAAGAAAGCAAAAAGAAAGCAGAAAGAAAGAAAGAAAGGAAATAAACATAATATCAATTCAGTTGCAGATAGAAAATGGAAGGCGAGAACCACAAAACAAGCAAACAGAACGCCATTTCGGGCACCAAGAAACAAAACGCCAAAAGGGGAATTAGCTAAAAGTCAAGAGAAAGAAGAAAAGAACAAGGGGTACATTACCAAAAGGCAATGGTAAAACATTATGGTGTACAAAGCATATAAAGGGTAAAGCTCTGGCTATCTGACTATACAGATGAGTCTGACAAAACATTGCCTTCCATCCGAAGCCTGGACTTGAGACTAGAAGGCACTGAATCAGGAGATCAGACCAATATAGACATCAGACCAATAGAGGGAGGTGCAACAGAAGACTGGTTGTGTTGAAGACTCAAGCATTGGGACATCGTTTTTATAAGCATGGACATGAACAGAGGCCAGTATTTCAATATCGTCATGCAGCCATCGCAGGACGTGACTCAAGGGTACTAAAGAATGGCTTTAGTTCTTCTTCCCCCTCACAGTGCGAACAACACTTTTCGCGACCTTTTTCACACTGCCTGCCAATGTCCTCTTCACCTTAGGACCAGAAGTCGTGGTCGACTTTCTGGCTTTGGAAACGGGCATCCGAGCCTTTACAGGGCTCTTTGTTGGCGCCTTTCTTCCAGCAGGCTTGCGAGGAGACTTCACCTCAGTCTTCTTGGCCCTGGCAGGGGACTTCTTGGGAGATGGGTGGCCGGTGCCCCTAGCACGCGCAAGAATCTTCTTCTTGGTCTCGGGGGACGGCCGCTTGAGCGGTGATGTCCCCTTCACTGACGAGGCAGCTGTGGCCTTTGCTGTCTTGGCCGTCTTCGCCTTCGGCCGGGGACCATTTCGGACCGCGGCCTTGACTCTTGACGCGGCCTTGACTTTGGGCAATTTGACGTCCTTTGCGGCTTTTCCTCGACCAGAGGTCGCCGCAGCTTTGGTCGTCTTTTTGGCAGCCGCCTTCCCCCGGGCAGCGGCCTTGACCACAGCCTTCTTGACCCCGGCCTTGATCGACTTAGGGTTGAGCAGCTTGCGCTTCTTCCCTTTCTGCGAGGTTGTGCTCTCTGCATTTGCCAACTTTCGCTTTTTACCAATGACTTTCTTGCTACCCTTCTCGGCAGCCTGCGTCTTCTCCTCCAGCTTGGCTCGTTGGTCCTTGTCCTTTGGACGCGGACCAAGAATGCCTCGGCAGTTATCCGATCCACAGCGACACTGCTGAACATTTTTGTTGGAATACGGACTGATCAATCTGTGAGTGACGACCCCGATTGGAATCTAGAAGATACAGAAGACACTTACTCAAAGTTATAGTCGTAGCTCAGCTCCTCCCCAGTCATGATACCACGATCACCGGCGAAGAGCGCCATACGTGGCTTGCCAGCGACAGTCCACTTCTCCATGCGGCAATTAGGCTCGCAAGAGTGGTTGACGAAGCGAGCAATGGAGCCCCGAGTCGCGTCAATGATCATGTTTTGATCAAAGTACATCAGGTAATAGCACTGAAAAATCCACGTCAATATCGAGCTAGAACATTGCCACAAGACGAGAACTCACTTCGTTGTTCTTGTAAACAGATCGCATCCTCCTTTCACACTCAAACTGCGTAATAATCTCTCCAGTGTACTCAACAATAATCTGGTTGGGTTCAAAGGTACGATTGCTTCGGACACCATATCCACGATCGGCGGTCTTGATCACCTCAACACCAATATTGTACTTGCCTCCAGCCTTAGTTCTGTGCTTAAGCTCGTTGAAATTCCGGTTTCCACACTCCGGGCCGAGTCTGCAGTTGCCACTGTCGCACTCGTAGAACATGTAGCGGTTCTGACAGTTCTCATCGCAGCCGGTATCCTCCTCACACATGCAAGTAGAAAGTTCCAGCTTTTTGTTAGCTTTCCATTCGCTGGCAGCATCTCCAACAAAAACGTCTGATGTATCGGTCAGATTCAAGCCATCATATTCAATTACAGACACAGTAGCAACTCACTCTTGTTTGTCTTCCGCCATTCATCCGGCTTTGGTTGACCTGGTGGAAGCGGCGAGAAAATATCAAATGGCAGTACGTAGTCTCGGCCATTGCTGACCATGCGGGACCCAGTGAACATGGGCATGGGAAGCAGGCGTCGCTGAGAGGGGCCAGTGGTAGTTTTCGCAGAATTCTTGCTGCGACGCTGCTTGGGAGGCGAGTCAGACGGTTCTTGCCCCGTGTACAAGCCGTGACTTAACCACCGCTTAGGCTTGTACCGAGGCGGGGGAGCTGGCGCAGCCGGCTCTTCTGAAGAAATCTTGGCTTCTTCTTCGCGCAACTTGGACAGATCGCTTTCCGAGACACGGCGTTTCTTCGCCGCAGGCTCAGGTGCTGGGGCAGGTGCATCCTCTTTGACTGGAGCAACGGTTCGAAGCCGAAGACTAGCACGTCGGCCGATCTCCTTGCCCTTCTCATTCAAGTCTCGCGAGCGCTTGCCCAAAACGCTGTTGGCACGATCTAACAGATCAGATGCTTTATCCACAATACTCAGGCGAGTCGACCGGCGCACAGAGCTGCGAGTGTCGCTCTTGGGGGTCGCTTTAGCCTTGGGTGTCGCTGCATCCTCGGCCAAGGCCTTTTCTACTCGCTTTCGCAAATTGCGCTGCTGGAGCGAAGTAGCCATATCTTCAATTTGTGGTTCCTGTGAAGACTTCGAAACAGGTGTGTCGGGGGCCATTGGATGGCTGTCGGTCATGATAGTATCGTCTTCGGGGAGAGTGCCGTTCTGCAGGGAGGATTCCATCACAGCAATGCTGTGGCGCAACGAGGAACGAGTTCGCTTAGCCTGGGCGAGGCTGTCGACATATGCCTGGCTCGTTGAGGCAGCAGCGTCCTCGTTCTCAACAGGTGTATCCTCCAGAGTCTCGGTAGCCTGCAACGATGCGCGTGCTACACGTGTTGACCTCCGGCGGGGCGCGGATTTCTCCTCGACCAACGCGTTTTCATTATTGCTAGAAGTCTCCGAGCGACTATTCTCTGGCGTCAGGAGTTGTTCTGGTACGTCGAGGCTCATTGTGTCGTCGGGTTGGTCGTTCGTAGGAAAGTCAGCGATTGCGGGAGTCGCGGACGTGGAAACTTGGGAGTTTCGGCGCGCCATGTTGGGAAAGAGGTGCCGATATCCGGAAATACCCAGGTCCACAGGACACAGAGGACTGGAATTCCTCGAGGTGGGAGCCGTGGGCGAGGAGATCGGGGGGCGTTCTGGTTGTATCAGGGGTGGGTGAAGGTAGGAAGAGAATCAGCCGCGCGCTTCTTATCAATTTAGGGCGATGCGGATGTCTGACGCGTGCAACATCAACACTCGACTTTGGTTTCAACCAGCACGAGTACAGTGAGAAATGATGATAATATTGATTAGAGAGATGTAATATTAGAAGAGGAGAAAGGGGCCCGTAAATAACAAGACAATTCGAAGTGCCTGGATGTGGAATGCCATAACTCCCCCATAACTCTCATCCCCCGCAGGATGAATTCTACGCGCGATTTATTGCACTTGGGCTATGCAGAGTCCAATTCTATTCAACCGTGTTGCTTTGAGTAATTCAACCAGTTCTAAAAATTTCCAGGAACATGTATGACTCGAGATGAGAATGGGAAAAAAAGGAAAGAAGCCCAGAGAAATGGTTGGAATTGTAGTTCCTCGGTAAAATCCACACAAGCCTGAAAGTGGTGTGGAATAACCGCTCTGAGGATGCGTAGAGAATCATCTTAGACAAGAGACCCGAGCGAAGAAACATAATGAGGGTGTTAAAAGGAAAATGGTGTTTGAGAGAGCATGGCTATGATTAGCCTGCGTGAGACGGTCACCATGACACGAAGAAGGAAGGGCTGAATAAAAGTGTGAGAAAGATAGGGAAATCTCAGAGAATGTCAAGGGTAGCAGGGCAGTAATATCCGCCAAAGGTAATCAAAACATAAAGAAAAATAGCTCGAAGGGTATGGTGAACAATTAGAAAACCGTATATGGGAACAGTCCCGAAATTAGTAAGGATGGACTTTAAGTGCCCAGAAATCAAAAATCATATCGTCGTCTTCACGGGTCGTTAGCACGGAAATTGAGGCAAGAATGCGATAAACACTTTTTTCGGTTGAAGGTTGTGTGGTGCATGTATTAGTCCTGCCGATGAGGGCCGACATTTTGCATCTCAATTCCCGTCTGAGACTCGACATCGCGGGGGAGGTACTTGCGCTTTTGCATGGCGTAGCGCTGGTCTCCTTCTTCGTAGGGACGCTTGAATTGCATGTAGGTAGGTGGGCGAGGTCGGCCCAGAACAGCGATCCAGTTTGTCAGAACGTTGCCTTGGGTGAATGGCCGATGACGGTCCTGCTTTTGGAACTTGTGGGAGTTGAGATACTCTCTCGTAGTTTCGCCACGGCCAACCAGGAAGAGGTGGTACGCCCACAATGAGGTCGGGTAGGGGACCGCGATGATGCCGTAGATCACCATGGCCCACGGTACGCGCCACTTGGAGATGGAGGCCCCAAACGAAATTCCCTCGCGGTTCATATAAAGGAGAATATGCGCGAGACTGGCTCCAATCAAAAACAGGGAGAGAATCGTACACGAGCTGACAAAGGCAAAGAAGTAGCGATAGTTGCGTCGGCCTACGCAGTTGTTCAGCCAGACACAGTGGTGGTCTAGTGTCTCGACACAATTGTCACAGACTCGGCAGTGGTAGCAGCGAGGAGGCCGCCAGATGGCACATGTCTTGCAGTACTTGACAGGCACATCCATGGCAGCAACATCGGACGTGGCAAGTTTGACCATGACCCAGTCGTTCGTGGGCGGGCCAACAGACAATGGATCATTGGAGGTATCCATAGGAGGCATCGGGTGGACATTTCGAGGCATAATACCAGGATCGACCACAGAGGCATGCACAAACGAGGAGAAGCAAATATAAAAGACATAGGCGAATAGGATGGGAATGGCTGGTGAGACATTTTGCCATAGCCAAGGAGCAGAGAATGCAAAGAACAAAGCCGAGGGAATAACCACCAAGAAGCCTGTTGCGATATTGATAGGCTTGTCCCGTGAGTTGAGGAATCGGCCACCGAAACAGAAGAGAGTATTGCCAACGAAGTACTCCCAGTTCTTGCCTAGATTGGCCCTTGGCAACTCTTTCTTCACATCCATTGGACCCGGAGACGAGCCAGCAGATGAAAGTCGCTCATGACCTCGGACATCATGATTGCTATGATGGTTGTTATGTGAGGAGCCCTTGTTCTGCAATGACAGGAAAGACAAAGGTGACTTTGGCGGCACATCTTGAGTATGATGTCCGGTATAGTTCGCACCGAGGTTCAAATGACCGGGACGAGGCCTGTCCTGTTGATCTCGATCCCGGAGGAGCCTGACACTTTCTCCCAAACTTCGAACCGTAGTATTTCCTGTCGGGCTGGCATTGGATGTGTTTCGGTCGGGAATGATAGGATCTGTGAATTCTGTGCCCCGTGACGGTGGGACTTCCATCTCCACATGAGGGACCGATCCTTGTGGAATCGTACTGTTCGAGATCAAACTCTGCCGATTTTGGCTCGTTTGGTCGTTCCAATCATCGGTCGAAGATACCGTCCCCTTGGTCATTGGCCGTGTTCCCCGGTGTGCCTGCAGGCGCTGGGAGCTCATCGGCCGAAAGAACGCCTGAGCTGTTAAAGACGGAATGTGCGTTCTGCTCAGTCGGCTCCCTGAGCTCCCAGGTCTTTGGCTCGACGCAGCTATCGAGTTGCGGGTGGGGGGCGGAGCACGTCTCGAGACAGAGCTACGCGGTTGGAGCGAGGGTGGTGGCGATGTATAGGACGGGGCATTCTCCCCATCTTCAGAGGCAACATCCGTGACTCGGGATGATATCCCTCCCACAGAGGGAGGTCGAGGGATTCCCAAGACATGCTGATGTGCGGAGGATCGGTTCGTATCGCGGGTATTGGGGCGGTCTGCGGAGTTCGCCATGGTTGAATAGCGAAGGTATTTGAGTGGGCTAGGAGGTAGTGCGTGCTATCATCGTTCTTCCGACAAGTTGTCCTGGATAGGGGTAGCAGCAGTGCGGCGAAATCGAGCTGGGCCGTGAGCTTGAAGATAAATCGGCAGCGATTTCAAGGAGCGGAATAGGTGGGAATAAAAGGAGCGACGAGTAGAACACTGGTTCTGATGAGAGACTACACGAGATATTCAAGATCCTAGGATATATATATTAGCAACCAGCTCCATTGTGCCCCGACAGTCAATTCCACGCGTCTGGAGCTCGAAATCTGGGGTTCTAGGTCGAGCCCCTGATCGGGAAATCGCAATATGGGCCGCACACCCACCTCTAGCATTGACGGGGATCCTAAGAGTAAATCCGTAAATCCAAAACAAGTTGACGGAGGCCAATTACATCACAGCCCACAGAAACAACTGTAGCAGACGTCTGCCCAAGCGAGAGCAACACAGGTGAGCAGCAAACCAGAAGTCAGAACCACAGAAACGCAAGGCCCGTCGCGCATCCGCCAATTGCTTGAAGCGGCGGATGAGTCAGCCGAGGAGCAGCGGATAGATCACATGACCCGGCAACATCATTCGATGCTCACGATTCTCTCCCACCAACCCCGTCTCCAGTTCTCCGCGAATTCCAACCTCCACGCACGACCCGCTGCAACAATGTCTTCGATCGCTGCTATGGCTTCCCGCCGGGCTCTGGCTCGCCAGCCCATCTTCCGCGCTCCCCCGCGCCGCTTCATGTCCTCCAAGGTCGAGGAGGCCAACCTCGACAAGGCCCCCAAGAAGGACCCTGAGCTCTACGTACGCCTATCGAACTGCCATTGATCTCTATTCGACCTTCCAGTCTAATATCTTTGTGTTCAGGTTCTGCTCGGTGTCATGTCCGGTGCTTTCCTGCTCGCTGGCTGGTGAATAACCCCCTCCCACATCTATTACCCGACAGCCGTGCTATTGCGACGTTATTACCGCATTCGTGAAAAGCTCCCGCTGAGCAAGGAGCTCCGTTTTGGACTTCGGAGCTAGCCGGCCATTGAAAGTGCAATTAGCTAATTGGTGCTCTTTTGCGATATAGGTACTTCGGCAGCAAGCCCACCTCCGTCACCTCCGAGAGCAACGTCCGCATCGGCGAGTCCGCCATGCCCTGGCACGGAGAGTCCGCCGATGGCAAGGTCTACAAGTACCAGTACCACCCCCACGGCGACAAGAACCAGCCCCTCCGCGCTGCCCCTAGCGCCATGAACACCGTCATTGTTCCCAACGTCACCCTCCCCGAGGTATGCCACCACTATCCCCCCGCGGGCCAATACGCCATCCCTCCTGCGTTTTCAAACGTGCTGCGCGGAATCGACGTTTTGAATTTCGGCAAATTGGCCCAGACATGTGCTTTGCAGAGTTGCTGACCATTTCGTGCTTTCTTATAGGACCTCCACGAGAAGTTCAACAAGTACGGCAAGGAGGAGTGGGACTACTAAACGGCTTCTGCGAAGCCCTTTAAAAGATGGTGCGGGAGCGAATGGTTGCTTCTACGTAAGTAGCCGGCGGCTGTATACTACGATTGTGGTGACGAAGGGGGAGCGTTGTGGGTGGACTTGCCATTGCGATTACCGAAGATTTGTGCATAGTATCCGTTGTTCAGATAAAGAGTCAATTGGGAACCGGTCTCTTCATTTCATTTGTCAAAACTTGTCTCCCTATTTCTTCGTATATCTTGTGTGCTCTGATAATGGCCTGATGTGATCAAGATGGTCGAGCTTTTCGGGAACTCTCGGGATCCACTTTGGCCCGAAGCCACCATTACAAGAGCTAAGCTACAATTGCTGGAGAGGTAATTGGACCACGGCAACAATAGAAACGCTCATATCACAATTGATGTTGTGCAGCACTCTAAAGCAACTAATCACGACGAAGAGAAAAAATAGCTATAAGGTTTCATGATACATGGTGTAGGGTTTTCTCATCCCCTCTTTTACCACCCCCAGCCCAGCCTTCAGGCCAGTCGCTTATTTGGTAGCTTCATAGCCTTCACTGGCAGGCTTAGCCTCGGGGGAGCCAGTGCTCTCCTCAGAACGGACATTGCCTTCGATCACTGAGGCAGGGCTCTCAGGTGGGATCGAGTCCTCGGGCTTTCCGGAGCCAGTCTCAGGGTTCTGTCCCTGGACGTCCGGGTGAGGGGGTGCAAGCTGGCCATCCACGATAGGGATCTCCTGTGCGTGCTCAAGCTTGGAGCGGGACTCGTATCGGGTCTCGAACTTGACCTTGCCCTCGGCGCGGAGCGAAGCAACCACATCCTCGGGAAGAACGTTGCCATGCTGGTCGCGGTACTCTACACGAGCAACAGAACCGGAGAGCTTGGGCTGAGTGACCGCAGCCTGGTCTTCCGGTTGTTGTTGCTGGGGGATCTCGGCAGCAGGTTCTTGTGCCTGCTGCTGCTGCTGGTCCCCGAGCTTGTGGATCTGGGCTTGCTCGGTCGGAGCGGTGTTCATGAATTTGTTCACATCGGTAACATATTGGCTCAGCTGTTGGTGAGAATTCGTGTCAGCCAAGGTGATCGTCGATTAAATTCTAATATCCGCGGCGTGGAGGCCTCCACTCCGGTACACTTACGTCGGTGTGAAAGGTGTTGCAGTCGAAATCCCAGCCATCCAGAAGCTTGACCTTCTGGCAGGCACTCTGGGTCCAGGGGTTGCCGTAGATCAAAGGAGAGTAAAGCGTGAAAACTGCAATGCTGAGGACCAGAAATCCTGCCATCAGAACCTTGCCAATTGCAGGCTTCGATGCCAATCCAAGGCTCTTAATGCGGTTGGTGATAAAGTCAAATTCTTGACAGAGCACCATGATCGCGAAGTAGAGAGCGGGGAGATAATGATGCAGGAACAGCTGACGGGCCATGAGGAAGAATGGGAAGTAGTGGAAGAACCATCCGAGAACGCTGGTGCCAACTTCGTAGTCGAAGCGCTTGAACGAGACGTGGCGGTAGTCATTGCAGCTGCGCTGCCAGCGGATCACCGCAATGGCCTTGAAGAGGAAGTAAATACCAATGGCAGCAGTGGAAGACCACCAGATAAGTGGGTTACCCAGGAGGTAGATCTGGCGGTTGTCCTTGCCCCAGAAGTTGATACCGCGGAGAAGGGTGGGCCACGAAGGAGGACGAGAGTCCCAGGCGTGCGACTCAACCAAGCCAGCGTTGGTGGTCCACATGACCTTCTGCAACTCCCAGAACTTGCCCAAGAAGCCGGGGTTGCGGTAGTTGACCTTCTCGGCGTCCGCAGGCATCATGGGGTGGGTGTTGGATTCGATATACCAGATGCTGTTTGGCAGGGTACCGCCGCGAGCGCAGGTAACCTCTTGCTGCTCGAAGCCCCAGTCAGGAAGCTTGACCTTATGGGAGAACAAGACACAGCCAGTCATGACGTGCACCAGCTTGAACTTGGTTTGGATGGTGCGGACGCGCTTCTTGGCTTCGGCACCATCAGACATAGACTTCACAATCTCAATCTTGAACAGGTCATTAGCATCACCGGGGAAACCTTCGTATCCGTAGGCGGAGACCTCGAATTGCCAGTCGGCCTCGGTCACAGGCGGGCGCTCATCGTGAGAGTGGACACGTCGGTGGGTAATCTCATGGTAGAGGCGGACAACAGCTCCATCCTCGATGAAGCTCACCGAGGAGTTGTCCCAGGCATACGCGCCCTCAATCTCACCATAAGGACCCAGGGGCTGAGTCTGATTCTCCATGATGAACACGTTGTTCTCATCCTTGTGGGGATAGAGAGTAATCTGCTGCTGCTTGCTGCCGGTGGGGTACATGTGGTTGTGCGAGTGCAGGTAACCACCCTGGGTGTTGTGGTGACGAATGCTGACACGAGAGCCAAAGGAAACGTCCGCAGGCACGTCTTGCATGGACTTGGAGTTCAAGGTAGCCTGGAACTCCGACGACATGAAGCCATCACCCTCTCCAGGGTTGACCAAGCAGAGGAAGTGGATACCGAACATGGCCATGTAGAAACCCAGAGGAATGACAATCAGGCAGAAGACGCGGGAGAAGAAGTGCTTGAACCAGAGTCGCTGGATTCATGAATGTTAGCATTGCAATTTTGATCAACATATCAGTTATGTCAGGAACATACCGGAGTCACTGTCTTGGAGTCGCCGAGCACGACCCAGAGCTGGAGGACTGTAAGAGACCCCACCCAGGCCATAGTGAAAAGACCAACCCACTTAACGCTGAGAGTAGCGCCAAGGGAAACACCAGTTGCGGCCAGCCAGAACCACCATGGGCCCTTGAAGGCAGAAGAAGGTCCCAATTCCTGCTGGTTTGTGAAGCAGCTGAAGGTGAATGCAGTCAGGGCAGTGAAGAAAATGAGGGGCGAGTCCAACAGGATCAGACGAGATTGAGTGGTCAGGGCGTTATCTATGCATTCAGTCAGCCGTGTTTTAAGGAGTAAACATGGTGCCTCTTCAAGAACCCACCGAAAATGACAAGGCCTGCACCCATGACAGCAGTTGAAGTGCGGCACCCAGTCGCCTTGAGAGTCAGGAACATCAGCGAGACCGTGAGAACACCGAGAATAGCGGGAAGCATTCGCATTGCCACGTAGGGCACACCAGGCTCCAGATAGTCCTTGCCGATATCCTTGAAATCAAAGTCTCCATTGAAGCCAGCCAGCCAGCCCGCCAGCGTGATCAACAGTTTGGCAAGTGGCGGGTGGACATCCATAAAAAACTTTCCCTTGATGTACTTGCTCGCGAAACCACCGAAACTAAGGAGAGACACAGAGCGTTAGCCTTGATCTGTTGCCAATGGAAATGATTCGGCCACATACTGGACTTCATCGAACACAACACTGCTGGGCTGGTAGATGCGGAACAAGCGGACAGCGGCCGCAATGAGCGTCACCAGCACCAGCAGTTTGTAGTCGGAGGCGGGGAGGTTGAGAATATCATTGTCCCGCACACCATCTGAGGCATAGCTGACAATCTTTGGGGTCTTTGGAGCCTTGGGGTTTGGCGAGCGACTGCGAGAGCGCCGACCGCGACTCTGCGGCCGCACGGCCAGTGTATCCTTCGATTTCTGGCCCATTATGGTTGATTGTTGTCCGGGGAGGCGTGATGGACGAAGGTCGTACGGGGTGAGCGGAACAATCGAGAATCGAATGGCGGAATAGGACGAAAAGAAAAGAAGATATAAGACTAGTGGGGTCGTGAATGAGTTGCAAAATTAGAGGAATCGAATCCAGAGGGCGCAATAGCTATTGAAAGCTGCTGATGTCGGAGCTTTCAACAGCGCGCAGCTCTTCACCACAACGGTAATGGTGGGATCGAGATTAATGATCGTAGACAGTGAGAAGAAAAGTCCCCATTACAGGGCAAGAAAAAAAAGAAAAGAAAAAGATGATGAAGAGAGTGTCGAGAAGAATGGACGGAAGCGTGCAGAGGTCCGTCTTGAGGCCAGATCGACGAGCGGAGCGGGCAACGAGAGACAAACCACAACGTGAGAGCGCTAAACGGCCCCTTAGATTTCAGCCCCAGGACCCGAGGCTGGCGTCGGCTCATTGGATGTGTTTATACGAGCCAGTCGATGAGGTAGGTTTTACTCCATACATTTCTCATTTCTACATGAAGCATTCATTACGCTGATTACCTCCTTCTGCTGCTTGTCAACCCTCCGAAGTATACAAGACTAATTGAAAGCGGAGCAGCAAAGCCGCGCTGGATGTACACAAACTCGCCGCACGCGGGTGCATTGTACAGCCACATGACTGGCCAGAACTGTGGCTGGTGAGTGGCCGTTGGCGTGGCTGGTGCAGTGGCGTAGTCAGCACCTCATTGAGCCTGGAGGTCGGGAAAAGGTGCATCCTCTTTAATCGCAACTTCAACAACCAGCCATGGAGTCTTCAAATGGAAACACTCCCCTTCCAGAGGACATGAGCAAGTCTCCGGAGGGTTTGGTGCTTCCTCCTAAAGATATTCGAGGTTCGTCATCTCTTCCTCACGCGAGAGAATGCTGCTAACCATGTGTTCCAGCGATTGTCGAAAAGACCGCGGGTTATGTCGCTCGTAATGGATCCGTCTTTGAAGGTGAGTATCTCTCTTCTCATCCATGAGACGAATTGCGAACTAACTCTGAAACTTTCTATCTTAGATCGTGTCCGTGAAAAGGAAAAGAACAACCCCAAATTCTCCTTCCTAAACACCGGCGACGCCTACGAGCCTTTCTACCAGTGGCGCCTCACCGAGATCAAGGAGGGCCGTGGAACCGCAGTCTCAGCAGGACGGCCTGGTGAAGCTGTTGCTGCTGCCGAGCCCGAGAAACCCACGGGGCCTCCAGAACCCCCCGCGTTCCATTTCTCCGCGCGCATGCCTATCATCAATGCGCAGGATCTGGAAGTGGTCAAGCTCACAGCGCTATATGTCGCCAAACGAGGAAAGTCTTTCATGACTGCATTGTCGCAACGCGAGGCTCGAAATTTCCAGTTCGACTTTCTCCGCCCTCAGCATAGTCTGTACCAATTCTTCACACGCCTAGTCGATCAATACACCATCTTGTTGCGACCCGAGGGCATTGACGAAGCTACCACCCAGCAAAAGCGGATCGCCGAGCTTGAACACAATGTGAAGAACAAATATCATATTTTGGAACGCGCAAATCAACGGGCGGAATGGGTAAAATACCAGGAGCAGCAGAAGCAAGAGAAAGAGGAACTCGAAGAACAGGAACGCATCGAGTATGCTCAGATCGATTGGCACGACTTTGTGGTGGTCGAGACGGTCTTGTTCACGGAAAGCGACGACCAAGAAGACCTGCCACCGCCGACCTCTCTCAATGACTTGCAATCCGCCTCCTTGGAGCAAAAAGCCGCCATGTCCCTTAACCCGCTGCGCATCGAAGAGGCCATGCCCACCGACCTCGACAACCCGACCTATTATAATGCCTACCCAGCCCAACTCGAACCCTCCTTCCCCGTCCCACCACCTTCTGTCTCTCCACACCCGGCTCAAGCAGCAGCTCCATATCCGCCACCCGCCGTGGACTATGGCAGGCAATACCCCGCGCAACCAGAGGTCCCGCAAGCCCGCACAGAGTCGCCCGTGCCTGTACCGGGGCAACCACCCATGCGCATTCGCTCGGACTACGTGCCTCGTGCCCAGGCCCGGCGCCAACAAGCTGGTGGGGCCACCGCACTCTGCCCGAACTGCCACACGCAGATCCCCGTCGCCGAATTGGAGCACCACATGCGTGTCGAGCTGCTCGACCCTCGATGGAAGGAGCAACGTGCAAAGGCCGACTCCCGCAGCGCCACGACCAACTTGTCCACTGTCGACGTCGTCAACAACCTCAAGCGACTTGCCAGCCAGCGCAGCGATGTCTTTGATGCCTCGCTCGCGCCAGATCCTGAAGAGGAAGCGCGCCGCAAGCGTATGGCTATGGGCGCTGGTCCTGATGGTAGCCTTCCTCCTGGAGTGTCTGCACCCCCGGGTCCGGCTATTGGACCAGGCGGTGTTCCCAGACCCCAGAATACGAATATTGAGGATCAGATTCGGCATTTCCACCAGCTTGCCAAGCAATAATCTGATGCTTTAGATCAAACAATTTGATGATACTTGGTATCTAGCTCATCTGCTGGATGGTTTTGTTTTTTTTTGCAAAGGATCTCTGGATCCTCTTCATCCTGCGTATTGGTTCGCATTTGGAGTTTTGGTGTGTGCTTTTTCTCTAAGTTTTTGCGAGAATTCGGGCTGGAGAATGGATGTGCTCATTTGTATCATACCTTTACCACTTTTAACTTTACTACCAAAATTCTTATCTCTGATGAGCACTATTTATCGCATTCTAGGAATGGTATTACACTGTGATAGTTATCAACTTGTAGATGAGTAGATCCGGGCCCTTGAACTCAATAAGAGACTACATGGCTGGTCGAATTCACTGCAAGTATCTGCAAATTACAGTTAGCCAGGACAAGTTAATGTTGGATTGAAATTTTTTGGAATTCCATGTAGCTGGGTATCTATGAACTTCGTGATATACACGGTAGGGTTTTGTAAAGCAGACCGGTCGGTCCCGCAACGAAACGCATTGAATGCGTATAGCCTGTGAGCAACTATTTGGCCTCTCTAGCCTTGCGAGTCTCCTCCTTCTTCCGCCGCCTATCCTTCTTCTCTTGTCTGCGCTCGGCCTTGGAAGCCTTCCGACCATGCTTCTTGCCACTCTCACTGCGGGACTCGGCTTTGTCCCCCTTGGACTTCTTCTTTTTCTCCTTCGTTTCGAATTCAATGAACTCCTCGCCTGTTTTGAACTCCTTGGCGGGTTCATCCGCCTCCATTTCTTCGTCAGAATCGTCAGCCTCGGCACTGGATTGGGCAGTTGAGGGCACAGCGCTAGAGGCAACCTCGGACTGAGCTTGTGAATCCTGCACTGCTGTAGCCGCAGCCTTCTTTGCGAGCATTGCGGCTTTGAGTTGAGCCCGCGCCCGCTCTCTGGCTTCCCGTTCTGCTCGCTCCAGATCAATCTTATCATTCCCAGCCTGTTCGAGTCCGTTAGTAGTCTGTTGGATCTGTAGCTTCCAGGGCGATGTTGCTCACCAGGCCGTGCTTAATGAACCGCCCTGCAGCCGCCTTATCGAGGACCATGGTGCGCTGCTCGGGTTCCTCGGGTTCTTCCAGCGCCTTCATCTTCGTGAAGTATTGCTTCACGCGTGTGATTTCCCGGTATACCGGGTGCTGCAATGCGTCCACTCCCTGGAGTCGTAGATAAGCTGTGAAAAAAAAAGTCAGCAGATGTCGGTCATGCGAGGTTCGAAAGTCGAGCGTACAGAAGATTAATGATTCGAGGGCATAGGTTGTAAGCACGTGAATTTTGGCCTTGTCGAATATGGGCATGTTCTTCGACATTTTGTTCAAGGAGCTGCCCAGCAAAGGCTGCAGGGCATCCTCCAGGTCATCCACATCGTCATCTAGCTGCTCCAGTAGCGGTAGTAAATTTGCCGTGTCCATGGTGTCGTCGGTGTTGGAGTTGACAAAAAGCGCCGCAAAGAAAAATTAGGACCGATATATACGAGGCGGTAAGTCGGGCGGTGTTATGAGCGGGTCCCATCATTCGCGCATGGCTCTGCTGCATTTCAATATTTCCTCGGCGCGAGACGAACACAGCTACCTGGTTTATGTGAGGAGCTCTGGGCTCACTCGGACGATACGAAACACAAAATGCCAATTTAAACAATCCGCAATCCTCGAATTCCCGTGCGAACTCGTTCTTCCCGGACAGAACCTCCTCCCATCATTATCCGATTCGTCGTTCGGGGAGACGTCGTCCCCGAAACACCTTCAAAGTGGTGCTACAAATATTTGGGCGCCGCCCGCTATGGCGGAGCGGTGTGATAGATATTTGCATTCAATGTCGAGTACGACCTAGTGGAGGACCTACAACGAAATACATGTCGACATGGGTGCAAGATGTCGAGGACATTTCTCGCGAGACCAAAACGCCCGATCTGACCGGGCGAGTGCACATAATCGGTCTTGGAAATGCAGGAACATTCATTGCTCACTCGCTTGCATCGAGACAATCTCCGCCTCCAATCACCCTTCTTATGCACCAGGCCTCGTTCTACCATGCATTCCGGCGGAAAAAGCGGAGTTTGGCCGTCAACTACAACGGTCTCGATGATAACAGGACAGGCTTTGATGTGGAGGTTTTGCATGATAAAGTGTGGCACAGGATACCTTCGAAGGAGGAGTATCTTGAAGCTAGCGAGAATCCCGATATTATCGAGAACGAGGAAGCTGTGCCCGAGGAGGAAGGACATATCGAATGCTTGATCGTCTGCTGCAAGGCTTATATGACTGAAAAGGTTATCAGAGGAGTTCGTCACCGTCTGAGCCCCGATTCGACTATCCTTTTTATTCAGAATGGCTTGGGAATTATCGAGAAACTGAACAAAGAGATCTTCCCGGATGAAAAGAGTCGGCCGAACTACATGCAAGGCGTACTCACCCACGGTCTGAAGAAACAAGACTCCTACAAGGTCGGCCACGTGAACGTCGGCTCATTGACCCTCAGCCCGGTAGTCACTGGCCAGACTCCGCTCATCGAGGCCGAGAAAGACACACACTGGGCTCCTACAACAAAGTACCTTCTACGCCTTTTGACCCTCACCCCATCTCTCGTCGCCACTGCCGATACCCCCGCCGGTCTTTTGCAATACCAGCTGGAGAGACTGGCCGTTGGTTGCGTTCTCAGCCCGCTTGGGGCAATCCACGATTGCAAGAACCGCGAGCTCTTATACAACTTCCCAGTCTCTCGTACAATGCGGCTGCTTCTCTTGGAGATCTCCAGTGTGATCTGTGCTCTCCCTGAGCTGCGTGGTATCCCAGGAATCGAAGACCGGTTCTCACCGGAGCGACTG
Source organism: Penicillium ochrochloron (assembly GCA_022985105.1). NCBI lineage: Eukaryota > Fungi > Ascomycota > Eurotiomycetes > Eurotiales > Aspergillaceae > Penicillium > Penicillium ochrochloron. The sequence goes on from JAAVMA010000027.1 coordinate 50,731, forward strand.
CGCCGAATGGTCCTCAATGTTGCCTCAAACCGCCCTGAAGATACCAGCTCGATACGCAACGATCTACATTACCAGCGAAATACAGAGATTGATTTCCTAAACGGGTGGATTGTGAAACGTGGCGAAGAGCTAGGCATGAAATGCGTGCTCAACTACATGATTCAGCAGCTAGTGCTGAGCAGGATGTTCATTATCAATCATCGGGAAGCCAGCGCTGTTCCTATTGACTACGAAAACGTCATTCTCTCCGGTGACAAGGGCAAAGATGATTAAGGCATCAGAACTGCTTTGATTCTTCGTGCCCTAATGGCATTTCTCCTTCGTGAACATATTTTTCTTCATTGCGGCTTGGAGAGTCCGAGATTTTCCCTGTCACAGGTCAATGGCCTCCAAGGCACTCTCGCAGATCTCTTTGATCTGGCCCCATCGCCGCAACAACGTCTCCGCCTTTTGGCGATGAGCTTGCACTACGGCATTGGATTGCATTGCCGTCCGCAACGAGTCCATAGCTGCATCCGCCTCGGCAGCATAAGTCCGAACCCATCCCTTGATGATGGATTCCGACACCTTCTCATCTACACACTCGGTCGAACCCTCGAGCACGTGGTTCCTCCAATCCTCTTCATTCATGTACACTAGAGCTGCCGCAACCTCGGTGCGGTAGCAGACCCCCTGGGAAATCAATTGGTAGTTACTGGCGAAATAATTAGCGGGGAGTTGAATATACCAAACTTGAATATACCGAATCGGAAATTATTGGAGAGCGTCTGGACACTTACCCGTAGTATTGGTTCAACCACAGTTCTTCTTGCTTCTCGGTGGTGTTCAGATCGCGGAAGATGATGTCGTCAAGGTAAATGCAGTCATAGTCGTTCTTTTCCAGGAAGAAGCCATCTGGATATCCGGATTAGCGCTAGAATCACTCGAGCCATATGCTGGTGCCTCACATTCTGCCAATAGGAAATCATTCGGATGTCCCCCATAGCTCATGTACACCTCATCTCCTTCCTCATAGTCTTCAGTTGCGCACAGGGTGTACCCATCTTCATCAAATTTGACGTCACACTAATTCCTAGGTCAATCAAAATCCCATCTGAAGAACCACCAAAAAGAAAGTAGAAAAGAAATAACGTACCTCAACGTCCGAATGATTGAAGTAATCCGCAAAAGGCAACATAGCCATAGCATCATTGCGATCTTCAGGCGGTTCCTGACCCGCACCAACCCAATAGAAGCTTCTCGTATTAAGAATAAGCCAATGATACGAGAAAGACCCCCAATCAGTATCAGGCAGCGCAGTAATGACATCCGCCCATGCCTTGCGCAGCCGGATTTCCTGACCCAGAAGAAGATTCCGATGTTCACTCTCATACTTCTTGACGGGAGTTCCCTTGTCAACCGAGTTCCAAGTCCCAGAGATACAGGGAGGGAGGAAATTTGGCTGCGTTGTAGACTCGTTGTCTTGGTCAGCGGTCTCGCTGTCCGTATCAGGCCACGGAAGACCACCGAGAACTTTGGGCCATAGAATTGGCAGACTGTCTTCGAAATCTTGACGGGTAGGCCAGGCTTTGCGCCATAGTTCGTATTCTGCTAGTTCTTCCTCACTTCCGTGGGTGAAGTATGCTGCCAGGATGGTATGCACGGCAGTGCCTTCGGGGAATTGGTCCTTGAAGGAAGAGGGGATATTGTCCATTGTAAGGATAGTGCTGGCCGGGACTTGGACAACGGCTTCTCCTTTCTTCGGTTAGTGATGGGTATCAGCTTTTGTATTCATGTGGTGTCTTGGTCGTCGAGGGTTGAGAGGTTCTTACCTTGATTTTTCGAGTGGCTATCATTCCCAGCCCTCGACCTGGAAAACGGGCGGGAGCGACGCCAAAGGCTTCAACTCCGCGGTCCATGGCCCATTCCGTGAAGGCTTCGTGATTCTCACCGGGCCACCACTCTGGTCGTGACATCTTGAAAGGGAAGTCGCTTTTTTATCAAGGGACGTGATGAATCTTGCGCAGATCAGCATATGTAGCAAGGGCAGGGGAGGGTGAGACGAACCAGGAGCAAGCTAGGTGGAGTGAATTTTTTATGCTAATGTGAAGGTTCTATTGTTGAAAGGAAAGATCCATGATGTGTGAACAAACTTGTTTCCGAATTCTTGACTTCTCCCACAGATGCCAATCAACAAGTGAGGGCTGTGGATATAGCACTTATCTGTTATCGATAAGCGATAACTGAGTTTATCGATAATTACGGTAGCCCAAAGGATCCAATAACGCCATCTTCCCGGATATCAGACCACTCCATGGCACTTAACTAAGTGATACTCGGTGGTATATCAGGTTTACAAATACATCATGTCGGTCTTGAGGAGGCGCGGGGCTTGCGAGCTTCGAGCTTTGGCTACTTCCAGGTCACCATGTACCGCGAGCGCTTTGCGGCCCTTCTCCATTCTCAACCGGCCACAGCCAAATTATCCCGGTCATGTCCCGTTAACTACTATTGAGCGCGGTGCTTTAGCTGTTGGTTCAGCAATTGGGTCATTGATTAACCCACGAAGAGCAGGTATGCTAACACCCGTAGAGCTGACCATGAAAAGCTTCACGGTCGTATCCGAGCCATTGGCAGCCTCCCATTCTTGGACTAGAACTACAAATAATCAGATTCAAACTAATCCCCCGCTCCAGACTTGATTGCAGCACTCGGCGAAGCCACCGCAACCCCATACTTTATTTACCGTCTCCGAGATGCCATGCTCTCCGATCCTACCGGTCGAAGAATCCTCCGCGATCGACCCCGCATCACCTCCGAAACTCTCCAAATGTCCTACCTCCGCACACTCCCCGAGAACTCCGTCGGCCGCACATACGCTACCTGGCTCGACCGGGAGGGCGTGTCCCCAGACACACGAGACAACGTGCAATATATCGATGATGAAGAATGCGCCTACGTCATGCAGCGGTACCGCGAGTGCCATGACTTCTACCACGCGGTGACGGGGCTGCCGATCTTTGTGGAGGGCGAGCTTGCGCTGAAGGCACTGGAGTTTTTGAATACACTCCTGCCCATGACTGGGTTGAGTTTGTTCGCGTTTATACGGATGAAGCCTGCGGAAAAGGAGCGCTTTTTGACACTGCATTTGCCGTGGGCGGTGCGCAGTGGGCTGGGCAGTAAAGAGTTGATCAATGTGTATTGGGAGGAGGTGTTGGAGAAGGATGTGGATGAGCTTCGTGCTGAATTGAACATTGAGCGGCCGCCAGATCTGAGAGAAATTCGGAAAATGATTCGGCAGCAGGAGAAGCGGGAGAAGGAGAGACTGCAGCAGCAGATGTCGAGTTGAAGCTGAGGGTGTCTCGGTTCCATGGAGAATGTGTACGATTATAATTTTGTCTGTCTGTAAACAATATCCTCCCCCAATGCAAAACGGAACAACAGTCTTTCAAAGAAAATATCAACCCGTCTGAGACGAGGTACCAGACCATAAACGCCTGAAGTATATTTTGAGGTACAGTAGATCCCCGAGAAGGGAGATCCAGAATGCGATAAGGAAAACAGGGAATAGTCCCAAAATCAAACACAAAAATGGCCAGGGCTAAGCGCGAATCGTGACTATTACTCGTCTCTTTTACAGATCGAGCAAATCATCATCGTCATCCCAACCGCCTTTGCGCCGAGTAATCACAATCTTGTGTTCCTCCTCCTCCTTGCGCTGATTCTCAGCAACGGCGTTCAGGAGCTCCTTCAGCTGTTCCTCGGTCACCTTTTGGCGGATCTGACCAGTCTGGGCCAGCATCATGAGTCGGTTCTCGATATCGACAGCACGCGATTCCTTGACGAGGCGGATGCGGCCGAGGCGATCGGCAGCGGCGGGGTCGAGGATCTGGCTCATGATCGCGGCACGGCGGTCGGCTGTGAGAACGGGGGGTATTAGTTTGTCATTCGGTTCATATGAGTCGTAGATTATCGGGAGATAGACTGCAGCAAGGCGAAGGGTCTCAAGGAGCTTGCGCTACTCTCAGGTCTTGCGGAATGTGGATAGTCGGTGGGGGAGATTATGGTCACCTACATTCAGCTTGCCTGCATTACAATCGTTTATTAGTCTCGTCCAAGCCCATCAAAGCTGTGGGGCCGATAACTCACCTCCTGTCTTCCTGACCACCTTCTTGGCTGGGACCTCCGCGCTGGCCCTGCTGCTGCTGCTGGAGCTGCGCCATGCGAGCTCGCCTGATCTATTTCCTTATTAGAGGATGAGGTATGCGGGTCATGGGGAGAAGATGCTAACCTCCTCAAGCTCTGCGTCCGCCATGATGTCTGTTAGTGCACGTAGATTGGTGCTGGAAGTATGAAATTGGCGGTTGGTTTATCAGAGGGGAAGTCAAGGCTTGGGCGAAGATTGAATTGGTAACCCCACTTGTTCCGCCTGAGGCTGCCACGCGGGGGTGTCATCCAAGAACTAATGTATACAGCACATGACGCAGTGCTTCTGGGATTCATCGCATATCATCCATATTCTGGAGGGAAAATGATCTATATAGTATGACAGGAAGCCCTTTCCAAGATGTATCTAGCCCTCTTATAACCTACTCTTCTAGCTGTCTATTGGCTTAATGAATTGACTCGAATGTTCTACCGAAGGGAAACTCGTCCTTGTGTTAATAAAATAACTATTTCGTATAGAAAGACAGAAGCTCATAGTCTTCACAGTTTTATCAAAGACACATTGATATTCCAGCTGGAGGGCTGTCGTACTCAGATTAAAAAAGCTCGTAATTGTACTCCATACACAGTACATAGTGGGTATGCTTCCCAGCCACTCGATCTAATTAACTTGCGAGCTGAAACATCCCGGCGTACACTTTAACCCGATTGGGGAGCTGACACGAGTCGCGTCCGAGGTAAGCATTTAGTTATTTACAATAATCAAACTGGTTTGCCGAGCAAAGGACTCGGGATTTTAATCCATGTGCTGCGCCTCCGCAGAGAGGGGCAAAAGTTCTGATAATTACAGGATGGCGAGAGGGACTAGCAGGGCCTAAGTGTTGAGATCGTTCCTAATTACCCGACCAGCGAGGGATCGAGGAACAGTGCGCGAGATCGGCTATCAGGTTCGGGTTTAGTTGAGATGGAATACGGAGTACGCAGTAGTTTATGCCCATGCTAGTATCGATCAGGCAGAACCTTAGCCTCTTAGGCTCGCGGGTGGCCAAAACCGCTGGTCGGACTTTGCCTGAGCATGGTAAACTGGAATAACATCAAACTTAGTAATTCTTGAACAACTGTCAGACGTTTCGAGATAGAAGTAGTTATATTCAATTTCTCCGTGACATATTTATCAATCTCGATCCTGATATCCACTCTGTCCTCCAAAACATCGTCGATTCGTCACTCTGCACGTTCGCGCGCGCGGGCCGATCACCTGGTTCCGGTGTGATAGCATGACTAAGCGCCTTGGTTCGCCTCACTCTGTGACCCCCCCGATCTCTTCTTCGCCTCTTGCTCGCCATCGGTGGAGATAACACCCACCGGAGTCTTGAACTCGCCGATTCTCTTTCTATACAATCCTTTCTGTCGGTCCTTTTCGTCCTCCTCTGCCTCTTCCCCGTCGACCGCCGTCGTCCGGGCCTCTCGAAGCCTCCCCAACCCGTAACGCTTGCGGGGGTTGCCACTACCTTCCAATCCTTTGCTTCCAGTCAGTGAATGGCTTCGGAGACTCGGTATATTCCAGAGTGCCTCTGGGTTTGATATCGATTGTGGTGACAATTGAAGAGAAAGACCCCGGTCATCGCAACTTACATTCCTTCAACGCCCTTTACGTCACTCATCATGGCCGAGTAAGTTGTGCGGAGGAATAGGAGATACAATCCGAATCGACTGCTGACATGGCATGCTAGTTTAATTGCCTTTCAAACATATCATCATAGTAAACTGCTTCCGCCGTCCTCGACCATGATTCCGCGCCACGCCCATAAGCGGTCTCTGTCCTCCGAGCATCGGGGTCTTTCCCCCGATAGGACCGTGACTAAAGCCAAGTCTACCACCAATCTCTCCGACGCAGCGACCCAGCAGCACTCCAAGTTCGAGGAAACCAATTTCAATACCTTGCAGGACCCGCGATTGGTCATTCCTTCGGAAAGTTCATCTTCAGCGTCCTCGTCTCATCACCCCGACCTGAGCAATGAAGTGGCCGCCCTCAGCGTGAAGCTGATTCAAGCAATCAACAACCAGACCACGCTAGATGATAATTTGGCTGCCACGCGACAAGAGTTGGAGGCGGCACTGGGGAAAATCCAGGCCCTAGAGTTTCAGAATGAGAAATACCGCCGGGACATTGCCGAGAAGGTCTACATCAAGAAAGCTGATGCAGACATCGAGCTGATGCGGCTAAGAGGTCTTCTTGCAGAGGAGTGTGCCCAGCGTTCGAATGCGGAAAAGGTGAAGAAGACAATTGAACAGGAGCTGGAGACTCTCACTGCCGATCTCTTCGAAGAAGCGAACAAGGTGTGTTTTTTGTTGTATATGCGAGACTTTGCGATTTCCCGGAGGAGCTGGAACTGACCTTTTTTTCCAAGATGGTTGCCGCAGCCAAGATTGAGCGCGAAGCAGTCGAGAAGAAAAACGAGCAATTGCGCTCGCAGATCAAAGACACCGAATCGCTTCTCGCATCGCATCAGGATCAATTAGCCGAGCTCAAGTCGGTCATTCAAGGGATGCACCTCGCCAAAGACGACTTGGATATTCGCACAAATATCTCCACCGCGCCTCCATCTCCGGCCGGTCCGCCACAATTGCCAGGATCTTCTAAGCAAGAACTTGAGTTTGAGAACGCTGCACCCGCTTGTAACCCAGAAGAGTTGATACCTGGACCCACTTGCAACTTCCCTGAGATGATCCGTTTGGTGTGCAGGACCGATCTGCAGGCCTACGAAGATTTCCGGGAGTTGATGACGCTCCCGCGGAGCTCGAAGCCGCCAAGTCGCGCGGGCAGCGGATCTTATGCAGGTCTGAATGTCATGAGTCTGGCAAGCTTTGCGACTGGCGGATCCGCCTCGACCACTTCCTCGCCTACCAAGGGGATGACAAATTCTCCGAATGGAAGCCTTTCCTCGCAGGCTGGCTCGCATATCCCTCTGAAGGAGACCCGTTTTTACAAGCGGGTGCTCATGGAGGATATTGAGCCGACCTTGCGACTCGACCTTGCTCCCGGCATTTCATGGCTTACCCGACGTACTGTTTTGAGCGGTATTTGTGAAGGCACCCTTGTCGTGGAGCCTATTCCCCCTGCGAACAAGAAATTTGAGTTCCCTTGCTCTGTCTGTGGTGAACGCAGACTCAATCCGGAGAACGAGCGCACCCACCGTTTCCGAACCTCAGACAGCGAGACAGCCCAGCGATACTCCCTGTGCATCCAGTGTCTGGAACGAGTTCGCTCGTGCTGTGAGTTTACAGGCTATCTCCGCCTGATCCTCGACGGTCATCTTCGCGCAGGTGACGCCGATGAGGAGAAGGAGATATGGGAGGAAACCGTCCGTTTACGAGAGCGCATGTTCTGGTCTCGCATCGCGGGTGGTATTGTTCCATTGGTTACCGCGCCTGTTGAGTCCCAAACAAAGCCGGAAATCTCAGAGCCCAGCATCAACGTCTCTGGACCAAATGGGAACGACCACTACCTCCACCCGGCAGATAATGCCGTAGTGGAGTTGAACCCCGTGGATGTGTCTCCAAGATCGGAGATCCCTCATATTGCCCAACCTATACCTCCTGACACTCCCTTCCGTGACCATGATGTGGTCAAGCCCATGACACCCGAACTCCCGCACCTCGATCGGGAGGGCATCGAAGACTCTGCCGATGAAGCGTTGCAAAGACGCGGCTCTGTTGACTCTGACATTAGTATATATGAAGAGGCCAATGCAGAGGTCGCTGATGGCAGTGAGAAAGCTGCGAAGGACCAGCTACCCGCTACCGATGAACAAGAAGACACTGAGGCTAGCTCTGAAACCGCGACTCCTGTCGTCCACCCGCACACGCCTACCTATGAGCAAGAAGAACCCGAACCCAAGGCTGACATCCTTGAACCGGTCGTGCAGCCACCGACGCCCACTCACGAAGATCAGAGCACCGAAGCCAAGGTCGACGCCGTGGAAACTGCCGCTGAGCCGGCTCTGTCTACGCACGAAGCCGACAAGACTGAAGCCAACGGCCCAAGCAGCTCGTAAGCTGCATTGATCCTTTTTCCAAGATCAACATGAGTACGACGATCACACGGCTAGCCCGGTGTTTCATGACCTATCTGAACGCATTGCCTGCATAACTCATCAAAGACGCCGATAGAACACACATTCTTCTTCTTTTCCTGGCGACGCTGCACACACCTTTAATTATTCATGTTTTTCTCAATTCCCTTGGATGCATTCGCATCTTATCATTTTTCTCATTCTCGTCGATATCCCCCCTTTGATATGATATTCAGCAGCGCGCCTTTCCTCCATACCTGTATTATTAACCTTACCTTCGCATTCGCATCGTCATTCTTATTATGTATACATACTAATGTTGTTTCTCTCTTACCCTTGGGGTTGTCCTGTCTCGGTGCTGATTCGGAGGCTTGTTTTGGTTTGTTGCTTCTTTCACATTGCTTGGTGGAATGTGATGTTTGGTCTGGAAGTGTTTGATGTGAGAGTCTAGTTGAGCTATAGAATTGAAGCTTTGACTTTGATTGAGCATAGCCATACCTTTCATCATATCATTCTTCGAGGCAGTGGTTACACCAGACGCCTTGCCCGTTGAGGGGCATTTATGTTAGGGATAAAAGAGTCTACCTTGCAATGGCGCTGGTCACGTTCAACGTATTCTAGTAGTAGTATAATATCAATTAGAGACGTTGGACTTGAGTCATACTTGTTGTACTATGGAGTTACTGCATGATCTCGGTTTATAACGGCTTCTCCTCCTGCACAGCCATAAACTCCGACCCACGTGACAGTATACATTGCCACACCGCCAGGAACAGCCAATCAGCAACCAGTAAATTTCATCGGAGTTTACCTGTTGGCCCCGACTGACTCAGCCAATATTATTCTAGCTTCTTCCGAGGAGTCTCCACCCCATACTTTTAATCTACTCAATTCCTCCCTCTTCCTCCCTATACACACCCGTCACTCTCACAAACACCCTCACACACATCAAAATGCCTCGCCAACAACGCCGTGCCGCCCCTACCCCCGCGCGTAGCGCCCCTACTCGCCCTACCGCGGCCCCTGCCCGTCCCGCCGCTCCTGCTCCTCAGCAGTCGGCGCCTCACTCGACCGCCGCCTATCCCCACCAGGCTGCTCCTCCCATGCAGCAGGCCGCTCCTGTGCAGAGCTCTGGTGGTGGTTTCCTGAGCCAGGTCGCCTCTACCGCTGCGTAAGTGCTTCCCCGTGAACCTGAACCCAAGGCCGAATCTCGGGATTACCGATATATCCTTCTCCGAGAAAATCCGGGGTTGGCCTCTTTTTGCCCAACCCCGGTCCTTCAAAGACTCGTTGCTAACGTTGGGTTTGTTTCGTGCTTATAGTGGTGTCGCTGCCGGTCACGTCGCTGCTACCGGTATCACCAACGCTCTGGGCTGGGGCTCCAGCTCCCACGCCGCCCCCGCTGAGCAGGCTGCTCCCGCTCAGAACCAGGCTATGGACAACGGTCTGTGGTCGGGCAATGCCACCCAGCAGTCGTGGGAGAACCCGGCTTGCGAGACTGATATCCGTAACTTCCGCCGGTGCATGGACGAGAACAAGGGTGATATGTCTATTTGTGGATGGTACATGGATCAGCTGGTACGTTTTTGCGTCCGCGTTGGACAGGATGTCTGTTTTGAACGATGGATTCGATTGCTAACAACTCCTATAGAAGGCTTGCCAGGCTGCTGCCAAGCCCTACTAAGCTCGTTTCCGGTGGAAATGGGCTGAACGGGGTCTTGAATACGCTGCGCTATCTTTCCTTTCCTCTTTTTCTATTTTTTGAAATAAATGAGCTTGTTCTCTTTTGGAATGGCTCTCGGATGTAATTCATCTTGCATTGCGACTTTGATATCGCACTCTTGTACTCTATACCATCTCTCCTCGTTATTGAAATCAAATCATTATCCGTGGTCCCGTCCTTGAGCTGATGGCAAGGATTTGTCTACTCGGGGGCAGGACATGGAAGAAACGCAGAATTCGAAGATAATGTTTCACCTTTATGGTATTTATGTAGTTTTCAATGATGAAAATTGAAAGTGAGGCCTATGCCCGAGCATGGTCATTCGAGCTACCGACATTACTCTACTGAAGTTCCTGAAATTGACCTCTGTTCATAACGTAGCTATTCATATTGTTCGCCAAAACGCCTATGCAAAGAGAAAAGCCCAGAAGCACGAGAACGAGAACGAGAACGATCGCTTGCTGAATACAAACTCCCCTGTCTAGCCTCTCATACAGCCCGTTCCAATTCCTCAAACTCAATTGTCCTTGCGATCCTGGTTTCGGGGCTCGAAATTCAACTGGAAGCATATTAATTAGTGTAAGTTTAACGAGAAAGCTTGTTCAACATGGATCACTCACTTGGTTTCCATTGTAAAATTGGCTGTCATCACGTTCATCCCGCTGGTCATGCAGCGTTCGAATGTTCAAACCACTCGTTCGTCGCCGTCGAGCAGTCTCCGCAGGTGGCGGACTAGGCGATGATGGGGCCTGTGTAGTACTTTCCGGCGCACTGGAACCATACCCAATGAACGAGCCCACGAAGCTGGTAGCTGAGCTTGCAACGGAGGAAACGGCGTTATAGGCCGCGTTATAGACCGCATAAACACCACGCGCTGGTAAGCTGTTGGCCGCCGCAGCCGTGTATGCCTCTGTGTAAGATGCAACAGGGATCATGACCAGGTTTGCGGTTGAGCCGAGGCCGAGATCTTGGAGGGCCTGGGATTCTTCGGCCACGGAGAGCGTGCGGCTGGGTAATGGGGTGAGGACGTGTTTGAGGTTGTATGGGCGTTTGTCCTCGGTCATTTGCTCGTCTAGCCATGGACGTACGTCATTGCGTATTGTCTGAGTGGGCGTGAAGCTTGATCGAATGGAACGACCGTCGAATAAACGCACTTGGAGTCGATACTGGCTGGGAGGGCCCTTGGGAGCGGGTGGTCGAGGTTTCGGCTCCTCATCCTCCACAGTAGGCGCAGGGGGTTTGCGGATGGTTGGGTTGGTTGGCGGAGATGTTGTGGCTTTCTTCTCTGGTACCTGCACTGGTTTCTTCCCGGGATCTTGTCTCCCTGACTGGGGCTTTGCCGATTCCTGCCTGACTGGTGGCTTCTTCGACTTTGTGCTCTCTTGTGAATTGTGTGTAGCAGTGCTTGGAAGAGGATTGGTGCTTTGCGATGGCCGTCTGTGGGCTGGAGTACTAATGGCGGCGGATGGTGTAGTAGTCGGTTGCGAAGAGAACGAGTTGTTATTCACAGTAGGAGTACTGGCTTGTGGTTGCTGATCGGGAGTGGTAGCAGGGGCTTGTTGTCCACTCAGAACTGCAAGAATTCGGCTTTTAAACTCGTCCTTCGACACGCCTGGCAGTAGATACTCCTCGAGCTTGCCATTCCTATGATTAAGGCCGATTAGCTCAGGGCATTATGCAGTGAATGGGCTTCAACCGCCACAAAGAACGTACTTGATAACAATCAGAGCGGGAAACTCGGCGATCGGACAGAATGAGCTCAAGAACCCGGCTTCCTGCGTTCCAGCAGTCAGGCGCAACGAGACCGATTTGCCTCCGAGAGCTTGCGCAACCTAAGAGTAGTGGTCAGCACGGATAAATAGCGCGTCTTGATCTGCATTGAATCGTGGGCATACCTCATTGTCTGAAAAGTACTCTTGCTCCCAAGTCGAGCTCAACTGAGCATCATCTGCAATCCAAACACGATTAGCTGTGGCTGGAACCTCAAGATGCGGGGACAGACCGACCTCGAACGAAGCATACTACCGCCTTTGCCTCTCTCACGGCGAGAGCAATACCCTCCTGCAATGATCCTTCGTAGAATATCGTCATGGTTGCACACCACGGAATAGTTGACTCGTTGTGGTGTTATGTTGTTGGAAGCTTGATGCAGTGTAGCCAGATGTACTGCGGAGACAAGCTCGGGGAAGCCGGAGGGCGTGACCGCCTCCGCTGCCGCCGGTCCACATTCGCGGCCGCCGCTGACTTTGTTCTCTTTTATTGACTACGCCGATTCTCAATTACGATCCGAGCAGACATTGCTTGAGTACCATGCGGTCAATATTCTCAGTCCTTCAGCAGACTGCTCCAGCAGCTTGGTCCCTCCCAGTCCGCGGGGCTCGAAACAGCGCACCTACATGGAAGGTGGACTCCATCTGCACGAGATGCCGGCTACAGCAGAAGCGCCAATTCTCGAAATCGCGCCAGTTGACTGAGAGTCTCCTAAATGTCGACCACCCTGCGAAACTCGTACGAGTTAATCAGAAGCATGGACCCGGCTTGATTATTCTTGGTGGGTTATCGTCAACTGCCGTATTGAGGTGACGCTAACTTATGATCTTTTGTATACAGCTTTGATCCCTATTATCGCCTTCGGCCTGGGTACATGGCAAGTTCAGCGCTTGGACCGGAAGACAAAGATGATTGCCAAGTTTGAGGACCGTCTGATTAGGCCTCCACTTCCGCTGCCGCCTCGAATTGACCCCGATGCGATCTCCGAATTTGACTACCGCCGTGTCTACGCTACTGGCCATCTCCGTCACGACAAGGAGATGCTGGTTGGACCTCGCATGAATGAGGGCGAAGATGGATTCCTGGTTGTGACGCCTCTTGAACGTGGAGATGGTCAAAGCACGGTGCTGGTCAACCGGGGTTGGATCTCTCGGAAGTTGATGAACCAGAAGGATCGACCGGAGGGACTGCCACAGGAAGAAATTACTGTGGAAGGACTGCTACGGGAGCCGTGGAAGAAGAATATGTTCACGCCAGAGAATAAGCCCGAGGAGGGCAAGTTCTACTTCCCCGATATCGAGCAGATGGCTGAATTGGGAGGCAGTCAGCCTGTGTGGATTGAAGAGACTATGGGTAAGATATATACGGTCCTCAAACTATTGTGACATGCAGCTGATCTCCTCCCAGTACCGGACCTTCTGGAGACGTATGATCGCATCGCAAAGGGACGGCCTCTTGGCCGTGCCGCGGAAGTCAACTTGAGAAACAATCACGCCCAGTACATCTTCACCTGGTAAGTCGAGCTCACTCAGATAAAGAGTCCCTGCTAGTCTGTTTGAACATTCGCTCATGGCGTCACAGGTACGGCTTGTCCCTTGCCACTTCCATCATGCTGTGGATGGTGGTACGCAAGAAGCCAAATGATGCTCTGCGTCGGGTGCGCCAGAACCGTAACTGGTCATAGGTTGCGTTATCATCTTTCCCTTGCATCTTTTATGGGCGTTTCCGGGGGTTGTATAAGTATTTTATGTGTTGATTTCAAGGCATTCATGGAGGCATGGCCAGCCTCATATCCTGTTGGAGCTCCTTGGGCAGATGCTTCTGAGCCAGGGAGAAAACCGTTGTCGAGCTATTAATATGACGTTGCCTGGGAAAGTTAGCGAGATGCAAGATATTGGAATTGGTGTGACAAATTCATACCTTCTCATAAGGGTTGTCACATCACTTTCGTCAATGGTCTTGCGCCCGGCGTGCTTTGAATACGCGGCCAAATCCTGGCTGACTTGTTCAAAGTACCATGATGACGCCTGCTCAATGGCAGCCAGCGCGGCTTTGTTGATCTTCGTCTTGGAACCAGCTCCCGTGCGGGCGAATTGGCTGGCCAGCTTCTTGACCACCCCAGCAGGCAGATTTGGAACAGGGATACCATGACGGGAAAGCTTCTTTTGCTTTCCCTGCGTGGGAAAACCCTCATTCCGGAGGCCACCCCCAATGATTTCAGGGCTCTGGCTTGGAGATGCTACTGGTGGGAAGTCAAGCCCAAAATCAATGCCACCAGTTGCATCATCGCCAGCGTCGGATGGTGTGCCAGGAGCTGGCTGGATATCGCCTGGATTTAGCTCGAATTCGCCGGTCTCCTCGCCCATCGGCCCATCGTTCATTTCGATTGCATTTGGAGATGGGAAGTCGAAGTCGAAGTCGAACCCGCGCAGCTCCTCGGTCTCTCCCCTATTTGTGAAATATTAGCCCCCATCTATAACATAGAGAAACATCGAATTCCTTCTATAAAACTTACCCTCGGTCAAATGCACCCCCGCTGATCATCGTATCATCCTCAAACCCGTCATCACCTATGATGCCCGTTTCTTCTCCGGCATCGGAGTCGCTCCCTAGTTGGGTCTCTTCAAAATTGTCACTCATTCGCACATCACGGCCCATTCTTGAAATAATTTCTTGATCTCGGATGGCCAAATCTCTTCGAGGAAACTCCATAGTGTAATCATCTTCGTCCAGAGCGATGGACGGGCGGGGTGGTGATATGTCTAGACTGCCTTCCTCGCTGCCTGTGCTTTCTTGCATAGGAAGAGAAAGCCGTGGTCGCTCCAGCTCGGGCTCATTGTCCAGTTCTTCGATCTCGTCTATCGGTTCCTCCGCGGGCTTGACTTCCTCTTGGGGCGAAGATTGAATCGGTTTAGAGACTGGTGCCAGCGCTGGTTTCACGAAATTCGTTAGCTAAACAATAATAATCAATATTATCACGCTATTGAATGGCGCATACTTCTTCCAAGGTTCCTTAAGATGTCAAACGTAGTCTCGCGCTGGACTCGTCCACTCCGTCGACGATCCCGACCAGGTGTGTTTGCGGCACGTTGCTGTCTAGCGCGGAGTCCATACGGAGTTGATGGTGCCATGGAAGCTCTTGTCCGAGGCGTGAATCGGGAAACTGATCTTTGGGCAGACGGCGTGGATGTCGTAACGAGGCGACTGGGTGTAAGCGGGTAGCGCGTATGACTTGGGAGGCGCTGAAGCTGCAATTACCAGTCAGCAAGGTTATACAAGGTATGCACAGGCTCTTATCTTACTCCAGTCAATGTAGTCTCGCCAGAGGGAGTATTCGTCTCAACTCCCAAGTTGCCCATTGATCGGCGGTTGCGCGGGTTGGGAGTCGACATCTCCGCGGTTCAAAAGGGGCAGCTACTGGGACATGCAAGATTTAGACCTCGGATGCTTCTCCAATCCACAATAGCTCTGCAAGGGAGGCGGAGTTCGAGGAAAGACGTCGCTAGTTAAAGAGCCGCGGAGTTGGATGAGCGCGTCTTGCAATAACAATGCGGGCCCACCTGTGATTGGTTATATCTTATCGATAAGCTCTGCTTAATCAGCCGCATTTGATCGGGACTTTTTTTTACGACGATCAACTTGAACATCTTGAAACGTGCCAATCGTGCTGGAACATTTCTTGATCACGGAGAAACAGGCTCACCAGACAATATGACCGAAGGAGAAGCCCCGAAAGGCCTTTCGGCCAAGCTCGACAAGAAGCGCAAGCGCCAGGCCGAGGAATCGACCAAGCAAGACAAGCCCGAAACTGCGCCTGCAGGAGCTTCTGCCGCCGGCGGAGATGAATCGAACAAGAAGAAGCGCAAGAAGAACAAGAAGAACAAACAGCAGCCTGAGCAGGATGGGAAATCGCAAGATCGCAAGGGTGGTGTTGACGAGTCTATTGGCAAGATGGACGGGGGGCTGCTCGCCGATTACTTTGCTCAGCGAGCACAAAAGCTCGATAAGGAGCTTTCTGCTGTGGAATTGAGTGATCTTTCGGTGCCAGGTGTGTATCAAGTGTTGCAATTTCTTGGCTATTCTGGGGTACTGACTGGCGCAGATTCTGCTTTCCTCGATACCACATCATTTTCCGACTCCAGGACCTTGGACAAGCTCCCCGATTTTCTCAAGACGTTCAGCCCGAAGAGTGCCGACCTGTCGAAGGCGTCAGAGAAGAAGGGTACACCTCATACATTGGTTATTTCTGCTGCTGCGCTCAGAGCTGCGGATGTTGTCAGGTATGAGAAATTGACATGCATCTATTACATTTTATCTACATTCATTGGCGCTGACAATTCGGTCTTACAGGGCACTCCGAGCTTTCCAGACAAAGGAAGCCATTGTCGGTAAATTGTTTGCCAAGCACATCAAGTTGGAAGAGGCGAAGCAATTCCTCGAACGTGCACGGTACGGTCTTCTTTGATTTTCAACAGCGTAGTACGGCTTAATCTAACTGGGCTTAGGACTGGAATTGGGGCTGGTACCCCGGCTAGGATAGCTGATTTGATCGCATGTGGTAAGCGTCTACAACTATTGTTGGCTTGACTGCATTTATTAATCTTAATTCATGTTTAGGTTCGCTCAATCTGGACGAGCTCGAGCGCATTGTCATTGACGGTTCACACATCGACCAGAAGCAGCGCGGTATCTTCGATATGAAGGAGACACATCTGCCGCTGTTGCAGCTACTGACTCGACCGGAGCTGCGTGACAGATACGGCGCCTCGAAGAAGAAGGTGCAGATTTTGATGTTCTGATTTGCTTCTCATGATTTTTCTTGATAAAACATTCCATATTGCAGGGCGTTAGAGTGATTTCAACTTTACTTGACAATGTACATCAATTTCCATCAGCCAAGTTGCCATCACTCATTTATTGAGGAAGATAAAAGCTGAAATGGCACTTCGGCCTGAGGGGTCAGACGGGCCAAATGACGGATTTGACCATCTGCAAAGTCGGAAATCCCAGTGTGTGCGGTGACGCGGTTCTGAGAAGATGTAGTCAATTATAGGCAAAGACCTTGAATGAGGGCAGGGTAGAGTGAGTAAGGTGGGTATCAAGGGCTCATACATCGTAGACAATAACGGTTCCTTGTTCCCATGTCACGTGGCATTGAATGTCCGGCGAACTAGTGATATGGTTGAAAAGAAACCCAAGAACGACTTAGAGACTTCTCCGTCTTCAAGCTCAGGATGTAGCGATTGACTATGATGTATCCGAGTGATTAGTATATTCATTTAACCAAATTTCGACCCTGATGATCCTACATAGGGGATTGACATAGAGGGCCTCCTCTCCAGTGACAGGAAGAGTCCGGACAACTGGATGCGCAGTCTGTATAGGATCTCGCGGCAACTAAACCCTCGCGCTAGGCTGTCATGGGCTTGCTCCAGCCCTAGTTAATTGCGTATATACACCATTAGACATGCCCTGACCGTTGATATCAAGCGGTATAGACGTATGTACGGCTCTTAATGGTCTGAGAAATTGTTGGAAGGCAGGAGATAGCCGTCGAAAAGCAGCACCTTGGTTCACGAAAAGCGTATCGCCGCCACAGGGGGGACTCTGTAAATGGTAGAGGAATGTGGTACCTGGAGGCTGGTTCTCATAGGAGACGTCCGAATGCCAGAATGTAGAATTGGTGTGCCATTGAAAGAAGCCGAGTTGGACTCTTCTACACCATGAAATACAACGGCGATCCCTGGATGTGATGGTGGGTTTCGCATCACGGTATGAACGTGGTTTCGACCAAAGAAACTGCAATATTCAATCAAGTCTTGCAGTGGAAGGCTGGAAAGATTTTGATTCCGGAAGACTGAAATACATCACGTTAGCTTCTTAGTCCTGTTGCTCAAGTATACTTATTCACGAAGACGGTGAGTACTCGCCAACGACCTGCTTCTGCGCGACAAATAGCGCCAGTTGCTGTTTACCCTCCGGACCCAACTCGGATAGTTGAGTTCCTTTGACTTCGGCCCCGATAATAGGGTTGATATCTTTCACTTCAGCCTGGGGATTGTAGAAGAGATCCTCCAATGAAGGGTCCGCATCGAAACCGGGGTCATGATGATCAAATGGAGGAAGAGGGGGTCCCCTGGAAAGAGGTGAACAGTATTAGATACCTCCAGGCTTGTGTGTTGTGGCGCAGCTTATCCTGTGTGGATGTAGTAGGCAGTCCTTGTAACACACCTCGAGGACCCAACGTACCCAACAGGGTAATATTCAGGGCGTGCCAATCTCTGGTTCATACTTACTGCCTTTTTACGCTTTGGCATTGCACCAAGGAAGATTTGATACAGCGAAGTTAAGAATCAAGTCACCTATTAGCCAAGAAGTGACAGATGGCCTGGGATAGAGGATGGTATGAATATTCTTGATGAAGTTGACTCGGAGATTGGGAAAGTAATATACAGGTACAGCTTGTGAATGCAAACAGTGGAACTTCCCATGATGGATTATTCCAACAGGAGCTTACCATATTGCACTTCCAAACATTATCTCATGGATATGATGTGGGTGTATAGCCATATTCAAGTCTGTGGTCCATAAGAGTGGAGAATATCGGCCGATCTCTTCCTTAAACAACAGATTACCCAATCAGGCAAGAGGGCGATAGACACTCACCGCCCGGCGACAACCGGCAGAATCCAAATTTCTCCCTCGTCTCCGCCCAATTTTTTTCGGAGCGGAGCTTTCCATCAATTTGCGATAACTCAATTTTTGTTAACACCGCACTTTCACAGAGGATCATTTAGGCTGAAAGCAAGCCTAAACAAATCACACAACCGACTCATCACCTCTATTCCCTACCAATCTCAAAATGGGCGACAAGAAGCGCAAGCTCGCCGAGGACACCCCGGTCGACGAGGTCGCTCCCGAGGGCAAGAAGATGAAGAAGGAGAAGAAGGAGAAGAAGGACAAGAAGGAAAAGAAGGAAAAGCGCAAGGCCGAGAAGGAAGTTGAGACTGTTTCCGAAGTCACTCCCCAAGAGAAGAAGGAGAAGCGGGAGCGCAAGAAGGCCGAGAAGGAGAAGAAGGAACATAAGGAGAAGCGCAGTTCTGATAAGGCTGATCTGGACGATGAGGCTAGAGCCGCGAAGAAGGCTGCTAAGAGAGCCAAGAATGACAAGAAGAAGGTCGCTGCTGAGGAAGAGGCTGCTCCTAAAGAGGAGTCTGCTACGAATGGGGAGGAGAATGAGGCTGAGGCTGATGCTTCTAACGAGACTGCTGAGGGCGAGGAGGCCCAGAAGAAGAACTCTCGTTTCATTTGTTTCGTCGGTACGTTGATAACTGCGGGCTCAATTGCATACGCATGATCGAGGATCAATCAGATGCTAATAATCCATGCGCCGCAGGAAACCTGCCCTACTCTGCAACCAACGAATCCCTCGCCAAGCACTTCGAGAAGAACCCTCCCGCCGAAATCCGCGTCGCAACCAAGAAAGAAGCACCCACCAAGTGCCGCGGCTTCGCCTTCATCGAGTTCGACAACTACGACCGCATGAAGACCTGCCTCAAGTTGTACCACCACTCCATGTTCGACGACGGCAAGTACCCGCCTCGCCGGATGAACGTTGAGTTGACGTGAGTACACCCTGCCCTAACCTACCTCATTGTTCCAATTATCCATCTGCTCTCAGGAACGTTCCCGACTAACAGCATAAACAACACAGTGCCGGCGGCGGTGGTTCCAACTCCGAGCACCGCAAGGCCAAAATCCAGGCTAAGAACGAGAAGCTCAATGAGGAGCGCCAGCGCAACGCAAAGGATACCAAGAAGGACAAGAAGAAGCACGACAAGGTGAAGCCCGAGCGTTTCGGTGCCGCGGTGTCTGGCGCGAATGCCGTTGATGTGCCTGCCGAGGATGACCGGTTCGCTGGTATGCACCCCAGTCGTCGGGGTCGGATTTAGATCATACCATACCAGCCGTTGAGTGATTGCGAGTGTTATTGAGACTCTCACGGGATGGACGGAATCTGTTTTTTTGCTTTTGTTTTTGTCTGTACATCCTGGGATGGGGACTGGAAAAGTCTGTTGTTCGATGTGGTTTTTTAAGATTTAGACAAGATACCACTTACTTGTCTTCTGTGCATAGTGAATGCGATATTATGAGCATATAAGCATGAAAGACACTCATTTCAAGTTCTACAATGGTTATTTCGAGGATGCACATCCATGCGGTAGACAACACATCATACCTCGAACGTTATCTATGTAATACAAATAGAACAAGAATGGTGAGCAAGGAGGCATAGACGCGGTTTTTACAAATTACCTAGCTCTATAAGAATATAGACAAGACCAGACGACCCAGAACATGGCGCGCGACATTCCAGCAAGCCATAACCCAGGGCTACCTAGGATATACCCGTCCATATCTCTGGGTCACAGTGTAGCAATTTCTCCCTCCCGATGAATATAAAGTAACGACCGCAACAAGGAAAAGGAAAACAAAAACACAATTTCAATGGAAAAGAACGGAAAGAAAAGGAGAAAAAAAACGAGTCAATGGATTTCATCAATCAAGCAAGGCCCAAAGAAAAGCCTCTGGCTACCCGGACGCCGTATTAACTATAGTATTAATTCATTATAGCATACGCAAAAAGAGGGTGATGGCCCTATGCACAACAGCACCTCTACAAGATCATGCATTTGTTCTTCCTCCCGGACTTTGCGAGGGGGCGGGGGTTAAGAACGGCCCTATAATGGAGGAAAAAAGAGTTAGTTCTGTGTTTACATCACTCTCTCGAAAATGACTGATGACTCCTGGGAGCGAATCGTGATTTGTAAGGTGGAACGGGTTGTCGCCTACCGGATGGCCTCGTCAAAGACGCTCTTCAGGTTGCGCTGGGTCAAGGCCGAGCATTCGAGGTACTTGTGTGCGCGAATCTCCTTGGCCACGGCCAAGGCCTGCTCGTATGAGACAGGCTCCATCTTTCGGGCGCGCAGGGCTTCGGTTGTTGCGCGGTCGTCGCGCAGGTCGAGCTTGGTACCGACCAAGATAATGGGGACACTGGGTGCGTGGTGTTCGATTTCAGGGAACCACTGTAAAGAAAGACAAGTCAGTCGTATGATTCGTGGGGTAGAGAGCAATGAGCCTCTGTAGGTGTTTGTTCCAGGCGCCAAGAGGTCGAGCTAGAGAACAAGCTGTGCAGATGGGCGATGTAGGAGGTTTATCGCACCTTGGCTTTCACGTTATCGAAAGATGGCGGGCTGACGATCGAGAAACAGATCAGGAAGACATCAGTTTGTGGGTAGGATAGCGGTCTGAGGCGGTCGTAATCTTCTTGTCCAGCGGTATCCCAGAGTCCCAAGCTGATCGGCCGGCCGTCGACCATCACACTGGCCGTGTAGTTGTCAAAGCTGCAGGGCGGATATCAGTACGGTTACGGACTTCCCGGAGGAGAGGAGGGGAATCTCCATTGATGGATGAGGAGAAAGAGGGGGGATGAGGAGAGAGACGGACACGGTCGGGATGTACTCTCCCGGGAAGGCATTCGTTGTATACGAGATGAGAAGACATGTCTGTAGAGCAACGAGAATCGCGTGTCAATGAAGGTTTCCACTATATGCGCTGCGAATGGGTTTCGATCGGAGGGAAGAAGTGATAGCAGTTGGAAGGTCGGGGAGGAACATGATGTCCCCCGGGGGGTTTGTGTCGATACTGACTTTGCCGACAGCACCATCACCAGTCACCACGCACTGTTGAGTTCTCAAGTTAGCTGGGCGCGGTTCATGCTTCCTCCGGATTACCACGAGCCAAGCTCACCTTGAGCGATTGAGTAGCCGGACCCGTCGCCATGGTTGTGCGAAGTTATTGTTATGTACACCGAGAAACAAGAAAAAGGGGCGATAAGGGGCGGGCGCTCGGTCCGAATGACAATCGATAACGGGAAGGAAGACCCCCAAGGCGCTAGGGGGGTGGTGAATGGATTGAAAGGCGCGCGAGAGAGCTGGGGTGGTCGGAGGTTGAGATCCTGGCCGGAGTGAGCTTCAGGAGACGGGGACAGCAGATTGCAGTTGGAGTTTGGAGCTAGGGGCAAAAAGAAAGAGGGGGAGGAGGGTAGGGGAGTGGAGACCAAAGGGAAGATCGGATTGAAGGGAAGGAGGGGCTGAGACTCACCCGAAGCCTGGAGATTTGAAGAAGTTGGTGAAGGGATTGAAGGTTGGAGAGAGAAAAAAAAGAGAGGAGAAGAAAGTAGCTAGTAGTAGTATGGCATAGGTACTACTGGAGATAGGACTCCGTAGAGAAAGCGACAAGCTGCGGGATCGTTGAGATCGTTTGGATCGTTTGAATGGAGTCGCGGGTCTCCACCTCCATATTGATCTCGGGCTGAACACGGCCATTCGCTAGAATGAGAACCAGTGATATGATCCCATTAAACGATGAAATGGGGTACCTACTCTAGTAAAGCAATCGATAACCAACCAACTCCCTCAATATATTAGCACTATCATGAAAACAACCCTCCCAGCCCCCGGGACATCCCAACCACCCCTATAGTATTTACTTCACCGTACTCAGTATAAACATTGTACATTCTATATCTGATCCCCAGATTAGCGCTACGCTGACCCTACCAACATTACATCCGTTGGCTACCATGGCTCCGTCCCAGATATCCCCCCCCCCCTGCACCAATCGCATACCCATTCAATCACGGGCAGTTCTAGGGCGCCTGCACCACTCCAGTTTGGACCGCGACAAAGGTGTGATAGGGTGAATCCTTCGTTGGTTGTTGCGCCCATGCATGAACCGACTTCCTGTCAAGCCTATTTATATATCCCGCACGGACAGGGCTAGCCTAGTATTTCACTATTCTGGGGGTTCGATTCTCTTCGTCTATCTGATAATGCTTGAGGTGGATAGGACGGAGTACTAGCATAGCAAGTAGAGGAGTATACTTGTGTGGAAATATAAAACCCTGATTGGTGTATGTACTCCATCATATCAGTCTCTACTTTGCAAGCAAAGAAAGAAATCTGATCCATCCACTTCAAACAACAAACTGCAAAGCACAGGCTCCGGCTCATCAAATCTCGTAAACAAGCAGTCTATCCGTATTCTGTCCCCTCTCTCTTACAACCGGGACACTCCGCGCTCGCCATTCAAGAATGCGCCCGCCCGAATCTCTGCCGGCTTCGCCATCAACGGGGCCAATTTAGTGAAGAATTCGCGGAAGTAAGCGCTCTTTGAGTGTGCCTTGACGGCAGCTTGGTCCTTGTACCTAGAGTAGAAGTGTTGGTTAGGATGTGTCTGTGTTGGTTGTAGATTCATCGAGCGGGATGACATTATGCCGAGGCACGACGGGATGGAAAGGAGGGGGCAAAAGGGTGAGATTTGAACAGGACGAGGAGGGAGAAAGGAGCAGGGAGGGTTCATTAATTTGGTATCAAGCAGAGGATATTTGATAAACTAACCTCTCGATAATCACAATCTCGTTCTTGTCTTGGACTTTGATCGCGTAGTAGATCAGAGTACCGGGTTCGTGTTCTTGCACTTTCTTGACGACCTCGGCGACGAGTGCGGCGACCTATACATACAAAGGAAAGAATTAGATTGTATTCTTATCGTATGTTAATATTGACTTGGAAAAGGTATCAAACCTCATTAAATTTCTCCGGCTTGGGGTAAAGTGACGCGGCGACGTTGATCTCAGACATGGTGGCTGGTGGTTTATGGTTAGTTACGAGATTGGCTTTGCATTCGTTCATGGAGACTGACAGGATGAATATTGATCAATCTGATAGAATATGAATACTTGAAGAACCTAGATATAAAGGAAGAGAACAGCTTGAAGAGAGTTCTCTGAGTATCTGCATGAATTATAAAGCAAGGTCCATCGGGGCCCTTTAACCGGCAACCTCGGCCAGGGTAGGTGGGTCCCCTCATAAAAATGATGAGGCGATCAGCTCCGTTTCTCCAGATTTTCTCCTCTTTTCAGCTGCATGTCGGGGAATTTCTTATTTAGAAATATGTATGACAGATCCGGCTCTTCGAGAAGCTCTAAGAAATGTAAGCTTATTGTTAGTAAATATAGTAATAATCTATATTCAAGTTTTATATGAAATTGCGGAGAATTGCAGCCATTTTGTGTTCTCATCTTAAAGGTTGTAGATGCATGGTAATAGTGTATAAAACAGGATTCCTATTCCTTAGTGGTTTATCAAAGGACAAATGATATCAACCGTGTCCATAATGAATCACATACTCTTATCAATATGGTCCCTCCTCCACGCCAAAGCCGAGCGCGGATGGATTCATTCAATATGGCCAGCATCAGAAAACAATAAAAAATCCCTAGCCACAGAAAAAAATACCCTTCATTGCCAATCAACGTCTTCCAGTTTCTAACTGCGCCGCCCAGGATTATCCGCCCAAGTATTCATCGTAGATAGCTCGTATGACGAGTTGTTATCCCTCAATCCTGTCATTGGTCCCGGTGAACCACCGCGCCTGGGGAAGCGGGAGTTGCCTGGATTAGCACCCGGTCGCTCGTCGGATTCAATATCCCAATCTTCGCGTTTGTTCCACTGCGCGTCCTCTAGGTTTTCTCGCTGATCCTTTTTATAACGTCGGTAGTATATAGTTCCAAGGACAGCGGCGGCGCAGAGGAAAATCCTGGAAATATTTAGTATGGATGTGGTGTTGGTGTTGGTGTCACTTACACGCCGCATATCGCAGCGGGTACACCGATGGTGATGGCATCACTGGTGGGCTTTTCGCCCTCGCGTTTAGAAAACATCGTCTTGGTCCCGATAAGATTTTGTGGGGTAATGAGTTGTCGATTTTCCCGCAAGTCGCGGTTTTCGTAGCTTGATATCAATCAGGGGCTGCTTTGAGTGGGACCGTACAGAGCCAGAAGTTAAACGAGTGTTTGGGCTTAGTCGGGAGAGAGAGAAGGGCGATGATGTCTGTCGGCTGTCCCTTTTTATTCCCCTTGGTAACGAGTGATATTTCTCAGGACTAGAGATTGAAAGAAGAATTATTTGGAGAATGAGGATGATTTCATAACATTGCGATCATTCCTGAGGTTAGGACTGGATGAAACCAACTAACCTACCTTAGTTAGGTTGTAACATCCGATGAGTCAGCGGAACGTTGCCCGGCTTTGCTAAATTTATCACAAGGCACAAGGCTATACATTACTCCATACAGTATAGGATCACGGCCTTCTGAAGTAGCTCCGACCCAACACCTCTGAGAATAATACCACGAACTGTATGGGAAAGGGGCATACATAATCTAGAGCCTATTCGGGATGTTTTGCTCTACCATGCCTGTCCTTCCTACCTTATTTCCCCCACACCGTCGTTGTAACCAATCGGTATGGAATTTTCGGCTAGTGAAGCTCTTTGGGACACATTTCAGGCAACAAAAACTTCGGTCTGTCCTCCGATTGATCAATGTACATTGACTGTGGAAGGGGTGGAAGATTTGAATCAGTAAGGTGTTGTTACTATCCACTGCGGATCAAGGAGTGAAGGGGCATCATACATCACCCTGCCCATCTTGATTGACAATGGGCCTGCCCGCGCTGATTCGGCATGACTTAGTACATATTACTACAGTTTGTTGACGGCATTGCTGACATTGATGGAAGTATTGATTAAGTCAATGGCATATATCTAGGCCTAATGTTCGATGTTCAGATGGTCGATTTCCCCAGTGAATGATCCTCTATTTAGTTGACAGATCGTCGTCGTATGGCCAGCCTTTAACAGAGGGGATGTAAGCTGCCAGAGTCGAAATGAAGTGCGAGTGGTCACTGGGGGCCCCATAGCCCTCATGATAGATCTTGCTGGTGGATGGGATCTCGTCATAGTCGATAAAAGGCAAGCTCACAAAAAGCTTACCCGCAGACTCCTTCTGACTCCGTAGGTTATTCAGGAGAGTCTTAGCGTCGGCCGGCTTAGCATCGCCCTTCACCTTCTTGTACCATTTGGCACCTTTCGCCATGTCGATAGGTTTCAGGCCATAGTCTTTCAAGCTCTTCAGACCTTTGACAGTCTGCCACTTTCCATCGAGGAGGTTCTTGAAAGATTGAGCCCGGACGAAGAAGTAGCAGTCACCACCCTCGCAGACACCATCAAACTCGTCCAGCTTGGCGCTGGAATAATCCTTGGTGAGATCTCCATTGATGTTATTCGCTTTGACAACGAAGATCTGATCCAACTGCCAGCTACCACAAATGGCAAAAACGTTGAACTGCTTGGTGATACTGTGCAGATTCTTAAAATTCTTCCTCCAATTCTGTTGAATGTTGTTGGCGAAAGCACCCCCCTTGAGTAATTTCCTCCAGCCATACGGTTCATCAAGAGGCTTCTCTGTCAAGGGATCGCTGATAATGTGGTTGGCCCACTTCCAGACCGCATCTCTGGCGTTATCTTTGATCTTCGTCAAACTAGATTGCAGCTTGGCAATGTTGTGGACTTCGTTCTGAACGATTGACGCCGCCGCACTTTGCGACGGAGCCATAATGGTGCTTTCCAGACTGAGGACACCTCCAAGACCGCCCGCAGCACCTCCGATTCCGGGGATACCACCGAGAACTCCAAGAACACCACCAGCAATACCAAACGCTGAGCTGGGGTCATCCTGGCTGATATCGTGGTCGGTGAACTTGGCTGCAATACTTGCTGCATTGCTGATCACGGTTGAGCCAGCGCTATCGATAGCATCACCGAGGGATTGCGCAAAATAGGAGAAGCGCTTCATTGCCATCAAGTGGAAGTATGCAACGGGCGTCATTCCATTCCCATTTGCTCGACAGTCGTCACGATTGGCCTCAATGTCGCAAGAATAAGTGACTCCAACTACACAGTCGATTGAGCCGTAGTTCCGGGCCTGATCTGCTACGTATCTCATGTAGGGCTTGGATTTGTCCGCTTCTTTGCCACCTAGACTATGTGGCCAAGCTGCTGAACTGGTGAAATTGTTAGATAAAGTTGTTTGGTATGTCGCGAGGGCTCACTTACAATTGTTCTACCCATTCGTCCATATGGAGCTTTTCCCAGCCCTTTTTGTTCATGTCATCACAGACCCACAGGTCTTTCTGCTCTGCTGCGATGTAATCCGGCAAACTTGGAAGACCGAAGGCTCCCACGGCTTTGGGCACTTGTTAGCTGTGGTACAGGAGAGCAGTGTATGTGAAAGGCTTACCGAGCAGTGAAACGAGCAATAAGTTCCGCATGATGGAAAGAAGACCTTTGAATCGAATCAAGTGTGCAACCGAGGGTTTTGAAGCTCAAATGCTTTGGCTTTCAGTTGATCCTTCGAGACGGAAGGATGATTTGTTTTGTTGGATTGATGTGTCCATGGAAAGGAGCAAGCCTTTATAGCTTTTCCGCCTATGACCAAGCAGCCATTGTCGAATTGTTCAATGTCGAAAACATACTACTACTTCTCTTCTGGCCCCCTCCTAATGTTGCCAACCGGCTCCATCACTGACACATGGAAAGAACGCATACATTGACGGAGTTCTATCTATATGTTTTCAGCCCCATACAGACCCGAGGTCACGATTTGATTTACTCCATTAGGAGCGGATTAGGGCACAAGCCAAGGAGATCGGCAACATCCACGACATGGGGGCCGGGTACTACCTACAGTAGCGAGCTCCGCCCTCTCTTTCTTTTAGTACAGCCCCTTCCCCACTTCCCCTGCGCCATTGTTTGGGGAACTTTGCATCCGATAGGTTCATACTAATAAACATCTCACTGCTTTCTGCCCTGATACTATCTCTTACGTCAGTGGCGTTTGAGCCTCATGACCGTATATAGTGACTCTTCCTAATCCTACTCATGTCGTCTCCGATCTGTGAGGGTTGGTTGATATCATGACCAGAAAGATTTCTCATGCTCATATGTTCAGTTCTAACGTATCAATGGTATTGGATCAGTTAGGGTCTACCCTTGGAAGCAAGGCTGTCGCCCCAATGCGGCTGAGATGAATGCACGCGATGTGGGCCGCCAGGAGGAAACATGTGGTCTGCGTTCAGGATAAGATCCGAATTGCCTGGTCCATCCGGCATCCCAAGCTACCTACAGGTTACAGCCTCAAAATTTTGACTCAATATAGATATAGAATGAGAAACGCTGCAATTGGGCTAAGAATTCTGGGCTTGGCCTACGGTGGGTCAGCCCGTGGGGTCGGCCCCATGGGTCTTTTGTCTACTCCACAAGGGTAACTCGAGAACCTGTAAGGATGTAGTAGTAGTGATGCCAAATACAAGGTACTGTACATAGCTATAGAATCTCTTGGTGTACGCCTATCGCCCACTGGGAAAGCATTATGTTGACTCTGCTTGGCGAGGCTGAAAGCTAAGTAGAACTATGTATATCAAGGGCAGAATCCTGCCCAGGCCTTGATGGAGTAGCCGTGGAAGATGCCTCGAGGCTCGCGCGGGGAGCTTTTGGGGGCAGGTGAACGGGGAACTCCGTATCTAATTCTAGGACCTGAAACGGATCAATTCAGATCTACATTTGGAGAGATCCTCTGACAGATTGCGGTTTGAACGCCATGTCTTCATCTAGCTTCAACGGCGGCTTCAACAAGCTTGATGACCTTGCACAATTCGTCTTCATCCCAGGGCTTTCAGGGTTTCACCTCTTCAATTTAGTTAGTTTTAATACCCACCTGTGCCTCTTTTTTGTACAAAGTTCAATCTCCATTTCGCGTCACACAACGGGGACAACAAGAAAAGGATTGAATAGAATTGCTGGAGTCTGATGCTCCCAGTATTATTTTCAAAAGACATCCAGTATCATATTGCATCCGTGTAGTTGAGTCAATCCTCAAAGAGAACTTATCATGGGTTGCGAGTTGCACCGCTAATTTTGCATAACCCTGGATCTACGCCAGGCGTGCTTAGTAGATATTAATCTCGCTGTGTTCGTGTCCCGAGACCATTCCCCGTCACTTGTGGTCACGCCTTCTTGGATATCCCGAGCCGTGCTAAGGGAGGTGTTGTTTGCCGCGGCTAACATCCAGCAGTTGGCGTTCACCTGGTTGTCCATCCTTTCGATCCTGTGTCTGAAGAATTCAGCCGCGGTGTTGGAAGATCATCCGAGAGCCTTGTTGATTAGAAAAGCCGGCAGGCACTGAGCCGTATGGTATAGCGTGTCCCCAGGAGGTCGGGAGGAACTACGCACCATATCAGGATGCCTGGAGACTCTGTGCCTGGTATCTTTGAATTGAAATTCTTCCTCGAGGGCTTTCGGGTGTTTCACTAGCTATGTAAAGGATCAAGTATGGAACAAGAGAGTATATGATACCATAATATTATCTTTTAGGGATTTTCTTCGGACAGTTAATTGCGTAGAATGCATACAATTGTATACTCCTTCGATCAAGGTCACTTGACACGAAATCTAAGCAATTTTCTAGAACCCAAGGCAGTATCCTTGGCCACTATGGAGAAACTATACTCCGTCTAGTTCCCCTATCAAATTGTCAATGAACCAGGTACAATTGACAATTGCGGGATGATCGGATTGTGGCTGGGGTCGGAATTACGTCTTCCGCCTCTCCGACCAGGAACAGCTGGACAAGTCGGTACCCAACGTCCCTGAAGAAACATCACCGCCAAACTGATATAGAAACTCATTCATCCCCACACAAACCTTGGAAACCCTTGAGAAAACACAGGGCACCAGAGAAAAAGGAGTCATATAGGGACAGCCACAGACACCAAAAAGCAGGCTCCAACATTCCCATTCCGGTCCCGCCGCAACAAGCGTGACGACTGACCTCATTGATCGCCCCCAGTCTCCCATCCCCACTGCCAAGCATTCGGTTTCCGGTGTCAGTTGATAATAATAGCTCCAGCCTGTGTGGGTGGCTTTGTGGCTTGTGAATTTCCCTCCCCTCCTCCATATTCTGCATCCTCCCCTTGAACTGAAGAGAGCTCAGTGTCAATCATGTCCGACACGGCCCTTCCTGAACCAACTGCGCTCCCTGCGCTATCCGATGCGCCTCCATCTAGTGCCGGTCGCTCCTCCGGCACAGCGGCAGTCGACCTGTCGCATCCGCCACAGGCAGCCATCTCCGATGAGCTCAAAGCGCGTCTGGACAAGGTGATATACTCCGAGGTAAGTGCCAATGGCGACTAGGAGCAAGCGACACCAGTTGCATAGCAATCAAGAGCCTTGCCCCCTATGCTGACGGTGTGGTTTTCGCATGCAGATCGGTATCACCACTCTCCTGGCTCGATTGAAGCAGAGCGTGGCCTCTGCCAGGGTACGTCATTGTTGATAACTACCAAATCGTCTTTCTTCACAAAAATAGATGCGCTAATGCTGCGCTCGCATAGGATTTCTCATCCTTCTTGAAGAAACGAGGCTCCCTTGAGGAGGAGCATGCTCAGGGGTTGCGGAAGCTGTCTCGCGCCGTTAATGACGCTGCGCAACGCACTGAGAACCGACAGGGCACTTACAGCTCCAGCTATAAGGATATACACCGCCTGCAAGAGCGAATGGCCGATCATGGCCTGCAATTCTCTGTCTCCCTCCAGCAGATGGCCGACGACCTGCACGAGCTATCGACCAACATTGAACGTGGTCGCAAGCAGTGGAAGCAGACTGGATTGGCGGCGGAGAAAAAGGTCATTGATGCCGAAGCTCAGGCTGAAAAGGCAAAGGCCAAATACGAGTCATTGGCGGAGCAGTATGATCGTGTTCGAACGGGTGATAAGACAGGCGGAAAGTTTGGCTTGAAGGGTCACAAGTCGGCGGCTCAGCATGAAGAGGATTTATTGCGCAAGGTCCAAAATGCTGATAGTGACTATGCTGCCAAGGTCACGGCGGCTCAGGCGGCGCGCCAGGAACTGGTGTCTACACACCGGCCACAGGCAGTGCATAACCTCCAGCAGTTAATCGCCGAGTGTGATTCGGGGTTGACCCTGCAACAGCAAAAGTTTGGTAAGTTGAGAGGCTCTCATGGATTGCTCACCTATCGTTATTGCACAGCACAAAAGCTCATGAATTGCAGCTACCTTCAGCGAGAAGCTGCTCCTGGGCCAGGGTCTCTGTGTCAGCCCCATGAAGACGGAGAATGGAGCGCTTGTCCCCAAGAGTTTGGCCGAGGTGGTGCGCCAAGTCGACAATCAAAAGGACTTCCATGACTTTATTCTCAGCCACGAGGGGAATCCGGGTGCTATCAGTGGGCCAGAGGTCAAGTATGAGCGCCATCCAACTCTAGGCGCCGGCGCAGCCGCAGCACCAGCCGCAGCGACCCCCTCTCAGACCAGCACCCAAGCCAAACGACAATCTACTTTGCCCCAAACCTTCTCTCAACACAACATCGCTTCTCCATCTTCCCAACCCACCCCGAGTAGCACAGATCGTTTCCAACCACTTCCCTACCCTACACAGGGGGAGCCTATCTCGGCCCCTCCCTCACAGCCTCCATATCCTGTCTCGGGACCACCTGCTCACGAACCTGCCCCGGCTCCTGTTCACCCGCCAGCGCCAATGAAGGGTGGCTCTGCTCCGTTGATGGCCGGTCCACCTCCAATGGACCGGGCTACTCTGCAAGCCAGCCTGCCACCACTGAAGCCGGTGTTTGGTGTCTCCTTGAATGACCTGTACACTCGTGATGGAACCGCGGTCCCCTTCATCGTCTACCAGTGCTTCCAGGCGGTGGAGCTGTTCGGTCTCGAGACTGAGGGTATCTACCGACTCTCCGGCAGCGCTAATCACATCAACCATATGAAGGCGGTCTTTGATAACGGTCAGTCTAAATTGTATCATCTTCTCCTCAGTGATCTCCATGCTGATTGATCATCTATCTAGACGCCTCCAAGGTTGACTTCACCAGCCCGGAGAATTTCTACCACGATGTCAATAGTGTTGCAGGCCTGGTTAAGCAGTTCTTCCGGGACCTGCCTGAGCCGCTGTTCACCTCGCAATTTTACAATCAGTTCATTGATGCTGCTCGTAAGTTCTGATCCATTTGATGTTTTCTCACGGGTGAAACTGACAAGATGACTTCACAGGTATTGAGGATGATACTCAGCGCCGTGACTCGTGCCACGCTCTCATCAACAGCCTTCCGGACGCCCACTACGCTACTCTGCGGGCTGTCATCCTGGTAAGTCACGACTAATATCTCACACAAACAAGAAATTCTACTGATATCTTTGCAGCACCTGAACAAGGTCCAGGAGCACTACACCTCGAACCGCATGAACGCCGGTAACCTGGCCATCTGCTTCGGGTAAGTAATCAACACTCCTATTAATCGGGTTTCAGAATTGCTAACATTACGATAGACCAACTCTGATGGGCGCCAACTCTGGCGGCAACATCGCCGATGCTGGATGGCAAGTCCGCGTGATTGAGACCATTCTCAACAACACCTTCCAGATCTTCGATGATGACTGAATGATTCGCCTCATACTCATCGGATGATCATACGATTGCTTCATCGTGGTCATCGGTCTCTACTCGCGCTGTGATAAGTTCAAGAGCGAGTTCGAGTTCACACCCTTTCCTAGTCTCTTGTTTCAGGATCCCTGGTCATCATACTTGATCTTCTTCCCTATTTGATTCCCAATCATGTTGTGTTTGATTCATCCGCACTGTCGCGCTTCCATTATTATTGTGCTTTCTCTTCTCTCGGAATAGCCTGTGTCATCTGTTCTGCTCATTGATGTCCTGCGTATGCCGGATTGAGCTCAGGTTCTATACACGCTATTTGCCCTTGCTTTATTTTCCCCTGTACATATCCACCGGTGTCTCCCTACATCCGTAGGGCTTGCTTAGTTCTTTTTATCACCGAATCTATGATGACCCTTCCTTTTTACTACCGTTTTCTTGGACATTGGGGAGTTAACAGTACAGGTGTAATCGGCATACGAGTAGTAAGAATCTGGGACCTCAGGACTTAAGATGACTATAATACATGAATTGATAGATGCTCTATATGACTGGCTAGATATGACAAATTCATAAGGACACAAAAAAACGCCCCGGGCAACGTCAGACCGCGAACAAAAGGTTGCCGATTCCACTCCAGTAGGGAAACACGACAGGGCTCCAGGAGATGAATGAGGACAATTGAAACCGTTAACACAAGATGGAGAAAAGATATAAAGGGGGTTTTATGTTTTTACATCAGGAGGTACTCCTGCAACGTGTTACCCGATTTAAAGACGGCCGCCGGGACCCATGTTCTTCATGGCCTCGAGACGGTCTAGGGCAGACAGACCGGGGGCAAAGGCAGGATCGGTGTTCAAGGTCTTCATATCGGTCTCGTTGGTGGTACCCCAGATCTGCCAGTCGGAGTGCTTGCCGTGCCAGATGAGTTGCTGGATCACGACATACTCCAAGCAGTCCTGCTCCTTGGCGGCGGGAACGACCTCGTTCGAGGCGTTGCGTCCGGTGACGGTCTTGGTCATGGATTGTCTGGAAGACAGACGCACGACGACCTGGCGGATTCCGGAGTTGGGCATGTCGGGGATCTTGACGGCGCGGTCTGCCATGACGCGTGCGCCGCTGAACTTGTTGCCGACTAGTGTCCAGGTCACCTTTTCGTTTGCGGGGCGGCTTTGGACTTGGCCGATAAGTTTTGAGGCGAGCTTGTCGCAGCAGATGCGACGAAGTTCAGTGGTGTTTCCCCTGGGGTTATCACATTAGAAGAGGTGATGTGAATTGTGGAGGTGGTGCATGCTTACTCGGCGAGGTTGGTGTACATCTGGGTGTACAAGGACTTGGCAATTGACCGCCGGGGCACGCTGTGGAAGATCTTGAAGAAGGGAAGAGCGATAGATCCGATATGGGGCTTCTGCAATTGGTCTGCAATAAAGGGAATGTGGTTTAGGTCCTTCTTGCAGTACACCAACAGACTATTGTCCAGGTTAGCGAACCATACATCTCATGCTCATGCGCTTGCCCCCATGTCTGACTCCCTAGTCTCAACAATGGACAAGACAGCGAGAAGAATTGTCTTTGCAAACCCACCTGGCATAACCCTGGAAAACACTCTTAATCCAAGTCCATTCCATCCGGAACCGATCCCGCGGATCCTGGAAGATCGAGGGCAAGTCCCTCCACATCGGCTTAACAAAGGTACCTGGCAGCAAACCAATATCATTCGGCAACTGGCTCTTCATCACATCCTTTGCGCGAGACTTCATCGACGGCTGTGCCGGGCTGCTGGGCTTGAAGTTTTGCGTCCGGTAGGCCCATCGTTGCGCCGCCGCCGAAAAGGGCCGGCATTGCTGCTGCGGCGTGCCGGAGGCGAAGGACTGGGCGATCAAGGAGGTAGGGCGGGCATTGGGGAATATGCTGCCCGCAGGAAGACGCAGTGAAGACGCCATTGCGAGCTGCGACGCGGGGGTCGGAAGTGGATTTCTTGATCGCAACGTTCAACCCGAGAAGGAGAATCCAAGGAAAATCCGCGGATGGTCACGTGCCGGTCTCCGCGATTTCGCGGGCTGATTAGTTGATTATGGGAAGCTCTCGAGGAGTGAGGGTTCCTGCTGAAACGCCACACGCACACTCTCCACTCCTCGTTCAGGTGTTTACGAAGAGGTCGCTGGTGAAAACTTCTGAAATTCACAAATCGTGCGGATTTATACCCTTATTCTCCCCAGAGCGGCATTCCATATTACGTCTCTATCTCGAAATCATCCAGCGATTAGGGGACTCGGCCAACTCGACACGCGACTTGCTTTGAAACGAACCAACTGACTCCTTTGACCAATATTCACTCCCAATACACCATTCCCAACGACTCTGCGCGGCGGCCGCATATGCCGCGACCAGATCTAAAGGCTGGCTCCTCTCCGTAATGCCTCACCACCACCATACTCACCCCCCGCCCACGCAACCAGCCCGCCAGACCTAAATCTCGCGCGAGCTCCCATTCCCCCCGAGCTCCTCCGACCCCTCGTGCCCTCACTGCAGGGCCAATTCCTCAAAGAAGTGGCGTCTCTATCACCACCGGCCGTTGCCCCGCCGCCCCCGACCTCCGATATATCGCACACCCCACTCGGCAGTGATGCTGATGCTGGCCAGACTACGTCTTCACCGCTGCATCCGCGAGTAGCGGTCATCTTGGGCGTTGACCGCAGGTGGTACATCCCGCTGCTGGTATGTCGGGCACTGAGCACGCTGCCTGCGGCGTGGTGGGGGTTGCGATGTGCGTTTACCTTTTTGGCTGAGCTGTTGCATATCAGGCCGGGGATGGGACGGGAGGGATGGGCGGCGGCTATTGTTGGCAGTGTGGGACAAGAGTGGGATGTTGAGAGGAGGTTTCGGGTTACGGAGGTTGCGCTGGCGATTATGTGGGTATGTACAGTTTTTATGTCTTGTTCGCTGCTTGTGGTTGGAGGCGTGGGCTAACTTCTTTGATCGATAGTGCTGTGCATCCGCATATCTTTCTTATTTCTTTGCTGATTGTATGATGTCTCGATGGTGAGTTATCTCTTGCTCTTTCTCGAGGCGCCCCCTCGAGCTGTCTATACGCCTTTCCTGCTTGATATCAATTGATTACTGAACCTTTCTCTTCCAGGCTTTTGAATTACACCCCACCTGCCGTTGTAATCCGGCTTTTGACAACGAACGGGTTAATTGCATATATCACTTCTTGGGTTCTCTATCTTTCCGGCGCATCCTCTGATCCACGACTTCTCCTACCCGCCTGGATCTCCATTACAACCGTATGTCGCAACATCACACCCATGACCAAAACGACACCCCCCAAGGAAACGCAAGCTAAGCAACTAACCATCTTTCTCCAAAACAGACCCTCACATTCGTCTACCACGCCACACAAAACCACGCAACAATAAAACGAGAAACAGCAGCCTCTCTACTCGTCGTCTCAGTCGCTAGTTTTCTCAGCATGTCCTCCCTCCTCCTCCAACTCCATCTAACCCGCGAAAACGAACCCGAAGTCCCCGTCTTCGTGATCACCCGCAAACTATGGGACTGGGCTGTTGCAATCTTCCTACGCATGCGAGTCGCAGACGCTCGAGCTGGAGTCGGCGAACTGTAGCGTCCTTGCTTTCTTTTCCCTTTCCCTTTAACCTCATCCACCCTCCGATTCCATCCACTTTCTTCTTCTTCTTTATTATTCCTACCTTTCGGAGTTATGCTGCTTAAATTCTCTATTCTTCTGATGCCCATTTTTACGTCGCTTTACATCAAATGGATCCGTCGCTTTTGAAACGGAACTGCTACAGACGTGCTGGGTTGGATTTTTGTATATTCTTGTGGACTCTGATGTTTTCGAACGAGCCTGGTTGACTTCTTTACACCCACCTTACCTTTCTGTGTCCAGCTGGACTAACTCTTTTTTTGTGTCATTCATCGGTCTTTGATAGATCTAATCCCATTCAAAATCTCGTGGACTATATTTATCGCTGTAAGGGAGAGAAAACCTTTCCGAGGATCAAATTCGACTTGGATATGCTTGCTAGCTTGAGTGACTTTACGTATTACACTACAAATTCTACATTGTGGAACACACCAAATTCAATGAGCAGTTCATGTTTCCTCATTTCCAAAAGACAATACTGGTAGACATGCTTATGCATGAAAAGAGCGAGAAACAGTAGGAAGAATAGGGAAAGACGGTAGAGACCGACAAATCGAGCCCAATCAGCAAAAGAGGACACACCCCGTATTCAAAAGACTGGATTCTCCTTGAACAGTTCCCAGTCACTTAGTCCGAGTCCAGATCCAACGAGGAATCCAACCGAACTAGTATCAAGGGAAAACTGTCGCTCCAGAACAGCAAAGGAAAGGAAAGAAGAAAAAGACAAGCACACACGCAGAGTGATGGATGAAAATAACATCGAATAAAATGAGAAAAAAGCATCGTCTGTCTATGCAGATATGGGTATCTACCAACGCCTCGTTCCGTCATAATCCCGTTCTTGGATAAGAATAAAGTCGAAAAGAAATAAACACGCTTAACCCTGTCGATCATGCTGAAAACGTATCGCCGAGGACCATCAGGGGGTGGAAAGCGGGGGAAAGCGTGTCATAGCTTCGACAAGGCCCACGTCTAATACGCCAGGCACAAAGTGGTGGGGGGACAGAAAGCAAGAGATTTGACCAATGGATTTGGGCCGGCTTGGAGCACGGCCGGCGGTTAAGGGGACACATGGCGTGCTTCCTATTCCCACCGCTCACAGGGCACCATAGACTGGGAAGAAGGGACCGGAACAAGGCATGATGACGGGATTAGAACCCATGGACCTGGAGGGGAAAGAGTTAGAGAACATGGACTTGTATAGGGGAAAACAGAACAAAGACACAAGACATACCTTGATGGTCTTGGCATCCAGCTCGAGGCCTTCCTTCTTGTCGGTCAAGAACTCCTGGACATCTTTACGCTGATCTCCCTGGAGCTGAATCACCTCACCCATCTCAGTGTCAGCGACGATGGTGCCATTGCAAGCTGGGCGATTGTTAGTGTATGTTTCAAGCGACCGGCTGGCAGCAATGCTGTAAAAGGGGGGAAGCAACATACCGAACTTCTTCTTGATGACCTTCAGAATCTTCTTCTGGTCAAACTTCTTGGGAAGGCCCTGAACAGTAGTCAGAGTCTTACGACCATTGCGCTCTATATATCAAAAGTTAGCATGTGGTTTAGAGAAGGGCTATCACACTTGGCGGGCTCCGTCTTGGCATGGACGCGCCGACCGTGACGATCAGCGACCGCGGGGTAGGATTGTGCGACATACGCTGAATCCGTATATGGATGTAGTTTTGAGACTGTTTAGTCTCGCCGGTGTCTTCGTCGGCTTCGGCGAAGGGGTCTGTGAGGCAAAAATATAACATGTCAGCCTTGGTCCAATACTAAATCTCTACCCCGCCGCAACGCTCAGCAGTGAGGCTGAGCCAGACCCCTCTGACCGGACAGCCCAACACCACAGGAAACATTCAAAGATCCTTTTCTGGCGATAGAATGTATACTGTGGTGGAAGACTGGTCTGGTCTGTCTGTCTGCGAGTGGTGTTTGGGACATGCCCACGCGCCCACAGGAGAGGGGGAAGGGTGGCGACTCACCGAAGGACTTGAGGTTTTCGATGGACATAAACTCGGCCTTCTGTCCTTGACGGTTTAGAAGCGGGTTTTTGAAAAAGAGAGCGAAGGGGTGAGATTCAATATCTCTGAAAAGATGAGTGATCGAAGCGTGTGGAGAGTGAAGAGTCGGAGTGAACTGGTTGAAGGTCGGAGAAGAACGAGAAGGAAGAGAGCGGCAAAGCCTTTTGAGGCCTGTGGGGGGAAAGCGGTGTGTGACTAAGCGACCCCTCCACGTTTCTGTGACTCGAACAATGAATCAAGTAGTTTACGATTGGCAGGGCACGTTTGACTATTTATAGAATAATGAAAAAAGCAAAGAGATTTATGGAGGCCATCAGTTTAAAGAATTACAGGAAGCGTGGTGCGAAATGGTGGAGAAGAGTGTAGAATGTTGACAGTCCCGAAGCTAGAGAAGGTTCCCGAGTCCTTCGAGCCCTTACCATCGGCAGCACTGCCACGAGTATTGGCACAGAGTATGGGTATGGGTAGTGTTTGGAACGATACAATGATGGCCATCGTGCATAAATTGTCCTAAAATATTGTTACAAGAAGAAAACCCACTCGAATATCGGTACAAAACGAGCCAACGAGTGTGCACGTGTGCCACGACCAGGCACACCGAGTTGAAGGCCAAGGCATGCCCGTATCTCCAGTCGAGTCAAAAGACTCGGCAGCATGTAGAATATGAGACAGAGGTATTAGGCTCGTTGTATTGGTAGCAAAAGGTATCACAAGAGATCAGGAGGTTTAGGGAGAAGGCGAGGGAGCTGGGGGAGCAGCAGCGGTGCCCTTGGCGACCTGCGGAGGCAGGAACATGGGGAAGTAGGTCTGCAAGGAACGGTTAGAAGACGGGTGGGAGGATAATGGGGGCGTAGATTATTCCATGCACGTACAACGACCAGCGCCATCACTAGAGTAGGACCGCAAGATTAGCTTGGATCGGACAGACAGACTTGACAGGGGAAAGGAGATGAATCGGCACGTACAGGACATGAAGACGGACATGTAGGCCGGGGTGGCAGCAGTCTTCTTCTGCTCGGAGGACTCGGCGAGCCAGGTCTGAAGGGAGAAGACGAAGGAGACCCTGGGGAGGGAGATATGGTTAGCGGGATCAGGGACTGGGCACTTGGAGCTTGCTACATACCAGCCAATCATTCTGTATCGCATTGTTGGTTAACGAGAGGTTTCTGTGGCGGTCAATTGGGTGTTCAAGGCTCACCTGTTCCGCATGAACATCTAGATTCAATCGCACGTTAGCTAAAAAGGGCCTCCAAGAGCACGGAATCGCATCCACCTACCGCGGCCATGGGCATCGTGCTCGACATGGTGCCTATCACAGATCTTGTCAGAACATCATAACCCTCTTGTATTTGCGCAGACTCCAGGATCTCGCCTGGAGTGTTGGGTGTGGTCGCGTACTGGACATGTCGCCATCGTTGGCACTCTTGGGCGGGTCGACGTAGGGGATCGCTGCAGCATCATTCCAGGTTAGCCAGATGGGAATCGAAACTGAAACTAGCAATTTGCAGATTAACTCACCGAGATCCGCGCGCCGCATATCCTTGTTTGACGCCATGGTTTTATCTGTGGGACTGATGGTGGTGAATATGGGGGAAGGAGAAGGTCCTGAAGCGGCAACCCCCAAATGCCAAGACCGGTTGCCCGCTTGGGCTAGACTCGACGCATGGGGAACTCCGAAGAACGGAATCGTGGGGAGGCAAAGATAGAAAGATAGGAACAGAGATAGGAGGTTGGAACAATCAAAGCGGGAGATATTCGATATGTGATAATAATAATCTATTGTGATGGCTATATAGTATACTACGTGGTAGAGTACTGGCCTGTACTATAGTACAGTCCGTGTTACGAAATCCAATCTACTGGAAGTCCATAGGTCCCACGGATAGTGATCCGCTCGAATCTGGGGACGATCTCACATTGCACGGGTGACGGGAGAGTCGGTGAGTGCGGAACTCGATTTCCCTGTGCCTTGAGCCAGTCGTGTCATGTAGATCGCGGATCAATGCACGATATCTCTTTGCGCTAAAGCAGCACGTACAGATGGTCAAAGGGACAACACGGAGGAGCAGTGAATCCAGTGATAACCAAAACTCAGATCATCCAGTAGATGTATCATATATCATCAGGCTCTCTGCAAGTGTGATCTGATCCTCCCTGCTTGCATATTCGGCATCGCCAAGATAACACGGCACACTGCATGCGAGTCGCGACCGCATCTCCGACTGTAGTCTCCCGCCCGGTGGGAATTTCCGATGGATCATGGAACTTGGAAAGGTTGGGAATCGGGATGGTGCCACAGAGACCACAACAGATAAAACCCAGAAAACACGACCCCCGTCCGATGGAGTCGTTTATCACGTGTGGGAGCCACGGATGGTGGGCCGATACGGGTAACGGAATGTGGACGAAGACCTCGTACTGTAGTACATAGTAGTAGTGTACAGATATACTACTGTATGTACTTGTTAGTTATTGATTCGCTCCCTGAAAGTCAAATCAAACCCAGGTCAGTGATAAGCGAGAGCGCCCCCCGGTAACTGGGGGAGAACTGCATCTGCATTAGGGGGAGAGGGCGTAAGCCGAGAAAAATGTAATAATCGCCGAGAACCCAGGGACTAAAAGGAGTCTCAGCGACCGGGAGGATTCCCTAATGGCCGCGGGCCGGAATTACAACTGTCATGATCAGGTATGGAGATGGCGAGATGATGGCAGGAGATGAGTGCATGTACAGACTGAAAGCGGAACGGAAATAACCTTATGGTAGGACAGTAGTAGAATGGTGAACTAGCGCGATTCGGCCTTGGGTTTGTTAGTTAGAGTATGGACTCTATGTAACTTAGTAGCTGGCCCCGAGAAAGTGGAAGTCAATTCCCGAATCTTGTTATTATTAGTTTATTACTGTTGTCTTGACTGGCTTAAGGAAGTATTCCAAGTTCCATAGTTCCATCGGGGGAGTTACAGGCCAGTTCAGGAAGGGAGATGCGACGGGGTTTGAGTATGTCCGCTAAAAGGAAGGACTTAGGGCTTTAGTGTTAGATCATATGTAATGGGTTCTTCCTGCCTACTTTCAGCAGTTAATTATCATGGATCAGAATACGACATGGATGAGACTAGACAAGGAGTATGAATAGTATCCTTGTTAGTTATCATATTTGTCCTACGGTGAATCATGTCCCCCGTCGGGCGTCGGATAAAAACGAGTGGAAGAAGGAATTTAGGTTGTGTCACCCTATGGTACCCTTCAACCCGGATTATTCAAATACCTACCTGGCTAGCTACAAAGTCAAAAAGAAGAAAAAAGCAATGAATGGAATATATGGTTTAACTTACTGGGTGTACTGGGTGATAACTTGATACGTACTCTCCTTTGTTCTTCAGTTGCCGTCGGTCTGGAGTGCCACGAAACCCACTGCAAACCCACTGCGGTGACCGCCGTGCGGTCTGACTGTATTTTCCGGACGATAGAATGGAGTAGTAGTTCCGTAAAAGGATACCCAAAACTGATACATATTATCCACTCACTAGTTGACTGGGGCTGCCCACAGGCGCGGTAACTCGGCAATGACTCGGTCTAAAAAGGGGAAAGGGGACCGACTCTATGGAGGTTATTGTGTAGTCAGAGAAGACTTTTGGAGGAATGTTCTTACTTCCCTGATTCCATCAATCATGAAATAGGATATAGCCGAGCAAGGAAGGGTGGAGTGGGGGAATTACCGGGGAATACAATTCCAACATGCCACTGATGTAAAGCAGAGGAGGTCTGATCAAATGAAACAGGGTCCATCAGACCATACTACTAGCCATAGAATAACTTAGTACGGAGTAGTAGTGATCTTAATATACTCCATCATTCATGCACACGTAAAGTCATACTTGTCATCCCCATCCGCATCGCAGTCGATTCCGCCCGTCGATCCCGAGGTGGATCCCCGCGGTGGACTTAGTACTGGACGTGGACAGTGGACGGAGCCAGACGGACTCGTGACTTACGTTATCTCCATCTCTCTCTTCCTCCATAAACAGTTAAACATCCTTCCCCCGATAACGCCGTTCCCTTTCCTCCGATCTCGTGAACCTTGACTCCTCTTCATACTTCGATCACTCCACAATTCTGGCTTGATTTGGTCTTCTTCTACTCCATTGAACCTCGACTGTCCATTCGGTTCCCTCCACTCCGCCCCCGGACCGTTCATTCGCCCGTCTGCCAACATCTCGCCTGGTTCGCCCTGTTGCCCGAACCATCCTAATCTATTCACTCTCGATCAATGTCGTGAAGAACATCCCATCCGAACCCTGTCATTGAGCATTTTATATATTTGCATCGTGTATAAATTGCCGATTTCACTCCCTTTCTGTCGTTGCGGCCCCC
This sequence comes from Penicillium ochrochloron, assembly GCA_022985105.1. Lineage (NCBI taxonomy): Eukaryota > Fungi > Ascomycota > Eurotiomycetes > Eurotiales > Aspergillaceae > Penicillium > Penicillium ochrochloron. The sequence goes on from JAAVMA010000027.1 coordinate 92,920, forward strand.
CTTCCGATCCATACAAATGATACCTTTCAACCGACGCTGTACACCATGAGCCTAAGATGAACCCCCATTCTTCTGCCGGCCAACCCTGGGGTTACCCGATGCGCGGCCTCAATGGAGGCCCCGGACGGGTTGACCTGGCTCAAATGGCCGGCCAGTACGATCCGCCCTCGGTCTCCTCGCAACACTCCATATCGCAGTCGCAGCTACAGTCGCAACCGCCGCCGCCGCCCCAGCCGCCCATCCGCCAAACACCCGTGGTCGACCTAACAGCCAGCGGATTCGAGTCGCACGATCGAGAACCCCCACCAAAACGACCGAGACTGGATGTATCAAGTGGATCGAATCTGGGAGATGCCGGCTCGACAATGAACAGCGCGGAACCGCGGAGCACACCCGGTAGTGCCGGTTCGCGGCCGCAGCTTTCATGGCGTGGTCGACCGCTCTGGTCTTTCCAGGCTGTTATGTCGGAGGTTCCTGGAAGCGAGAATCGAGGAGATGGCGCGTCAGCATCAAAGCCACCGTCGCCGCCTCCGTTTCCTGCTCAGCCGTGGACTAACGCTCCACCGGAGCGTCAGCGCAATACAGACTCGAGTTCTCGCGATCCATCCCCAGTCAAGAAAGTTTCCACAACGCCATATCGTATTGAGACGCCTTCTGCGGCTCCAATCATCAAGGGAGATAGTAAGTCGACCGATATTATATGCATTATTCCTTTCGAATGTTGCCATGGTAGATTGCTAACAACTATATCTAGAAGTCGCCGGTTTCGCCCCGTGGACTGGAAATCACCCGGAAGATATACTCAACGAGCAGACAGCGAAACAAGGATACTATGATCGTACTCAGGTCTCCCAAAACGAGTCGAACACCGCCCGCCCGGCTTTATATGCGCAGCTCAAGCACCGGACTGGCCTGCAAATGCTTTCCTCCGTCTTCACTGCGGCCCTCGAGAAACGTCAGAGCCACAACGCCGTCCATGCTCCTTCGACTTTCAAACCACCGCCACGAGTCACGTTGACCGATAACAAGCGAGAAGCATGGCTTCGCGACCTTGCCAACTCGGCCGTACCACTGCGCCGATTGAGCCGAACGATCCCCCATGGTATCCGTGGTAAGGTACTGCTGGATCAGTGCCTAGGTAAATGGATCCCGGTGGCTCGAGCCGTGTGGCTTGCAAAGTGTGTCGGTGCCAACGAAATTCGCGCCTTTAAACGCAAAGGCACCAGCGGTGCTTTGGCAGTGGGTCTAGAAGCGAAGTGGGTTCGTGAATGGACAACCAATGTTCAACAATTTGTCGAAGGGGTCTTCAGTGCGCCAAAGTCGAATGACTGGAAAGCTAAGATGACCTACGCCGTGGGACTCACTGCTCGTCTCTTCTTCGAAAACCTCCTCGATCACGATCACTTCCTGGAATGGTTCTTGTCCTCCTTCGAAGCAGCTTCTCTGGCTACCGTGCCTGTCTGGCTGTTGATGCTTGGTATATACTGGAACAATCTCATGCGGTATCGGCGACGTGGACGACGATTAGCAGAACTTTTGCTGGAAAAGTTACGACAGGCCACCGCCGCCAAACTCGATCCCCTGCAACCTCTTGTTGATCGCCTATCTCGTTTCATCAAAAAGCTGGTTCATGAACATACCTCATCAATGATTCTGCCGAATTCTTGGGACACGTATAAAGATCAAGTCTCCTCATGCCTCAATCTGACCAATAAAGTTGACCGGGCTCTGTTCCAAAGTATTGCAGAGCGCAACGCCCGAGTCCAGCGACCTCGACACACCAAACAGTCAGCTCAGCGTTCCCCCCATCAACGCATTATTCGTCTCCTTGATTCTATCCGCTCCGCGCACGACATTGTCGCCATTTCTTCCGCTTGCCTGGATGCTGTTGATGATCGGGCTGTTCTTATTTCAAAACTGTTAGAGTGGCTTGCAACGCCGTTCCGTTATGGTATCTGCCGGGTTTACGTCGGCGTTCGTCTACTGCGGAAGTGGAAGGCGTCCGGTGTAGATGTTGACGAGCATATCCTTTCCTTCCTCACACATGCCGGGATAAATAAGAAACTTAACATGGACAATGTATACCATGCCATTTCCGAGCTTGTCAGGTCACAGACATTCTCGGTTGGCCGGTATCTCCAATGGCTGATGGCAAAAGGAGTGACAAACTATCAACCCAATGACAGCAAGCCAGCTACCGAAACCCCTGGTGACATTGGACTCATCGCACAACTTCCTGTTGGCCGTCTACCTGAACACGTTGGCAACCTGCGCAAAACCTTGATGGCGCGCACTGGATTCTCCGTCTCAGACGAGGGCGAGCTTGTTGCTAATATCAAAATCTTAATCAGCCATCGCCTTCCAGCCCTCTTCCGTTCAACAATGTTGTTGGATACGTCGCTCAGTTCGTTGCCGTCGGATCTGACATGGGCTGTGAAGGCTGAGATCGCGCAATGGCTTCGACGCAGTGTTGCCGAGTATACCCGTGCGAACGCTACATTGCGAGCCATGCTTCCAGGTGCACTTGATCAATCAGTATCTGCACTCACGCCTGAAGAGTTCTACAACGTTCGTGATATCCTCGAGAAACTTGGTGATATCTCCATGCTGGCGGATGTGCTGAAGGTTGCCTCGAGCTCCGACGATAGCACCGTTCTGGCCTCTGTTGCGGACACTACAAATTGCCACTTTGATTCGTTGTGTGTCATTGGCGCCACGATGGACCTGTTCCGCAAGTTGGTCGATGCATATGCAGGGATTAAACGGTTCGGCATGCCCAGTCTGGATCTGATGTTCTCGCTCATCGAGCTTGGTCTGCGCATTCCAAACGAGCTGAACACTGTCGCCATTCTTCGCCAGGATCTCTCGCGCATGGAGAACAAGTCGGTTGTCGCTGCTTGCTCGCCTGTCTCGGATCACATTCCGGATAGCTTCGGCGAAGGGGATCCTTTCTTCCGCGAAAAGCTGGATCAGCTCTTGCTTTTGGGGAATGTTATGGATGAGCCCACTTTGGATACCATCTTCAATACGCTGGCAAAGCATTTGGAATCTGGTGAAGGCAAGACGAAGCTATCGGCCAATGATACCTGTAGATACCTGGCGCAATTGCGGTCCTTCCAGCCCAAACATTTCGATGTGATTCTTGCCCGTTGGGTTTGCAGTCACCTCAGGTCATCCGATCGCACGATACTACTTCACATTCTTCCGCCACTGATTGGTGTTGGATGCGTGACTATTCGATCGTTCTTGTCACTTGCCAAGAGGCTGTCTCACTCCGCAAACTCCATCCCCAACGCTGCCGATCTGCCCGCCGACTTAGTCGGGCTTCTCGTGGCCCCCGACGAGGATGCCAGCTACCTCGATCTCGTTTCTTATCGGTTCCAGCTAGCCCAGCAAGAATTCATCTCCAGGAATACCGAGGAGGCTCTTGGGATTGTGTGTGATGCCGCTGCCTGCCTCAAGTCTGGTGATCAGAAATCGGCTCTCAAGCACATCAACTTGGAGACATCCATGGTTACGCTGATGCGGGAATTGCTTGTGCGGAATCCTGAATGCACAAGTAAATATTGTCTGCAAAGGATTGACAACCAGTCCTCGGCCGCGACGGTCGTTTTCCAGAAAGCGCTTGACCTCTTGCTTGGAGTGGACTCGCAGAAAGAAAACGGTTCGGTCATTTCGGAAGTTGAGAAGCTTGCAAACACAACCGACGACTTTTCGCTTCCGCTCTGCCAGTTGAAGCTCCAGGTGCTTTTCCATGCCGACTCTGCGAATGAGGATCGAACCAACCTTGTGGATGCGATGTTCAAGACTGTCGTGGCCGATTCGCGTGCGCAGAAGCTCCACTGGGTTGACCTGGTGGCTTTGATGAGTCCCGATGCGGTGCGACAGATTCGTGAGCGGGCCGAAAAGGAGTTCTTTGCGATCCCGCTCCTCGAAGAGCCGGTGACATCGCAAAGTATGACCCCTTTGGAGAATGCAAAGTTGTATCTTACTATTATCGAAGAGCTTGCGAGCAGTATTCCCAACTCTGGGACGCCATCAATTGCGCCGCTCCTCGTGGAGAAGATGGATACCCTCTTGCACAAGATCATCAACCTGCAGTCCAGTCTCAACAATTCCAGTGAGAATCGCAACGCCACATCGACCAGCCAAGGACGCACCACCTTCGAGCGATCTCTAGCCTTCTGGTTCTCAGCCCTGCTGCGGATGGTGGTCATTCATCGTGCCTCGTTCGTTCAGCCTTCTCCCACGCTGAAAATCGGATCCTCGCACGAGCAATCTCGCCTTCTCATCTCGATCTTCTGCATTGCATTGTCCCGCCTTCCAGGGGATGTGCTCCGCTTCTTCCCCGGCGCCGACTACTTCCCCCGCCAAGGCACTGTCGAAGACTACCGCCCCTGCCCCGGGATCCTGCTACAGACGCACGCGTTAGACGTGGCCGCCTCGCTCATCGATATCTTCCCTGACGAGATCCGTCATAATTGCGCCCGATTCCTGAAGGAAAAGTGCCCACCCTTTGCACCCCTCCAGAACGACTCGCGTTTCCTCTACCTACTCGGCCCCATGTCGGATTCCCATTCATCCGCCATCCTCCAATCCGCATCCGCCCCGTCTCCCGCAGCCTCGGCATCCACTCCAACCCCGACGTCAGCCAATTTCCCTACTGGTGGCGCTCCATCCCAGCCCACAGCTTCGAGTTTGTACGGCGGAATCTCCGAGAACTCAAATTGCATGGCGAATCGACTGCGCCTCCAGAATCGAGGGCGTATCGTCGGTCCATATCCGATTCGGCCGTGGGAGCTTCTCGAAGATGCGGCACCGTTTGTGGGTGTTAATGACACTGCGGTGAACTTGGGCTATTTCGATGCGAGACGCGTGCGTGCTTAGACGAGTCTGGATTCGAGGTTTGCAGGCTGACACTGTCGCGGATTGCAATTATCTTTTCTCCTTTCTTCATACCCCTGGCATCTCTTATCCCTCCTCTCCTATCTTATCCCCCTCTACACACCACACCATGGTCAATGGCTCTTCAACCATGCCAACGTCCGTGCTACTACAGTTCCTATGCATAGCCATATTCTTATCCTTATTACTAAACAAGCATTATCTTCGGGTTACGACGAACGCATGTTTACGAATCAAATTCATCTGCCTTGTCTTGTCTTGTCTTGTCTGGCTTGTCATTGCCTGCCGTGTTCGTGTCAATTTTTGTCTTGTCTCGCCTTAGCATTGGGGGTATGCACCATTCATTTCATTTGATCCAAGGTTTTTGCATGTTCATCACGTCATTACTCGCATTGAGATGCATTATGGGTTTTCGGCCTTGAGTCTCTTTTACTTTACTTCGTCTTGTACATACAGTTACGGTTTTTTTGAGGCGTGTTTTGTTGTTGTTTTCTTTTGCCGCTTGTTTACATTCATATCTATATCCATATCCATATCCTGGCGTTGTTTGGACCGGGATTAAATCCAATTGAATCTGATCTGGTATCTCGGTGTATATGCTGTGATCTATTGTGTGACCTGGGTGTGTGCAGCTGTATACTATTGGATTTGCATGAGCATGAAGACTCGCAGAATATTGACCAGTCTTTCCTGCTTCCTATCCTTCAATTTAAAATCTACCATACTCATACTTCAATCCCCATCCCCTTACCAACAACCTCCTTCCACAAAATCCAGCCACTAGCTCCTAAGTACACCTATCACTCCCAACAACAAACGTCCCATCCGAATCCTCACACCCACACTCTCCACTACTCGGATCCCTAATACACCCCGTACCAACCCCGCTACTCTGTCCCAAATCCTCATCCCCCCAATAAAACACCCAATAATCGGCGTCGGCCTCGAGTTCAGAGTAAGTCGGCGCAGTGCACGTGTACGCGCTGCATGTTCCGTATGGAGCACCGTTGGAAGAGTCGTATTGGTGGTCTGTTTGGAAGATGGCGAAGGTTTGGGTTCCGGAGGCGCGGGTGTTGTGGGAGCATTCGGCGGCTTGGATTGCGGTTGAGACTTTGGAGGCTGTAGCAGAGAAGGGGGAGGGGATTAGAACGGATGGATGTGGTGTTTTTGGGGGGGGAGGGTGAATGGGTTGCATACCGCTGCAGTTGAGAGATTTGGGTTTGTAGCCCTTTGTGTTGGAGGTTGCTGGGTCTAGGGTTGCGGTGACGAGGAGGACTGGGGTTGCCACTAGGGCGAGGATGTTGGAGCAGCGCATTTCGTCGGATTGTAGTCTCGGTTATAGGACTGTAGAATTGCTTGAGATTTCTGGTGGATGAATGTTATAGGATCGATCGACTGCCCATGGTTGGGTATTTATATGTTGGCCATAGTCTTGTCTACATACCATCAATCAGCTACTATTTAGTCCCCATATACATGACACCGGGGAGAATACCTTAATCGGATCAAAGATTCGAATTAAATGAAATGATTCGTAGTCAGGAATGATCATACATCTTAAAAGCCTTAGACAGTCCAGACCAGACCCATAATAAACATGTTTCAGGGTGATATTCGAAACAACTATGGAGATGTTAAGTCTCCACCATCTCCTGATCTACTAGCGGACTTCATCCAACTTACACTTAGTACGGAGTGTAAGCATGCAGCTAGTTGAAATAGTACTGTACTCAATATTCACAGTTTAGGATTCTTCGAAAGGCTAGCGGTGCATCAGATAACGGAGTTGACATTTCTCGACCAGCGCTTTTATATTGGCTAGGGGTATATGTAGAGAAACGTAGAAAGACATTTGGAAGGATCTAATTAATGGTCAACGTCAGCCGGGTTTCATGCAGAATGATCTGTTTGGAAATGTCTTTCTCGGGATCTAGAGTGTTCTATCCATGTATAGTATGACACCCCTGCATAAACACGGTAGTTGGCCGAAGGTTAGATCTAGACCTTGATCTATGGCTGTGTATACGTTCACGTGTACAAGTAAGACGGCAAGTTTATTTTCTATGTATTCAGTCTGCATGAAGTTGTAACATCACGGCCAGTTGAAATTTGATGGTTGCTGATCGAAGATCTTCTGCATGACCTAGTCTGAAAAAGGCAGAAACATTCTGTCCCGGCACAATATGCAGAACCTCATACTCCATCAGAAATTCGACACGGAATCCCCGATAATATCTCCGGCAATCTGAGCCATGCCTCCTTCATTCTCGGATCTTGCATAATAAACATTCCGTTCCAATTGCCAGCGTTGAACAGTTGTGAATGAAGTCAGCCTTGGAGGACTGTGAATGGAGTGGTATGCACGCTCCATCTTGCCTTTTATATACACACCGTCATGTATGTGTGATGGAAGAGATGCCTTCGAGGCAGACTTCTAGAAGCGAGCAAAAAGGGTAGGCTATCGTGCCTAGTGGGTTCCCCTTCATTCAGACGAGGGAAGATCATTTCAATTTCATTCTGGGGAAGACGACCGGAGCGAGCACAATATTAAGCTCTCTCCAAGGGCTGAAGTCCTGATTGAGTCGTCAAGCGAGTCAAAAGAGGCACAACAATTCCAACTTCCTGGATTGAACAGCTTTTGCATGGCTCATTTTGTGTCAGGCCCGCATAAAATCTGTAGTAAATTCACGTCAGACTTCAGGCTCCCAGGACTAGGTAGGCTCGACCTCAAGTCCAGACTTACTGGCTGTGCCCAAGGATAGTCATGACCTTTCTCCTGCAATCCCTATCTTCGCTCAACAAGCACCACCACAGAACAATCCCATGACCCAACATTGTCACATGTTCATGCTTCGTCCAGCCAGAGACCCACCAAGGATATCCTGCAACCGAAAACTGAGGTAGACAGCGGCTCTGACCCGTTTGTGCGCTAGACTTCGTGCAATCCCGCTCTTCCGAATCACAGATGTAGCATGGTCTGTTCGAGGAGCACTATACTGGGAGTCGCCAATTCATGAAGACCCGTTTCAAATCCAGCTCTCGTATATGTATACGTAGGTTGTTGCTCATTTTGTCTCCGAAGTTTATCCAGGGGTCGCCGGAGGGATTTGATGGGCTTTATTTCGCCTGCTGGATTAGAAAATCAATCAGCAAGGCGACCCGTACCTGGAGAACGGAGATGGCTTTACATCTTTCCTCGAGCTCCTTAGCAAAGACCATTGCAAGTCCGTCTTACGGAGATTCTGGTAGACAAATACGTTAGTATATCAACATCTCAACAATCGACTTGCTCCCTTGTAGGGTCTCCAAAATGAAGGCCATAGAAAAAGCGATAACATACCTTGTGTAAACCCTTCCAGTAATGAGTTGGCGACTCACAGATTCCGAATCGCTGTGCACGAGGAGAAAACACATCAAGTCCACTCCAGTCCAGGCTAGGACCATGAGTGCGTCGTTCGTCCATGTTCGACCATTTCCAGTGATAAGATCTAAGAGTATGTATGATCCCTGACCACCACCACCAAAGAAGGGATTTCCTCGGTGCGAAAACGTGGCGAGCCAAATAAATCCTCAGAAACATGCCCAGGCCTTATTGCTCTTTCCAGCCATGATGGCCTCGCAACCACCCCTGCGATGAGTCTTGTATGGAGGGGTTTCTGCCACACATATCATCCAAATCGCGGATTGACCTTCCGATCCCCGTCCAGAAAAAAGTCCTGATAGCCATTTTTCAACCCGGGCCGGGCATAGATATAGGTCTGCGTGGAAAAGGTGGTACGGGTAATAGCGTACACATCAAACGCGTGCAACCGTCCTTCGGTCGTTCGCTCGATGTTCTGATATAGATCAACGCGTGTAGTTTCCTCGCCACAGTCTCGAATGACCTTCCATAACTCTTCGTCGTGAATTAAATTTCGAACAAGCCCACCAGCCTCTCGGATGATCATTTGATTAAAGAAAGTATGAGAAACGGCGGAAGACAGGCCCGCTAGATGTTCTGGTCAAGGTCGACGTGCGTGGTTTCCTCGCCATAGTTCCGGGTCACTCTCCACAGTTTCTTCTAGTACATCGCGTTTCGAACAAGGTCGCCAGCCGTTTGGAATATCTTTCGATTGACAGCGCTGAAAGGAGTGTCCAAAATGGTGGAAGACATGCCCTCTGGAGAGGGAGGTATGATATATGATATGATGTTGGAAGATGTCACAAGGGTGTTTTGCTTGGACGGTATATAGACTTGGGGAAGGATGGGGAAGAAGGGAAGTTGGAAGAAGGATGGTGGGTAGAGGTGATTTATAGCGAGCTTATACAGGGAGTAGGTCGTTTCCAGTTGTTTTTGTTTACGGGCATTGTTGTTTGAAGGCAAGTTCCATCAAGCAACACTACAAGGATACTCGAAGAAAATTGGGAATGAGAGTTCATTCTATTCAAGGCTATTGAACATTGACCTTGGACAGGTCTTCACCGAACAGCGAAGCAGAACAGATCAACTCAACCCACTTTAAACAAAAAAAACAAATAAGAAAAACGTCATTTTCGACGAAAAGAAGCACCACTCAGAGTCCCAGCCACCACGAACCACAAGAAAAAACCAAGAAAAGAAGAAAAGAAACGAGAAAAGAAACGAGAACAAAACGAAGAAGAGAAAAATCAGAAGAAAAGGATATCGGTCGTCAAGGTCGTTTTATCATCATCATTGTTGTTGTTGAGGCACCAGATCGAGTAGTCATCAAAGTCTGGGTAAGACTTAAACAGACTTCACTGAGCAGTTCCGGGCCACAGATCCATTCGGTGAGCCACCAGAATCAGTACCAGTCATGGGCTGGTAACCATCAGTTGTGGCCATCAGAGCCTGTTTTTCTTGCTCTTTGGCCTTCGCTTCCTGTTCTTCCACCAGGGACTCGATCACTTCCTGTAAGTCTGCCTCGCTGAGTCCCCGGCCAGGGGCCTCACTCCGGACGTACTTCTCGATTTTCTTTCTGGTGGGAGAAACGGATTTCACAGGCTTCTGCGTGGGAGATTCGCAGATGCGGCTGGATGTAATGGTTTTGTTGGTGGGAGAAACGGTATCCACAAGCTTCTGCGTGGGAGATGTGCAGGTGCGGCTGGATTTCATGGCACTTTTGGTAGGAGAAAGAGTACGCACAGGCTTCTGCGTGGGAGAGGCGCAGGTGCGGCTGGATGTGGTACTGCCGGTAGAATTGCTGCGGCTGGGAGGCTTGGAGTCGTCCGTGACCAGGTTCTCGCTCCATCTAACACTCTTCTTGCTCTTCTGCGAATCACTGGATGAAGAACGCGAGTGGGCAGGAGAACGCGAGAAGGGAGACTGGCTCAGCCGAATGCCCGAGGCAGAGACGGAACGCGAGCGGGATCCAGACAGTGACTGGGATCGAGAACGTGATCGAGAGTCAGAAGATTGGGAGCGAGTCCGACGCTGATCTTGAGACAGCGAGCGGGATCGAGAACGGGAGCGAGATTCGGCCTCGGTGGCGGAATCATTGTCGGTGATCTCATGCACGGAAACCACGACGGCGTTGATGCTGGATGCTTTGTCAGAGCCAGCCTTGAGGTCTTCGTTGTCATCATCATTGTGATAGACACGGATGAGACTAGGGGCCTTCTCGGGTGACTTAGGGTTCAATGGGCACCCTCCCACGGTGTCTTCAGAGGACTGGTCGACGACAACCTTCTCCCTTGGGGTGAAACTGGCATGCACGTTGTGCGGCTGCATTGGTGCCGGTGCGTTGCGGGGGAGATGGCCATTTGGTCCATTCCCGTTAATGGTGGGTGGTGAATAAGAGGATGGCGCATGTCCAGGCCAGGGCTCGCCATAAGGCATGGGGCCAGCAGGGCCGACAGGGACAGGGCCAAAGTACCCGTTGGGAGGACCGTTCATGCCGGGCTGAGGGCCGAAATAGCCATGCTCTTGGGGGTACATATGAGGCGGGAAGTATGGAGGAATTGGTGGGCTTGAGCTCCAGATAGGCTGGCCGTGAATCATGTAGGGGGCGCCATTGGGGAGCAGAGGAGGAGGACCAACGGTATCAATGTGTTGATGAGGGCCCATTGGAGGTGGAGGAGGGCCCATGTGGGCGGGGTGAGGGCCAATGATGAACTGAGGCAGAGGCATAGGATGGCCATTTGGACCATGAGGGTGAGTTGAGAATGGAGGAGGAGGTGGGTAGAACGGAGGGTAGATATCATTGTTGATGGGCATGGCATTCATCATGTTGGGTGGGGTGGGCATGTAACCACCACGGGGAGCCATGTTCTCACCGTTCATCTGAGAGTGATGAACTCTTGGGAAGCCACCGCGGTTGTTGTTGCGGTGGTAGTTGCCATTACTGTTGCGGTGCTGGCGGTTGTTGTTGTTACGCGGCTGGAAGTTGCCGCGGGGAGAGAAGTGCCCATTGTAGGGGCGAGAGCGAGGGCCAGGACCCTGAACGGGGCCCTGGAGAAGTGGGCTGCCGTCCATGTCGAGGAGATGGAGGAAGTACTTGTCGTCCTTTTGAAAGTACTAGTGAGGTGTGAGCAATGGTGAGGATGGAGTAAGAAATGTGGAGAGGGAGAGTGGTGGAGGAGGAAGGAAGGAAGGAAGGAGAGAGAGAGAAGAAGAGGAAGGAAGCGAAGAAGAGAGTATTAAATAGAAGAGGAGAAGGCAGAGGAGGCAGCACAGGCCAGAGGCAAACAATCGAGGCCAGAGGCAGCAGACCAGGAGCCAGCAGTGGAAGAAGGCAGGAGCAGAGGACGAGGGCAAACAAAAAAAGGAATAACGACGTACCTTGATGGCGTCCCGGCAGTCATCGACAAAGGCAAAAGTCACCTTGGCGATATCAGTCCAAGTCTGATATCCCGTCTGTTGCGGTTCGATCCTATAGACTTCCAGCGAGCCACGACCTTCCAAAGCACCCAATACGTCTTGAGCCGTAATGGGTTGAAGTGAGCGAAGCCCAAGACAGGCAGTTCCTATGACTGGTCATCAGCTCAGTTCCTACGATCAGACTGAGAAGAAAAGTTTTCTTACTGCGCCCTTTGGCTCTTTCGATTCTGAGCATTCGATCATGGAGAATGGTCGATTCTTCGCTGGCAAGGGCTGCACTAGCATCTTCCACGCGCTATAAAGACGGTACTATGTTAGACCAAAGAGGACAAGAGACAAAAGAAAAGGCATCAGAATGGAAACTTACTTCAAACTGTACAAAAGCACCGGGCAATCCCTTCTTTTTATCTTGCTTGATCTTGACATGGCAAGCTCCAAACTGGGTGAATACCGACTTTAGGTCTTCTGCCAGGGTCTCGGTTGGAACCTTGGTAGAGAGACTGGAATCATTGTGAGTATAGCAACTTGGAGTATCATCAGATAGATCCAGAACTTACTTGCCAACAAAAATGCAAGCCTCGGGAGGGAACAAGCCCTGGGCATTCTTGGCCGATGGCTCCTCTTGCAGGCGATCCCCGCGAGGGCACTTGGGCTCGGAATTGGGAACAACCAGCTGGACAGTCATTGTAAAAGTATGTATTCCAACTGAATAGAGAGAGAGAGAGAGAGTGTGTGTGTGTGTGTGTGTGTGTGAAGGAAGAGTATAGAAGCTGGGTATAGCTATGTTTGGTATGGCAATCACAGCGATGGATGAGTGTATGAACACGAGACGAAGTAGTTGAAGAAAGGAAAAGCTCTACAACGCCCAGCAAGAGGAGATATTCTCCCATTTTCCAGGGCGGAAAAGTGGCAATCTCTTCTCCGCAACAGATTGAGACCCCGTATCCCACTGGAGTTGCTACTAAGCCTCATTCTAGGGTGCAAAGCTTGGGAATGGCCAGAATCAACCATGGCTACAACTGGGGGTCAACTACCAGAGCTACAGAACTTTGACTCAGAACCAACCCCTAACAGGCACTTAAGAGCCGGACGAGAGTCATGATAGCATCATATTCGGGCCTGGTGACTCTGAACCTTCAGGCAGAAGCTTCAGATCGACCAGGAGGTGGACCAGGAGCTTGGATACTTTGACGCGATATCAGCTTCCCATGGGTCGTGCAGAACATGATCGTACGGAAATGTTGAAGTATGGCCGTTTTACAGGGCAGACGATTGACTCTGATGTTCCTGTAACCTAGCTGATGATGGTTCCATCCAGTTCATTCAAGATATCATGACGTTCAGCCTGCGTAAGGTATAGATGGGTTTGTTGGTTGTAGATGATCCATGCTGCAGCCAAGTCATATCAGCGAATGGGTTCACGATCAAGGACGCCTAGCAGAATATGTTGGGGGGAGTTTCTCCTGGTTCTCTTTCGGAGATACAAGTCTGTCCAGCCGCCGACAATACGGAAGCTTCGGTCGCCTCTTTTCTTGGTGCCGACGCCAGATAGAGGTACCGAATGACCAGCACCAACTCGGGGATGGTATGTTGGCAAGCGGAGCTGGTACATTCGGATTACTGGAAACGAAATGGGCAGAAGGCCCTCTTATAATTAGCTAAGTAAGAAAGAATGGGACAAATGAACACAAAGATGTTGAAATATAGTCATCACTGTTCTACGTTTACACTTGAACCCTATTTCGATCGACGTGACTTACTTTTCCTGGGTCTGCTGTGCAGGTCTGTAGGCTTATTGGAGCCAGAGCTGTATACCGGGCACTCAGTAAATTGTTTGAACTTGATCATTCCATGGCTCGCCATAAGATACGGTCTGAGTCTATCAAGCTGGAAAGCATCATGTTCTCTCCTCCTTGTCCTCCCAGATACTGGTCTAGTGTGTTTTTTACTCGTCTCCCTGAACTATTTTCTGGTCCTTGTTTCAGTACTTTCCCAAGCCCATGTTTGAACCCTCTTTTAGCTTCAATATTGGGCCAATTCACAAATATATAAATAAAATCCCAACACAAAACAGTACATGAGGTTGTATACAAGCTCCAATGAAAAGATCAGCCTCTTATCTTATCGCGGCAGATCGGCGCGCAACTCTTCACGCCACCTCGGGACGCCGACATCATCAAAAATCATCGCCAAGATACCTCCAGCTATTCCCTCCTCCAGAACCCTCCCTCCTCAGGATCAAGCCCACGCAGATAAGCAATGATCCCAACTCGGAGCTTGGCTGCCCAGGGCGGCTTCTTCAAGCGAAGCGCCGAAGAATTCAGCCGTCTCTCAAGGATAGGTTCGTGTCGCGCTCTGCTCTCTCCCCGATCGATACAACCACCAAGCTAACCGCGCAATGCCTACAATCTGCAGCTTGGAACACCGAAGCCCTTCATACCCCGACCAAGCCCTACGTCCTCTTGAACTTTGAAGATGCATCCGAAGTCGAAGGCTGCAAGACCATGGCCGACCGCGTAGTCGGCGGTTTCAGCACGGCGAGCTTGGACTTTGAGCCCGCGGAACCTGCATCGAATACCCCTGCACATGCGCGCTTCCATGGGAGTATCTCTACCAAGCTTCCGGCGAATTGGCGCGTTGAAAGGACTGGTATGTCTTCCGCTGTGCATGTCGAGGGAAACGGAGTGCTGATATACTCGGGGGTGATGAATAGGATACGCCGCATTCCGCAACAGAGATCGCGGCTTTTGGCTCTTCGGTCGTCTTTTCTGGGACGTTGATCCTTACGCTTACCTAGCCCTCCGCATCAAATCCGATGGCCGTCGGTATACCGTGAATATCCAGACCGACTCTATCGTGGAAACCGATATCCACCAACACAGACTCTACACTCGCCACCACCGCGTCCACGGTCAAACACCAATGCAACAAGCCCTGCGCTCCCGATCCTCCGGAGAGTCCAACGTCGAGGATACACTGTATCCACAGGGTATCCCCGATGCGCTGTCGGACTTCCCGCCCGAATCAACCATCATATCCTCTTCTTCTAGCGTCACGACTGCCGGTACGACGGGGTGGGAGACTGTCATGTTGCCATTCAACTCGTTTGTCCGGACGAATCATGGATACGTGATGGAGCCGCAGACGTGTTTGCTTCGCTCGCGGGTGAAGAGTATTGGAATTGGTTTGACGGACCGGATCGAGGGACCGTTTGATCTGCGCATTCACAAGGTCTGGGCAACGAATGGGATGGGTGAAGCTGATATTGAGGAGGAGAGAAGGATTTGTGGTGCGGATGCGTTGCCTATTGATGAGGGTGTGAGGTCTGGTTGGACGGATAAGAAGGTGCCGACGGAGGAGGTTGGTCAGAAGAGCTCTACGACGAAAGAAAAGGGGTTGAAGGGGTTGAAGTCGGAATGGGATGAATAAATTGGCTGAGTGTCTTCCCTTGTATATTATCTTGCTATGTATCATGTTCGTGTTCGGAATATTCGGACATGTATCAACCACTGGACATTTATAATTCCTTTTTCATTCTCTCGTCCATACCAATTCATAAAGACATACACAGGACTATACCCTCTTTCAAGTGGCACGCTCTGAGACATATACTAAGATCCAAGTCCCCGCTCTAGTTACCACCAGTAATCTTCTCCCAGGCCTCCTTGTACTTCTCAGCAGTCTTCTGGACAACCTCGTCGCTCATGCGAACACCCTCCTTGCCCTTCAGACCCTGCGAGACCAACCAGTCACGCAGGTACTGCTTATCGAAGCTGGACTGACCCTGGCCAACCACATACGAGTCCTTGGGCCAGAAGCGGGACGAATCGGGTGTCAAGACCTCATCAGCCAAGACAACCTCGTTGGTCTCCTCGTCGACACCGAACTCGAACTTGGTGTCGGCGATGATGACGCCTCGCTCGAGAGCGTAGGCATGAGCAGCCTTGTACAGCTGCACAGCGAGCGAAGCAATAATGGAAGCGTAAGGCTCGCCGACGATAGCAGTAGCTGTGCATAGTCCGTGGTTAGCCATACTTCCGAAATAGAACCACGATTGTCATTTTGTGCAGACGTACCCTGATCGGGGTGGATGTTCTCATCGTGCTCGCCCAGCTCTGCCTTCGTGCTGGGGGTGTAGATGGGTCCATCGGGGAAGGCCTCGCTCTCCTTCAGGCCCGGGGCGACCTTGATGCCATGCACGGTGCCGGACTTCTGGTACTCCTTCCAGGCCGAGCCGGTGATGTATCCACGGACGATAGCCTCGATGGGAAGAATGCGGAGCTTGCGCACCTGCATACTCCGGTTCTGCAGGGTGGGACGAAGCGACTCGGGGATCTGGGGAGGAAGGTCGAGGGTGATGAAGTGGGTGCGGAGAGTAGGAATAGCCTCCGAGAGGATCTGGAACCAGGTCTTAGTGCAGAGAGTGAGCAAAACACCCTTGTTAGGGACGCCCTATTCAATTTCAAAACTTCAGCAATTGTAACATGGTGGTAGCAGGGACATCTTAGCCTCGTACATTCTCCATGATCACATCGTAGGCGGAGATGCGATCGCTCGCAACGAAGAGCAAAGTCTTCTCGTCGACCTCGTACAGGTCGCGAACCTTGCCCCGAGCAACGAGGGGGAGAGCACCTTGCAGGTCAAAGGTTGTTACAGCTTCCGCCATGGTGAATCGAGTCAATTGGGAGTTCCAAAAGAGAAAAGTAGAAGGCAGTGCGTCATATCGCGGGTTATATTTTTTGGCGGGGCATCGCCGATCGCGGCCTCGTAGCCTCAGGCAGTTATCGGGGACTTATCAACATTCACTCCAAAACGCGCCCTGGCACAACGGCCCTGAGGCATTCGAGAACTCGAAAAACAGCTGGATAGGACCCGGAAAATGGGCCATTTCTCGTCAAAATGACGCGCTATTTGACACCGTGGAGAATCTCTCTGCTGTGCCTGATAACAGTTTACACCGATGGACTCGTCCCCAACTCGTCCGCCATCGATGTGCTTTCGTTCCTGACCGCGGGCCTATTCCCTTTAGATCCCGCCGATAAGCAATGGGAGAAACACTACCTACCGCGCATCACCGAGATTGAAGAGGTACTGTCGGGCCATGAGTCGTCCGTACCGGGCCGATCATTGTGGGATATTTTTCTCAAGAAGATCTGGTCACTGGACTCGCTTGATGCGCTCGAGGTGTTTTTCAACGACGAGATACCCTCGTTGCTCACAAAGACACGCGAGCAGTTGATTCAGGATCGAGATAATGGTCTTGCGCCGGAGAATGAGGGGATGCGGCTGTCAAGGAGCTCGCCGCTGGGTGCATTCGTGCGAAGGGCGTATCTGGAGTACACACGGTTGCAATTCCATGATTCGGTCACGCTGTGGACTGGGTTTGTGAAGTATCGGTTGCCTACGTACAACATGTGGGCGAGGAGGAATGCCTCGGACAAGCAGGCCCCCATCGATATCAATCTGAATGTGCATGGCTTCAATTCCAGTGCATACCTCTCGCATGTGGTGTATGGCAGTATCGAGGACGATGAAGAAGACGAGGGCGTGGTCAGTGTCAAGGATGCTGAACGGCTGATCGAGTTTCAGCTCGGGGAGCTGCAACGTACGTTCTTGTTTAGCCTGGATCTGTATTCTTCTAGATACTGACAAGGTGTAGGACTCGGAGGCAGAGTTCCCGAGGAGATGAGAGCACAACTCAAGCGTATCATGACATCCGATTCAAATGCTCCAGTACTCATGTACTATCTGGAGTGAGTACACCTTGATGCAGTCCCATAGCTGGAACGAACTCGTGCTAAACAGTTGCAGATATCTCGACGCCTGGCGAGCGGGTGACTACACATCAGCATTCGACAACCTCCACCGATATTTCGACTACACCATGCACAGCAACTCTGACCGCAGCGCTTATCAGTTCTCGCTTCTGAACCTGGCCATCATCCAGGCGGACTTTGAATGCTTCAGCGAAGCCATTTCTGCCGTGCAAGAAGCCGTCGCCATCGCTCGCGAGTCTCATGACATGAACTGCCTCAATTTCTGTATGAGCTGGCTGTACCACTTTGGCAAGGCCTTCCCAGAGCAGATGCGGGAGGTACAGAATAGCGGAATGCTGGGTAATGAGAAAGAGGGCCTTGTGTTTCTCAAGGCCAAGGCGAAGGATACCGAAATGTGGTCTCTCATGAGCACAACAATCCTCAGCGAGGCGAAGCTGGAGATGCAACAGGTGGGTCTTTGACGGTCATCCTTTGCAGAGCCGGGACATTGATGCTGACGACTATCAGGGAGAGAGCCTTGCCACAATCGTCGAATCATTCGTTCGAGCATCCCATATCAACGTCACCAAGGGCCTGGCAAATCCCACCGGCGCGTACATACTGCTCCAGAGTGCCATGTATGCTCGAATAGGTATGGTGTCGTGGACTTGTACAACTCTGGATCTGAAGCTAACCATCTGGCTACAGGCGCCACCCATCTCGCGTGGCTGGACACCGAAGTCTTCCGCGAATGTTACATGGAGGGCCATCCATACGAGGAGTTTGTGAAGCTTACATTTCGGAATTGCCAAATCGTGAGTCATGACCCTCTATGCCAGTCTGAATACAGGAGCTAACCATGCTTAAACAGCTGGCACAAAAGGGCAATTACAAGGAAGCATTTGCCCGCATGAACAAGGTCGAGCCAGAACGGCTACGAGCCTTCAAATACAACAACTCCTGGACCTACTATTCCGGTCTCCTCCAGCTACGACGGCAAATCAACCGGTAAGCATCCCCCCTATCCCTATCCCCCATCATTCCCCTGCTAACATCTCCCCAGCGACGACAAGGTAGCCGTCGAACACATCCTCGCCCAACTCCAAGCCATCCAACTCCTCGACTTCGACATGCGCCTCCTCCTCGCCTTCCACACCATCGAATTCACCCTCCGCCAAGGCGACACCGGCCGCGCCCTCCGCATGGTCGAACAAGCCGCCAACTCCATGCAACCCGAAAACTTCGACGTCCACTCGCAAATCAAACTCCTCTGTCTAAAAGCCCGCATCCTCGAAAAATCCGGCCATCCACAACGCGGCTTCTCCCTCGCGATGCGCGCCGCAAGCATCGCACACAGATCAAAAGTCCTCTTCGACCTGTGGGAAGCCATCTGCACTCTCGCCGCTGTCCTCCTCTCCCTACGCGAGTTCGAGGCCACCGCCGAACTAGTCGAGAGCATTATGCCGCAGATTCTGGAGGCGGAGGACTCTGCGCTGACGGCGCGGGCGTATTCGCTGCTCGTTGATGCGAATATGGGCGTTGCGGGGGAACTGTCTTCGTCTCAGCAGGGTGGGGAGCGGACCTTGGCGAGGAAGGAGTATGTTAATCGTGCGCTGGGGTATATTGATTCGGCGTATGATGCGTATGAGGAGATCGAGGATATTCTGGGCCAGACGGAGATGATGGCGAAGAAGGCTACTGTGATGCATTTGACGGGGGATCCGGTCTTGGCTAATGACTATGCGGCGAAGTATTTGGACTTACGGAAGCGGAGGGGTGCGGAGATTTGATCGTCGTCTGTATGATTAGTTAGGGAGATGGGTAGCTATGGTGTCTGGACTTGGTTTATGATACGCGCGAAGCATAGCTGGATAGCTCGATGCAATGAATGATATGCCTAATCACAATAACGCGAGTGTTTTCTGTAGGGAATTTCGATGGCGGACGCCTCTTTGGTGACAAAACATTGTGTAGGTGTAACCAGCACAGCCGGACTGTAAACTTGGATGTGGATATATATCCCGCCCGCAACGACCCTACAAATCTACATCATGGCACCACCACCACTTTGTACAGGGCTCTAAACCAGTCAATTCCGATCTAGATAGACACTCGACATAGGAAAAGCACGAGAAGGAAAGAATACGGCAAGCTTCACTTCATTCCATCACACGGATCTTTCATCCCCAGGTTGCGGAATCTAATTCCGCGGAACACAATCTGCGATAGATATACATTTGCACTGTGCACTCAAGACCAAAGATACGATCTCCCAAACACGTTGAGGCTCGCACGCGAGCTTTTGGTGGGTTGTTGTCGGTTGGAGAGCGATTGGCTTAGGTAGCCTTGTCCTTGTTGTGGTAGTTGACATCGGAGTTCCAGCTGTGTGGGTGTTAGCGGTGATTCTTGCACTTGGGACAGTAATAGCCCTCGGTCTGGTGGGACGATGGCAAGGGGAAGGGTGTATGTGTGGACGTGCAAGCACGAGCTTGGCGAGGATTGTGGCATTTGCCTGGTCGAAATTTATGTGTCATGAAGGTGTGGGTCGAAACTTACAAGATGGTCTGTAGAGAGCGGCAGTTAGCAATTGTGTACTTAGTAGCTCAGTCGGCTGGGTGTGAGATGGACTCACCTTGTCACCGTCACCCCAGGGGAAGTTCTTCACACGGATGTTCTGGTAGGGGTACTCGGTGCGCTCCTCCAAAGGAGGCATGTGGTCCCAGTGGTCCCAGTGCTCGTTCCACAGGTTGTAGGCGTTAAGGCCACCGCCGATCAGGCAGGGGATAACAGCGCTGTACAGAGTATTGTCAGTAGTGTCCTATGCAGGTCACAGCAGGAGAATTCGAGCCCGCCGCTCCGCCGAGAAAAACACATACAAGATGGACAGCTTGCGCCACAGGTCTGCAGAGCCATTGAGTCAGTACGAAGCACTTGCTAATATTCCGACCCAGGAATACCAGTATTCCACCGGCCAAAAGTTCAATTGGGGGGTCTTCACGCACCGCTGGTAGAGGCGGCGTGGTGCTTGACGGCAGCACGCTCACGGTTGAACTCGTTGTCGACGATCCAAGAGGGCTTGGCTTCGGCGGAGTTGAAGCGGCGCTGGGCGACCGAGCGAGCCTGCTGGGAGGCACGCTGGGCGAAGCGGGCAATGTTGCGCTGAGCGAACATGGTGGTGGTTGTGGGTGGGCTGCAGGTGGTTTGGCTGGAGGGGAGAGGAGTCGAAGCACGTCGTACGTTGAAATCCGAGCCGCTTTAGTGGACTCCCGTGATCCCCCGGCTTATGTAACCTGATGTCACTCCACCCTCACGTGACACCGAGTCGACAGCGCTGAGCGAGCTTCGTAGAGCTGTAGACGACGCTGAAATTCGTGTCGACGCGTCTGGTTTGGTAGTTACTCTCGCTTCTGAAGCTCCAGGGTATGCGCTGTTGCTGTGTGCCAGTCGCCGGCCATGGGGTTTCGCATAACGACGTGGAACGGTGAGTGGCTTGTCTCTGGCTTGAAGGAGTGGGCCTTGGCTGGAATCTTGGTGCTGACCAGGTATCGCAGTTAACGGGATTCGGTATGTAGAGCTCTCGTGGAGAAGTCAATGCAAATGCTAAATGAGTCGCCAAGAAATCCATTCTCCTACGAGCCATGGAGAGGGACTCGGACCTTCGAGGTTAGCTCTCTAGATGCATGTCCACGCGATGCGTTCACTAACAAGAACATAGTCCATGTTCGATATCCTAGAGGCGGATATCATTGTCCTCCAGGAGACCAAAATCCAACGAAAAGACCTCCGAGATGATATGGTCCTGGTCCCGGGATGGGACTGCTATTTCAGCCTGCCGAGAGTCAAGAAGGGCGAGTGTGGACCTCTAGCAATGCCTTCCGACAAAAGCTAATGCCCAGCAGGATACTCTGGAGTTGTGATATACACACGCAATGCGACATGTGCGCCAATCCGTGCTGAAGAGGGCATCTTCGGTGTTCTATGTCCACCCAATTCATCAGTGCCTTTCCGCGATCTCCCAGAAGACCAGCAGATTGGCGGATACCCGACTCTTGAGCAGCTGAGAAGACCAGCCGCTGTCCCGGAAGACTCTGACTCGAACGGCGAAGAGGATGAGAGCAGAGGCATTGACGAGCCTATTGACCCAGCGATACTGGACTCCGAAGGACGGTGTGTCGTGCTTGAATTCCCAGCCTTCGTGCTCATTGGAGTATACTGTCCAGCCAATCGAGACGAAAGCCGTGATAATTTCCGGCTCGGCTTCCTCAATGCTCTTGATGCTCGAGTCCGAAACCTGGTCGCGATGGGGAGGCGGGTGTTCGTGACGGGCGACATCAACATTGCCAAGCAGGCCATCGACTCGGCGCATGCACTGGAAGCCATTCGCAAGAGCCAGTCCACAGAGGACGCGTATATTTCCGTGCAATCCCGGAGGATGTTCAACCAGTTGCTGGACGATGGGAAGGTTGTTGGATCTCGCGAGGAAGGCAGAGAGCAGCCTGTGATGCACGACATATGCAGGTCCTTCCATCCTGACCGGGCTGGGATGTATACTTGCTG
Organism: Penicillium ochrochloron; assembly: GCA_022985105.1. Lineage (NCBI taxonomy): Eukaryota > Fungi > Ascomycota > Eurotiomycetes > Eurotiales > Aspergillaceae > Penicillium > Penicillium ochrochloron. The sequence continues at coordinate 114,955 of JAAVMA010000027.1, forward strand.
GGACACAAGGCTCAACACCCGGCCGGGAAACTTTGGGGCGCGTATCGACTATGTGATATGCAGCCTCGACATGAAGGACTGGTTTGCTGACTCGAATATCCAAGAGGGATTGATGGTACGTCTGCAGGCTCGTGTTATTGTCGGATACTTGCTGACTCTGTGATGGTTAGGGATCGGATCATTGCCCTGTTTACGCTGTCTTCAAGGATAGCGTACCTCGCGATGGAGAGATGGTACACATTCGGGATGTTATGAATCCACCAGGAGCCTTCAAGAACGGGGAGCGTCAGCAGGAGTACTCGTCGCAGTGGATGTTACCAGGGTCGGGACGCTTGTTACCCGAGTTCGACGTCGACAAGCGCCGCAGCATCAAGGATATGTTCGCCCGAAAGCCAGCTCCCAGTCTCTCTCGCGCGTCCTCCGAGGCCAGTGCTATCGACAAGACGCCCGTGTCTCTGGACACAGAAGCCACTGCATTACAATCAACCACGCCCAGCGAAAAGCCTACCAAACCATCGATCTCCAGTCAGGACCAACCCTCGAATACCCTGTCCCGCAAAAGATCACAGCCGGCGCCAGCGACGTCGGTGAAACGCTCCAAGTCCTCGGCCACATCATCTGCGTCCACTGCGGCAGCAGGCCAGAAGACACTCAAAGGCTTCTTCAAGCCAAAGCCTGTCGAGAGCAGCACCTCCAACAAGCCCTCTACAGATTCACCGAAATACAATACCCAACCCAGCTACGACGGGACATCATCGCCTACGAAAAACACTGCGAACAGGACTCCTAACACCGCGGGAACTACCTCCCAGTCCTTCGAACCCACCCTCGATACCCATTCCTCCACCGCAGCGACCTGTTCTACAAAATCCCCGCCCAGCAAATCTCAAACAGACACCTTTATCGATCCCATCGTCAGCAAAGAAGACTGGAACAAGCTCTTCACAAAGAAACCGGCCCCCCGCTGCGACAGCCACCAAGAACCATGTGTCAGCTTGACTACGAAGAAGCCGGGGATGAACCGCGGCCGCGCATTTTGGATCTGTCCGCGGCCACTCGGTCCCAGCGGCGAGAAGGAGAAGGGTACACAATGGCGCTGTCCTACGTTCATCTGGGCCAGCGATTGGAACTCGCCTTCGCAGGGGGAGTGATCGGGCATTCGTCTACGCCATTTACTAGTTTACCAGATACCATATTCATTCTCAATGCAGCTCAAATGCTTCTATTCATACTGTATCTGTCCATTCTATCTCGTAGACCTGGGCTGCATGGAATGCCTGAGGCCGGCCAGTCGCGTAGTTTGAGGCATCAAGGCCACCGCTTGTTATTGTTGTTGTTGTGACTGGCTCCCCGGTAATGACAAGGCAGCAGCCTGGCAACGGTTGACTTGGGATGAAAACATCAAGGGTAGGTATCCATTCATCCGATCCCAGCAAAAATTTACTACACAAACATGGCAGGGTACTTCGGTGTACCGTATTGTTTGCGCGATTCCACGGAATTCCCTAGATTGACTCATCCGGCTGAAGGACTGCTACCTTGGGATGAAATCTGGGCATACTTGGGATGAATACATCGAGGGTAGGTATCGATTCATCCAATCCAGCAAACATTTGCTGTACGGGCATGATAAGGCACTTCGGTATGCCGTATTGTTTGCGTGATTCTATGAATTTCCATGGATTCCCAATCGGGCCTTACGGCTGCTGCCTTGGGGGCACTGTGTTATTGGGTTGGTACTGGAGAATTGGGATGGATAGAAATTAAGGTGTGTGGGGATGGACGGGTACATATCCGCAAAGCTTGGCCTTTTGGGTGGGTCCGGATGTGGGGCCCCTGAGCAAACATTACCCAAATAGGCAAGTTGCTGCCTTGGGGGCCCTGGGTTACTATGGCAATCAATTTGGGGGTTTGTCCCTGGCCAGAAAGGCGGTATGGACGGCCTGGTGCTGGAAAATGGATGGAAAAACTAGGGCCATTTTCATCAGATGTAGGGCCAGTATACTTGGGATGGTTTCTTTCGTCCCATTGTGAGGCCAATTGAGCAAGTTTAGTATAAGATTAATTAGAAACTTAGGATGACTATATTAATCGATAATTCTAAAGAATTAATATACAATAATTAGCGGGTATTGTGGGGCATAATATGGCGTTTAGGGCTGAAGTCGATCCCCCACATTTTCCATACCAATTGCCATGTGGAGTACCACGTTACACTACTTTAATTCAGCCCCAAATTCAACATGCTTAAATTCGAGTCGAGATGTAGTATTTGAAGAATACTTGATATTAAATATTTTTTTATTTCCATTGGTAATGTTTCTGTCTATTCTCGTACTCTGAATCAGGGGGACATGTCTTGAACCCATTCCCCCGGTTCTCGCGTTCATTGTGGAAAACCGGCAGAATCATCCGAATCCGACGCGCCAGGACATCAGACTAAAACAGGCCAAGGCAGCCTCCAGGAGACCCACTCTGGCCAGGACCCCCGAATTCCTGGCTCTGATTGGCTCTTTTAATCGACGCTAGTGGACAAAGGCCTCCCCGGTTTTTGTTAAATACCCTCTCCCCTACATCTGAACCCTCCCCTTCTTCCTTTTCCTCCCCACCCCATCTTCTTCCCGCCATACCCTTCTTCCTTTTTCCCGTTTACCCCTCTTCGAGCCCTCCCAAGACCCCAAGTTCGAGATGGCCGCACCGGTATCCGATCCGACTTCGGTCGACATCAAGACCCAATTCTTCTGTGATTACCTCCCCAAAATCCCTCCAACTATTGCCGCCGCATTCCTTGATTTATGTGCCACCCGACCGCAATTTGAAGAACCAATTGCACGGGGAATTATGGATAGCTTCCCCCTGAGTCACTTTGGGGGCGAACGCGAAGTGGGACCCAAAAATACAATAAAGCCCGGTCCGAGAATGCGGCCTCTCAACGGTTATCTGGTTTTTCGTGGTAAGTCATAACCTCACTTTGGCCTTCTTAGATTGATTCTAACGGGATGCTAGCCTACATTTCGCCGGCGCTCCCCACTGTTCCGCAAAGAGCAAAATCCTCATTCATTGGAACTCTTTGGAATGAAAGCCCACACCAGCCCCAATGGACCGTTATGGCTTTTGCCTACACCACATTGCGGGACAACTTCGAGCTTCCTCAGCGATCCGTGCCCCTCTTTGTGCAGACCGTGGCAGTGAATCTTTTTGGGTTCCCAGCTCCCGCCCAATACATCGGAATGAGTGGTTGGGCCGTGGATCGCAGCAGCCTAGGATGGGCCGTTAGAGTGGCACATGTCAACTTCGGCACACTGAACATTCCTCAAGTGACCACCGAGGATGATATTGTCAAGCACTGCTTGGAGCGAGGTTTTGCTCTTCGCCGGAAGGCCAACTCCACCTGGCTTCCAGAAGCTCAATATTCGGCATTGGCCATCCAGACAAACAGTCGTGTGGATGACCACAGCATCCCCGCGTCACTTCATCAGGTGCTTGATCGAGATGGATCGATTAACTATGACTTTACGGAGTTTTCCCTGGTTGAGATCTTTGGGGCCGATGCTATCTCGTCGTTGCCTCCTCAATGGCCGGGACTCACCTATTCGAATACTGCCACTCCAGCTCAGGCCCAGTCACAGCCTCTGGCCCAGCCTCAAACTCAGCAGCAGTCTCAGGCCCAGGTACAGCAACAAGCTCAAGCTCCTACCAATCCTTAGTCCCTTCAAATCACCTCATACCATGGCACAAGGCATTGGCGACACTACTGACAACCCCAAAACTCAAAAAAATCCAAAAAAAATGCTGCGATCACACATGGTTTTTGTCCTTCGGTTCTGCGTGTTCTGCGTCGTTTCTCGCCCGCGTCGTCGATTGCCGCCACGGTTTTCTCATTCTCCATTTTCGTTCCGCGGGCTGCTCTACGATTCTTTTTCTTGATTTATTTGGGGGGGTTTTTTTCGTTTCCGTGGTCGCGTACGAGACTGGGTGAGCAGTCCTGGAGGCGAAGCTGACATGTCGATTGGTCTAGAGAATTTCACCCTGCACAGGAAGGGGTGCTCGCATTCGACACTAACAACGGGTTTGATTTAGATAGTTCCGGATAGAATTCCAATGCACTGACAGATTACAATGTACCTTTCCCCTTCTGTAGAGTTTCTAAAACTTGTTCCGTCCTGTTGAATCCTCCAAGTCTAGACCCCTTGTACGAACTAAGTCGCATGTGCATGCGGACTCGGATTCCCTTTGTATGCAATGTATGACGCGTATACTCGGGCTTTGCGCAGTATTACAGTTTTCCTCGATCATGAGGTGGATTTGTCAAATTTTCTTTGTTACAAAGAGCATCTTTGCGATGTATGGGACTGCATTTGGGTTACTACGTCGTCGAGAGCTTTCAGCTTTCTTTGTTCGACGTTGATGCCAAGACTGCCGATCTGCGGGTCGGTGGAGTCGGTGGAGTCCATGGTTCATGCAGCCCCATGCAGCCACATCAAGGGCGCGTGCTTATTCCGGGTCCGTGGGAGACTCGGAAGCAGGGGTCCGTCTGACAGGAGGGGACTGTGCGTCGAGTGCGATTGGTTGTCGAGGAACAAAGAATGGACAGCTGGGGGAGGGGTTTACGAGGTGTTGTTCGTGGGTTGGGGATTGCTACTGGAGGTTGGGGGGATTGGATTGGGTGGTTTGGTATGGATTGGAGAGGTACCGACCGTGGGAAAAATGGGCTGGATTGGTGTATGGACGGTTAGGTCAGGGGTTGAAGGGTCTAGACGTGGGTATGGGGCTTGCAAGACAGAGTCGGTGAGACAGCGATACGAGGACATGAGTCGTGCGTGGATAGGGGATGTCTTATGAGCTTGGTGGAAAAGGGGTTTACTGGATGGAGGCTACGGGGAGACGGTATGGGCCATGGGGAGACCGAAGTTCAAGAAGGACCTGAGTACATTTTCGCTAATCACTCGAAACAAGAGATACTGGCAGGCAAATAGAATGAGCAGTATGGGAGGATGGGAACAGACACGGCCCCAAGGTGAATTCCAGGATATACACGGTCGGGGGGAGAAAAGCCCAAGCGCGGGAAACAAATGGCAAAGGAGCAGGGGGAATGGGGCGACAACACGATTATTCCTCCTGGTATGAGATCTTGCGCATCTCACCGAGACGTGTGCGGGCGCGGGCAAGGCTGTTTTCGAGTTGGAGGATTTCGACCTGCAAGAAAAGTAGATGGTTAGCACATGTTGTAAACACGGGGTGGAAGGGCGATGGGAGGGTAGAAAAGACGTGGAAAGGCAGTGGACGAGAAAGAGAAAATGAAAAACACAAGAAAGACATACCTGTTGCTCCATCTCGCGAACCTTGAACTCGTGCGAGCTCAGCTTCGCGTAATCCTCCGCGTCGGTATCTCCGCTGTGCTTCTCCTTGATGATATCCTGCACCTGTCGCACCAAAGCGCGGCACGCGGCACCAACAGCCTTGCTGGCACCTTCCAGGCGATCCTGAGTCTTGCTCATGAAGGTAGCCTTGACACGGCTGGCAGCAACGAGCTGGGCGGTACTAGCGGCGACATCGTTGGAAGCGACAATGAGCTGCTCGGGAGAGTTGCGGCCCGAGATGACACCGTCAGCCGTCTCGATCAGCGTGTTGGTGGACGTGGCGACAGCCTTGGCCGCAGAGATCAGACCCTCAGTCCAGCGGTTGTTCTTCTTGTAGAAGGCAGTACGTGTCGAGCTGCCGCGACCCTCACGAACGATTTCTTGCTGTGACTCTGTGGCGGCCTTGATGAGCTCGGCGATGGCGTTGGTCACGGCGATGGCAGCTGCCAGAATGGCATCGTTGATGCGCAGCTCGTACGTGGAGTAGCCATCACGAGGCTTGTTCTTGAGCTTGGCCAGGCGTTGAGCGGCGGCGTCAATGGCATCAGCAGCCTTGAGCAGTTCCTGGTCAACCAGGTCGCCCAGATCACCGTTGGTGGCGATCTTGCTGCTCTTGGGCTGGAAGGACTCGACCATCTTCGACAGGGCCTGCAGGTCTCGTTGGACCTCCAGATTGTTGTTGATGACCACATCAGTCTTCTGCAGCGGCTCCATACCCTCGAGGCGGAAAGACTGGAGGCCCCGGAAGAAGCGTACGGTGGCCTGGGCGGACTTGCGAGCCGCGTTGAACAGCTGATCGGAGCTCTTGTCGTCATTGGCGAATCGAGACAGACCCTTTGTGTTGCTCAGGGTGTCAGCAATGGAGCCCGAGAATACGGACACGGTACGAATGATCTCAGCATGGGGACTGTTGGGACCATCGGCGACGAAGTTGTTGAAGGCAGTCGAGAATTCGGTGGCAGAGGCGGAAGCCTTCTCGATCTGCGACAGCACATAAGGTGGCGAGGCATTCTGGTTACCAGCTTGCATGGACGAGTCGAGCTCATAAAGAGCATCATCCACACGTTGCACACCAGTCTGCAGCACAGAGTCGATGATATCGTTGATCTTGGCCACAGTACCGTGGAGCACAGTATCGATCTGGCTGTCCAGCGCATGGTCGACATCGCCTTGGCTCTGCAGGAGGAAAATTACGGGTTAGTACTGCAAAAAAATTCCCATTCTCAGACTATTACTCACCAGCTTCAGCTCCTCAAGCTCCATCAGTGCCTGTTCCATGCCCGACTTGTACACCTCAATCTCCTCATCCTTCTCAAGAAGGGCCAGTTCATGGTCTTCTGAACGCTCGTTGTTGCGGCCCGAGATGTCCTCAAGAGCACGAGTTTTGTTCTATACACTGGTTAGCACAAGAAAGTCCCCATACACCATGAATTGGCAGATGCTTACGCGAAGGGCCTCCTCCAGATCAGCCATCTCGCGGTTGTACTTGGACAACATAGAGGAAATCTCTGTACCCTTTGACCGCTCAGCATTCTCAGCGCGCTCCAGAGCCATGCGAAGCTCCCGCTTGATCTTCTCCAGCTCATCCTTGTTGGTACCGGTCACACGGTCTCTGTCGTGGAGAGCGCGGTCACGCTCCCGGATCATATCGGCCAGCTCCAGGTTCTTGGTCTTGAGCTCGCGCTCCAGCTTCTCCCGACGATCAATAGCCTCCTGCGCAGACGCGGCCTTGAGCTTCAGGCTCTTGGTGGTCTGCAGGAGATCCAGGTGCTCCTGTCGTAGCTGGGAGTATAGCTTGGCCAGGGCCTCGTACTTGGTTCGCCAAGTGTTCACCTGTTCCTGCAGAGCCCGAATCTGTTCGTCCTTGGAGGCATTCTGCAAGTTCATGTTGGAGTTCAGCTGGTTCATCTGCTCCTCCAGATCCTTGACACGACGGTCGTACTGTTGCAGCATGAGCTGATCACGCTCGTACTGAGCACGGGCGTTAAGGTTCTCCTGCTCCAGCTCGGCCAGGCGTCCCTGCGTCTGTGTCGAGTACTGATCCCGGAGGAGCTGTTCTTGTGCCAGACGTTGCTGCTCGGCTTGGAGACGCTGCTGCTCCTCAAAGTCGCGCTGAGCCTGCTGCTGAGCAAGCATCTGCTGCTGTTGCTGGTCATTCCATTGCTGCTGCAGACGGGCTTGCTCCGCCTCGTATTCTTCTTGCTGGCGCCTAGCCTCGTTGGTCCAGAAGTCGCTAATGGGCTCTGGCTCGGCGGTCACCTTGGGTGGAGGCGTAGGTTGATGCTCAACTTCCTTTGTCGGACGCTTTGGTAGAGCTGGGCGATCCTCGTCGTCGCCAAGAAGGCTGGGCGGGTCTTGTGGCAGCTTCGGGATAGTGATCAGGCTGGTCAAGTAGCGCAGGTTGGAGCATTCGTAGTAGAACCGAACGAGACGGTGGTGCTGGGCATCGTAACGGGCCCGGAGCGGCTCAAGGGCTTCGTCGTCGCCAGTTGCTACAAGGCAATTGTTAACAAGGGCCTCTTAGAACATTTCTAATCATGCATCGGGTGACCATACTTGTGTGCATTGCGCGCAGCATGCTAGTAATGAACTTGTAGATACCATAGCTCTCCTGCACAAGAGGCACCAGCGCGGAGATTCGACACTCATTGTTAGTACCCGATTGGAAATGCGAGAAGATCAGCTTCTGGAAACCATCAATCTGATCCTGCAGAGTCATAAGGTCGGTAATAGTCTCGTATCTATATCTCTGTCAGTGATCCATATTCCCCAGACCAGGAACCAGAAACGGCGCATACCCTTCATTCGGATCATTGATCGTCTTCAAGCTGATGTATTCCTCGTACTCGAACAAGCCTATACCCCGTCAGTCAACCCGTGCGCCTCTTTCCACCTCCAATCGTCCAGTATCGGCGTACCATTGAATTCGGGGTGATTGCGATGGAAGTTCAGCTTCGACTCGAGGAAGAAGACGTATTCGCGAATAAGGGGGGCGTATCCTATCCCAGCATTGTCAGCATTCACGTCCACTATCCACCCATCTCCTCCAGGCGCAGACCAGCCGCGCCACTCCGTGAGGAACGCGCCATACCTCGAACTCCGTCTCCCCCGACACCTCTCATCAAGCTATCGATCCAATTGGAATGCTGCTGCGCCTCGCGCACGACGATGGGGTGGCCCTCTTGAAGAACCTTGTGGATCGTGATGAGCGCCTTGAACGTCTGGACCTCGTCGGCGAGGACAGGCTGCCTACAACGAGAAAGCACACAAGTCAGCCATATACTCCAGCGCATATCTAATCCCATCCACGACCTCGAACACATACACTTTCATGCCCGCCCAAAAGGCCGCCGACGACTTGTGGTCCCACGTGTACACAATGCAGCTCCGCACATGCTTCCCTAAACCACCAACGGATATCAGTCGCCATCGAACTCGTTCGCAACGCCACCGCCGCAACATCCAATCGAAAACACAACGGGACACATACGTTTAGGCGCAGTTTCCTCTATCGCAAGCCGAACAGTTAGCCTCAATCCAAAACTCTCTCTCTCTCTCTCTCTCCTGAACCCCTCAACCCGGCACACCCCGGAGGAACCAAGCCAACTTACCAATACTAGTAGCCTTCCGGATATTAATGGCCAGATCGGCCTCGGTCCTGCACGATTGAGGTTAATCTATCTGCATCTCGCGCAGGGCAGGAGGGGGGGAGGTTATCCCGCCTTACCGACTCATGGTGGCAGTGGGACGCAGAATGCGGACTCAGGGGAACCAGGATGGAATAGGTGTGGTGGTTCACGGGCAGATCCCGAGTCCGGATTGCGCAGATAAGGGGACCAAGATTGAAGCTTGCGCCGACCGGGGAGAGTAGTGTAAGAGGAGGGAGTAGTCAGAATCCACTGCACGTGGAGAGCAATGACGTTGGGGGAAAGCTGGCGCCTGTCAGTCTTGGCGACGCCTAAGCCTCTCGGGTTCCATCCCTTCCGCTATACTGGACTCGTGGGCTACGACGCCGCGTAATACTTCCTGCACGCAGCAGGCAGCACAAATGTTAATGCGTGGATATTAAGTGTGTTGCTAGTAAATAAATGACTCGTGATTGGAAGTGTGGAATTACATTTAGCATTATAAGTACACCGATACAGCGAGGTTCCATAAGTTTGAAACCCTGACAATTACGAGTTGAACGATTAACCACAGTAATGGTATCTATACCATCGAGAAAGATGATTAGAAAGACATTTAGAAAGAGCTTTCAAATAAGAGTAATTGGAACATGTCCGGTAAGGTTGGTCCGTTTCTCTGGATCCTAAACTCCGACTTTTGGACTGCCAGTGTACTACAAGTCCACGAGAATGCAAATTCTTTGGATGTACATCAAGTGCTACAACTACTATAAGCCATCATTGCTGTCGCTTGAAGGAATATAATTTCCCACCAGTGTTCCAAAGGACAGAATGTCCACCCAGACACTCAAAGAGAAAGTCTAAGATAATATGTGACATTGTATCCCATTCAATGCCAGTTTCGAACCTCAAAATCAACATAGCCATACAAGTTGCGCCCCCAGACCAGGTATAATTCGATCCCTCGGTAGAACGACTCGCATCGATCACGAAAACTGCACTTGAACCGGCTCGATAGTCGGCAATGCCTCGCTCCTTTCCGGAGTAGAAGACAAGGTGTGATCCACGGGCGGTAAAGACTCGACATCTTGGCCATCCTCCTCGTCCCATTTCGGATCTACTTCAGAGATACCTGCTTTAGAAGAGGTCTCACTCTCCAGGATAGACGGCCCGGTCGAAGCCTCGTCCAGTTCCAGCTCGCCAGTAGCTGGACTGTCTGGTGCAGAGTCATACGGCGCTTGGACAACTAGCAAATCGCCGGTAGGATCATCAGTGCGGAGATGCTGGGGAATGGGTTTTCTGCGTGGTAATGGAGGAGGAGGGACAGGCCGAGGACCCTTCGTGCTGGATTTTTTGCGAGGTGGAGGGGGAGGGGGGACGGGTCGAGTCTCGTTCGTGCTGGACTTCTCGGGCAAGGGTGATGGCACTCCCACAGGCTTGCGTTTGGGCAGGGTCCCCGAGTTCCGTTTCAGAGCGTACTTGTCTGGTCGTGGTAGAGGTGCTCCTGGCGGGGGATGAGGGTGTCCACGGCCAATGGGCTCGTTCAAGGCCCCTGTCGGAGTCCGAGATGGCTCGTCAGAAGTCATGTCACCTTTTCCAAACACACTCCAACTCCATTTCTTCGCAGCCGCCGTTGCTGATCCGATGGTCATGTTTCCGATAGACTTCTCGTCAGAGTTCATGTTCGACGTAAGTGATTTGGTCAAAGTCTCGATGGTGCTACGCCGCCGGGGCTTGTCGCTAGCAAGAGAAGTGGTAGAGCTTCCTCGAGAGTTTCGCGGCCCTGACACGGAATTGTTGTCAAAGCGAGCAGAGGATGGACTTTTAATGACCTGGTCGCCGTAGAAGCTGAGACCGTCAATAGAATCTGCTACGGAAGACCCACGGCTGTGGATTGCATTCTCAGGCATCATGATGCCTCCACTGGGCGGCGAGTTGCTTGGCGTCCGATTCGGAGAAGCAGGCGGAGAGCGCTTTGAGATTTCAATCATGGCGCTGGTGGCACTGTTCTTCTCGTCAACCTTGGGCTCCGTCACCACTTGGTTGGCATTGTCTGTCGTAACCACCGGGTCAGCGGCATGAGAAAAAGTCTGAGATCGGATGGCACGGGGCAATGGCATGCTCTCGGATCTCTCGAAGCTGGTGGCAGCGGCAGTTGATACGTTTGGTAAGTCCGAGACCGATGGCTTCAGGCCCTTGCGGGATTTGACCTTGGGGTTGGCAGGATTTGACTCGGGGAGAACAGGCATGCTCATTGTTCGGTCGTCCTTGGATTTGAGAACTTCGAGTGACGTTTCTCCACGAATGCTCTTCGGCGTTGCTGGAGCCTCACCCGATTCATCGGGTATATCCAACGGGGTCTCGGGCTCGGGGGTCTCTCGCTGCCAGATGCCTCCACGGAAAGCCTGGCCATGAGTATCCATGAATGGGACATCGTCCCAGAACGGCAAAACAATACTTTCCGCCACCACTTCTCGGATCTTACTCTCGATAGTGCGCAAGATGGGGCTGAAGGTGATCTGCTTCGAGCTGACAATGGGCTGCACGTCCATCTCAATCTTGGGCATGGTCTCAAAGGACATCCAGAATCGATTGCTAGGAGGAGGCTTGAACCGGACCAGCAGATGACCCTCCAGCTTCTTCAGCACAACAGCTAGCACGATGTCCACCTCCCTCGCTTTGAACCGTTGACCCAGATCGATGCGCACCGTGGCCGATATCTCCAGACGGAAATTCCCCGAGTATTGAACATCTGCCTCGATACAGCAATTACCGTCGACGGTCAGGTCCTTCAACCGGGGGTTCGTGAGGAATGGAGCACCTTCGCCCATATCAATCCTCTGCAGGCCAACCTTGCTGATAAAGTTCGGCTTGTTGACGCGCGCAATCTTTTTGGCAATCTTGCTTCGCACGAACTCTTCCAGCTCAGGAGTTCGATACAAGGCAAGGAACAGACGACCAAAGAAAGCATTGATCCATCTTGTCTGCAATTGCTCCTCGGAAGAATGCAGGCGCTGAACCAACGAGACAATATTCTTCACGTCAAATTCCTGACGCTTTGGCGGCCGGTCCGGGGATTTCCAAAGCTTTGACTGGTTCCGAAGCATTGCAAGATAGAAATCCTCCTTCTCCGACAAGTTTTCTGAAAACAAGAAGAACGGCGGCGTCGGGCCACCCAAGTCTCCGAGCGAATCCAGTCGCCGCGAGAGACAGATGGCATTCCGTTTAATCCATAGCTCACCCTCTGGAATATCCCCTTCGCCGCTGTGAATGGTAACATCGTGATGAGCGAGGGAGATGACATAGCGAACTTCGACTTGATTCACGTCGTCGTAAAGCATCAAATGACCATGTCTGGTGGCAGCGCCAACCATCGTCAGTACTTTCACTCCGTTATACTAAACAATCACAGTGACTAAGGAATGCATACCGAAGAACAATATAGAACACATTCCGCGCGCGTTTGATATTCTTCCCATTCGACTTCGCTGGCTCAATGCTAGGCGCTTGCTTCCTGTCGAACAAACTCCGGTACATAGCCTGATAAACGCTGGGGCTTTCGGCGGCAACGACCTCCCCCGCCGGCGTCGTCCTCTCTGGAGGCTTCCCATTTACTCCCCCGGGGACATATTCACGGCAGACAGCAAAGTATCCCGTAGCGACTTCGGAATCATGAGTGCGATGGAACTTCTCAGCTAGCTGGTCAGTACCAGACTTCAAGCTATGCTCATCGTCGGTAGGCTGACGAAGCACATCGGTGACTGGTTCATACGGCTGATCGGGAGAAGGGGCGTTCGGAAGGGTCAAATAGGCGTAAAGGACGATCAGCGAAAGGATCAACGGGATGAATGTGAGGCCCCCGAAGACGTATACAACGAGGAAGCTGCCGAGCGAACCCATCGGGAAGCAGGTCGATCGGGAATAGGCGATCAATGCGGGTGGGTCAATAGCTCCATAATTCAAGGGATACCTGTGTCCCGATAAGAGAGGGCAAGTTTGCGAGAGACAATGAGAGACCGGCTCCAATAGAAAAGCAAAAACGAGTGCGTTGAATGGGGCGCTGGAACAGATCGCACGGGCTGAGCAGAGCAGTTAAGAAGTGGAGTTGCAGCTTCCCACGCACGCCGGGATGACGGAGGTGCTGGGGGTCTGGTGATCATTAGAATACAGTATGGTTTTTGTATTCTGTGTATTTAACAGGCAATGTGATGTGTATGTAATGTAAATATAGTGTAATGAATGTATATTATGGAAGGGTACCCGCCCTGCCCCGCAGGATCCGACCAGCTGTCAGGAACGCCAGTCGCCAGCCCTGCAGAACACTTGAAGACTCGGAGAGCTGCAGCCACTATCATACAAATTGCAGGAGTATGAGATCAATGATCAGAATAGTTTGGAACTCCGAATCCACCCAGTCGTTCCTATCTAGGTCTAAAGCTGCGGATCAAAAAAAAAAATGTAGGTATACACGTGGTACTTTCAAGTCGAAAGTAACCAGAACAAAGGGGGGTTCAACAATCGAAAAAAAAAGCAAAGATATGTTTACAATAGTACAAGAGATTTCCTCGTTACTTCCGTCGCTTCATGGTCTTCTCGGCCATCTCGATCAGTCCAGCCTTAGCATCGCTGTCGGGGAAGTCACTGATGGCAGCCACGGCCTTGTTGGCATAGTCTTGGGCCAGGGCACGGGTTTGCTCAACGCCATTGCTGTGGTAGACAAGCTCACGAGCCTATGAAGCAAGTTAGTACAAGACATTTGAAGGAACACGAATCATGCAAACATGACGAGACTACTTACCCGCTGAACATCACCTTCTCTACGGAACTTACGGCCAACCATAGGACCCAGCTCAGGGTTGCTCTTCCACGCGAACAGTAGCGGAGCAGTAGCCAGGCCCAACTCCAAATCGGCACCAGCAGGCTTGCCCAGCTCGGCCTCGGTAAGAGTATAGTCCAACATGTCATCCACCAACTGGAATGCAAGACCGAGGTTGCGGCCATAGGCGTAAGCAGCCTCAACGACCTCTGGAGCACTGCAACCCAGAACCGCGGCAGAGCGGCAGGACTTGCTGATCAGACTGGCAGTCTTCAAATAGGTCTTCTGCAGATAGTACTCCACGGTATTGTTGGTGTACTCAGGCTTGGCCTCGTCCTTGGCAGTGTTCTTCAGTTGCATGAACTCGCCCTGCACCAAGTTGTTGATCACAGTTGCCATAAGCTCAATCACTTGCGGATCCAGCAATCGAGCCAGTGCCACGGATGCCCGGCCCAGAAGGAAATCACCAGCCAACACAGCCATCTTATTTCCAAACTCAATATTCGCCGAGGGGCTGCCGCGGCGGGAATCCGCATTATCAATGACATCGTCGTGGAGGAGGGAGGCAGTATGGATAAGTTCTGTGATCTCAGCCAGCCGGCGCTGGTTCGGCAAGATGTTCTCGTCGCCAACAAAGCTGGTTTGGGCCTCGGCGGACTTGGGCACGATAGGATCTGTGTCTGGATTTGTGTCCTCGAGGATGGCGAGTGGACTGAGAGAGATATCGACGGGGTTTGTGTTGGGAGTCCTCGTGAGGTCTTTGCGCGGGTCGAGAGCCGTTGCTTGGGACATGAGAAGAACCAGCAATGGCCGCATGTGCTTTCCCTCGCTGCGAGTGTAATATTTGGCCACCCGGTCCAGCGCTGGGTGACCCGATCCCAATAATTGGCGAATGTTACTACTCAGAAACTTCAATTCCTTGCCCACGATTCGCAATGGGTCGACCGAGACGCCCGGAGGTGCTTTCGGCAGGCCTTTGAAGATGGCCTGGGCCGCGGTGGCTGCAGCGCCGAACGGGGAGACATCTTGTCGGCGACTGGGGTGATATTTGCGAGATTGGATGAGGGCCTGGGTCAAACGGAGGTCATCGCGAAGGCATTGCGAGCACACGGAGGTTGAGGAAGTCCGCGTGATGGTCAGGCCGGCGGCCGAAAGGGTGCGAGCCCGCATGCTCAGGGCGGGAGGGAACTCGTATAATAAGTCGGATCAATAGGTTCAAGAATGAAACATAAATATGACAGAGGATCTAAGAGATCTGAATGTTGGTGGAAATCGATTGACACAGGTATGAGGTCCACAGGAAACAATCTTGCGGGCGGGAAGATTTCGAGCTCGGGACAGCACGGACCACGAGCAGCCCCGACTTCCAGCTCCGAGAACCCAGTGATAAACTTGATAAGGGACCGGGACTATCAAGGTAGAATCCTGGTCTCTTGTGGCGTCGACGTGGGTAACTCCCTAATCATGTGTTCCGAAATAGATAACCATTCAAATGGTCCTGGTTCGACTCGTATGAAAGAAGCCCCAGTGCAAAAAAAGCAGCACATGCGAAGCAAGATTCACTCCCCATGACGAATGTCCTACCCGACTATACACATTTACACATCCTTCTAGAATCAGCAAGCAGTTGGGCGTAGTGGATCGGATACTATGTATTCTCTGGGAAATAACACCAAACTTATTCCCACCTATGCTTATGAAGAACAACCACCCCATCCGGGTCTACCATAAATGCTCTGCAGAGGAACAACTCGGACAATACAGAAGGTCTTATGGAAATGAAAAAGAGAATAATTCCAGTATAAAAAGACACGGAAAGATCGCGCCGGCCGTCTCGGTCCCGCACATTCCCCTCCCTCGTACACATCCACCAGAAATAAGAAGAGCGAGATCGCACACGATTAGCACATAAGTAGAAGAAAGGCCACTACGAAGGTAGAGAGCCCATGCATGGGGCCAGCGCGAAGAGGAAAGAAATGCTGTATCAATTACCAATGACCACACCTGATTTAGATGGCATCGAAATCGCCGCCAGCATCCTCATCATCCATGTCTCCTTCCTGGATCTCCTTGGCAAGCTCCCGCTCCCGCTCGCGAGCTTCCTGGGCACTCTTCAGCTCCAGACGGTGCTGGTTCATCGGGAATCGCATAGCCTATGGAGGAGAAAGAGGGTCCAGATTAGAGATCATCCGGTGAGAGCAACACTATAAAGAAAGACGGTACATACCTTGACACTCTCGTCGTGGAGAGCCAGACAAGCGCGAATACGCTCGTGGAACGCCTCGCCTGGTTCCCGGGTGGCATAGATGTCACCAACCTCCTTGCTCTTCATGTAACCATGCTCGTGATCCAACGTGGCCTCGATGACACCATCACGGATAGCCTTGGCCACAATGTACTCGGCCGACTCCTCGCTATCCAGACCCAAACGGAGACAGATGTCCCGCAGAGAGATACGAGAGTAGGACAAGGACATCATGCGGATACCAGTTTTGATGACGTTCTGGCGCAGACGAAGGATCAGAGTGTAGGTACCATCCTTGCGGAAGGTCGAACTGTGGGTGTTGACAATGTTCAAGAAACCATCCAGGTCTCCAACACTGACAGCCTGGGCGAGCAGGAAGTATGGGTGCATGGCCTTCTCCAGAGCCGGTTGGCGGAAGACTGCACGGTCAGGAATATCACCCATCAGCAGCTCAACCACCACGAGGAGCTTATGAGAGGCCTGGTAGAAACCACGAGCGACATTGCTGGTGGGAGACTTGCGGGTAGCACCAATCAGGTGGCTGTGAGCCTCGGTGTACTGCAGCTGAATGGCACGGATCCGACCAAGATAGTATAGGTAGCGGGCAATCTGGTTGTTGGACGCGGCGGCCGGGAAGCGGTTGTGCGAGATCAAGAGATCAGCCTGGGTGATGTGGGAGGTGGACAGGTAGTTGCGGAGAAGCAGAGTCATGACCGTGGCCTGAGTGTCAACATCCTTCCGCAGGACAGCAGTCCGCAGTGCAGCCAGCAATGGCTGTCGGATGGTAGTCACGGTAGCTGCAGGCGAGGGGGGAAGCGGAGCAATCTGCTCGAAGAAGAGAGAGTAATAAAAGTACACACGAGCTGCAAGAGAGTCCAATGTCCGACGGTTGACAGTGCGTAGGCGCTCGATGAGCTCAGTCGAGAACTTAGCACCCTTCTGGATTTGTCGTTGATCAAACAGATAGATCTGCACCAAGATAGACAAGTATGTGTCCACCTCGGGCAGAACCTCCTTGGGGGCAGCCTTGACCTTCTCCGAGTCCACCTCCATCGCAGGGGCGTTCTCAAAGGCACTAGGCTGGTTAATGGCACCGAGCAGGAATACAGCGGCCGGACTAGAAGCCTGGTATGTGTCCACAATCACCTCTGCGAGGACCTCGGGGGTGATGTATTTCCGCATCGACGATATCGACCGTAGGACGCGAAGGGTAAATCGGGGATCGAAGTGGGCGACGGCTCGCTCGAGCAGGGTGAAGTTGGTCTTGATATCTGCAATCACAGCGAAAAAGGTAGGGGATTCATAATCAGCAAGTGTGTACTTGAAAATAATGTGTTCTTCCTTCATTGGAGAAACGGCAACGGGACAAACCAACCTTGGATAGCCTTGGTCGTTGGGTCAACCTCAGGCTCGGCCTTCTCCGCATCATCGCCCTCCGCACCCTCCATCGTCACGTCCTCCTCCTTGTCCTGACCGGGCTTGCCGGATGATCTGGAGCCCTTGGTCGGCGGCACTACAACAGTCATCTTCTCGTTACCATGCCGGTCCTTACTCGAGTTGAAGGAGGATGTAGGCGCACCTGCCGTATCCTCGCCCATCTCAACATCCTCGGAACCATTCACTCCATTCTCTGTCGACTTCGATCCGTTCACGTGGGACTGGTCTTCCTCCCCCATTCCGTTATTCGATGCGCCCTTGGTGGCGCCTTTCTTTGCCGGGGCCGACTTGGCCTTGTTGGCGGCGGCACGGGTCGTGGGCGCAGCTTTGTCTTTAGCACTGGAGCTCTGGGAGTTCGAGCTTGCCTTTTCACCGTTAGCAGATGAAGAGGTATCGGACTTGTTGTTTGATCGTAGAGAACGCCTTTCGGCAGGCATCTTTCCCAAGCTGTGAAGAGCTCAGCTGAGCAAGCACCGAAGCTTCGAGAAGGTAGGGGGGACGAGCGATATAAAGCACGAAACGGTGATGAAAAGCAGAAGGGCAAATTTCGACGGACCGATCTGCCTAGGAACAGGGAAATGATGGGGGTAAAACAAGCAGGGCGACTGATTGATGAAGTGGATGGGTGATGTGATGTCAAGAGACGAGGACGGGCGCAAGACACCAGAGGAGTGCTTAGTCAGGGGGAGCTTACAGCAGAGTGGAATGGCAACTGGCAACTTCTCCGACGGGGTCCTAGCGAACAACAGTGGTGGAGAAATTGGAATAGCAACACTGATTGAGCAATTTGAGAACAGCTAGCAGTGTATTACTACTAAAAGAAACAAGACGCTGGGATTTGTTGAGAGCGTCATCACTCCAAGCGGTTTGATGCCATCGTTGGCTCATTGACTGTATGCCTGAGGCAGAAACGGAGCTCCATCAACAGGGCCAAAACAACCCGCGGGACTACGGCGACTGGCGATTATAACAATAACAACACACAACCATGCCGCTACTCGACTCCCACCTGGAGCAAATTGCTCTTTCATCAAGTGCTATTGCTGAACTACCGTCCGTGCTTGCTGCCCTTTGAAGAGATCCCCGTTCATTAGCTCACAAAACAATTCCACCCAGATTCCCTCCGCCCCGCATCTTCACGAACGCGCTACTAGGCTCGCACGACATCACCGCCTTGATTCGCGATACCGAGGTCCATGAACGAGCACTGTTCCAAGTTGATCCTTCGACGAAAGCTCAAGGCGCACAGCGGCGTGCCACCCGGCGCGGGACGACATTCCCTGCAGAGCCCGAGACCGAATCTATGGCCAGTCGTATCTACTCCGCCCGAAACAACCGTAACCAGTCCGCCGTTGCTCGAGTCTTGGGCTCTGATATGATGGAGGAAATCAAGCGGTCGGCAGGTACATCGACTCGGGGCCCACGAGGAGAAGTCAACATTGAAGTCTTGCTTCGGGGAGCAGAAATTCTATGCAATGTCTAGTAAGTCTGCTGTACACCATCCCAGAAACCCCGCCCTAATCGATTGATAGTCCCGTTGCAGGTGCACAGGAGAAAATTGCTAGTCTACGCTATCGCCATGAGATGATCGCCGAATCGATTGCGCGGCTAGAAGACCGTGTCACCGCCAATACCGCCGAGCTGGAGCAGATGCGCCGGTCGTATGGGGACGATGAGGATGACTATGCCCCTGCGCCAGTCTCGCAACCTAATACTCCGGATGTGACCGATGAGGACATTGAACGTGAATTGGCTGAAATCAGAGAACTTGAGCGGAGGAAACGCACGCTTGAGGCGCGAGTCACGGGCATGGATCGCGATCTTGGAGGACTGATGGGCTGAGGTGGAGCTTGATTATGATCTCCATTGAAAAAAACCTTTCCGGTCTCTGGTCCATCAGCTACTCCCCGAACACTCATATTTGGAGATGGGATGGGCAAAGTCGATTAGGGTATATCCCAGAGGAGGATGCATGCCGATGAATTGGACGTGTCGTGCTTCGGAACTTCCAGAGAAAGCATGACCAGCTTCTCCTCATAACTCTCTCGCCACTGAAGAGGGTTGGCTGCGCAACCACTTTTGTATTCACAAGCTTGTTTCGATGATGGCTAAGGAAACGACAGAAACCCCCATACAACGTCGGGCTTTCTTGAGAACACGAGCCCTGTCCAATCCATTCCAGGCTCCGTGAACTCGATTATGGACTATTGTGTACAACTGTTCGGAGGAGTGGATGTCCTGCTATCTAACAGCGTGCCAAGTCAAACACCCTCTGTCTGAAGAGTTCGATAATAACCTCGAACAGCCTTTGTATTAGGCATACTGATCTGACTTATCACATTGTTGATGAATACAACAAAAATACCCTCTCTTTTTGGGTGTGTTTTCTTTATCTGTTCACAACTATAGCTCCCCTGTTTTACACACTTATTGATGATAAGTATTGAGCTTGAACCAACTTGTAACAAAGCTGTCCCGGGTAATAGTCATATACGCTAGCATCTACATCAGCCAGTGCACTGCCTACTAGAATGTGGCCTTTGTATTAATAACTAGTAATTTCTCATCATGATTGACTGGTTCATGCACTGTGATGCTTTTTTCCGCTGGGTTCTAGTACAATCTCTAAGTACGGGTACACTTTGTATAGGGTTGCGCGGCCCTGCCTGGTGGAAAATCAAACAAATCCTTGTCATGTGGACTACCAACTGGAATTCATAGCAAGCAACTAATCATATTGCCTCATCCTCATGCGCAATAATCCATTTTCTATCGCGGAACGTTCAGGAAAGAACGAGTAGCTACCGAGTGCAACCGTCGCGACATTGGATGAGTCGGGCGGATGCCAAGACTGCCTCCCGACCTCATCTCTCCAGGCCAAATTCCACCCTGCCATCAGTCCCCATCATCTAGGCTTCGTCCGACCTGTTTGTGTGGTGAAGAAGGTTATATTGTCGGACTATCTATACTCTTCGGACGAATAATCCGATCAAACCGCACCAGCCCTCCCTTCCACGATCCAGCTCGCCTGCCTTCGCGCCGCTTTCCAAGCCCGTCTCTGTGGTCGCCGATATGGATGGTGCTCAGGGCCAACCAGGCCAGCAGCAGCAGGTGCCGCCGCAGCAGCCCATGGCGCAACCACAGCAGCATTCCAACCTGATTCGAACCGATCAAGTCCAAAAACTCCCCCACCTGAATGACCAGCAGAAGGCCCAGCACACGCAGCTGGTGCGCAACCTGTGGGAGGCCCTCAACACCCGCGATCCACAGAGCCATGAATACCAGACAGCGCATGTCAAGCTATCGCAGCTATCGCAGAACCTGATGAAGGGCATGCGGATGTTCCAGCAGAACCGACAGCAGGCGCTCCAGCAGCATCAAGCTGCTGCCGCCGCCGCACAACAGCAACAAGGCCAGCCCCAACAGGGTCAGCCGGTCCAGCGTACCCAGTCCAACAACCCTCAAAACCTCACCCAGCTGCTCCCGCAGATCCAAGCAAAGGTCAGCGCGCTGAACTTTTACCTCCCTCCGAACGTGACGCAGGAACAAGTCCAAAACTGGATCCCCGAGGCTCGTCTTCGATATGGTATCGCGCTTCAGAAGCAGGAGGTCGGCCGAGCTCGAATCACAGACTTGCGCCAGCAGTTTGCGCAGCGGCAAGGACAGGGCAACATGACACAGGAAGAAATGCAGGAGTTTAAGAACCGCCAGCTCGCGGCCGAGAAGCTTTTCCGGGAAGGCAGTGACTTCCTCACTAAGTTCAAGGAACAGCAGGAAAGCTTCAAGGCACAGTCTCAACCTGGTCAGCCAATAAGTCAACAAGGACAGATGACAGGCGCACCTCAACCACAGCAGCCTACAGCCCCTGTAGGAGCAGCACCAAATGTGCCTGCGCCGCAAGCCGCACCTCCAAACCAGGCCGGTGTCGCAACAAATGCGATGCCTGGCCAGGCTCCAACCCCAGCACCTCATACCATCAACTCGGCTGTAAATGCAGCTCGTAACCAGGCAGGGCAAGTGATGTCGCCCTCGATCTCACAACCAGGGCAGGTACCCTCCGCATCCCCGGCAGGTGCGACTCCCGCGCCTTCCAATGCGCAACCTCCAATCCAGCGACCCCAACCACCATCGCAGCAGGGTACCCCAGGAGCACAGGTCAGCTTCAGTCAAACACCAAACCCGGACGGATCCACGCCCACCCCAACTGGACCACCGCAGCCGATGAACCAAGGTCCTCCTCGGCCTCTCTCACAACAAGCGGCGATGCAGCAAGCTGCCAACTACAACACCAGCAATCAAGGTCAGCAGCAAAATCAGCAAGTCAATCAGGCCGCAAACAACCAGCAAACTCACCCTCCCGGCTACCTGGCCAATCGTTCAACAGACACTCCCAACCGCAGCATCAACATGGTCATCCCCAAGAACCTGAACGTCTCAACTCCGGAACCCGTCCCCATGCCTGGATCGCGCCCCACCTTCTCTGGTGGCCCTAGTCACAACCAGATGGGTGTTATGGGCCAGCCAGCCATCCAGAAGCATCCCGGATACGTCCTCGAGGGCGAAGGCCAGCACGTTCTGAGCAAGAAGATGCTTGACATCCTCGTTCGCCAGGTCACCGGCGGTGGCGAAGGCGAGAATCTGACTCCCGATGCAGAGGAGGTAAGAATGACACTCAGCCGAGTCTGAGGTGAGAGCAACTCCAAAAGAAAACAAAGACTAACCTTCATGCACAGTTCATGCTCCAGATGGCCGATGACTTCGTCGACGACGTGATCACCCAGGCCTGCCGCTTGGCCAAGCTGCGTCCCTCCTCGACCCTCGAGATCCGCGACATCCAGCTCGTCCTGGAGCGCAACTTCAATATGCGCATCTCTGGATTCGCAACTGATGACCTTCGCACCGTCAAGAAGCCTCAGCCTACCCAAGGCTGGCTGCAGAAGATGTCTGCCATCCAGGCGGCCAAGGTTACCCAGGGCCGGACTGAGTGAGCGATGTCAGTCACGACATAATACCGAGAGTTCACAGTGTCGTTGCCTCCCCATCCCCTCGCGTCACCTGTTCCTCTCGGAATCACTCACCCACTCACCCTTCTGGTTTCCGTTTTTTTCTGGTCAACATTGTTTGCGGGTTTTTTGCGTACGGATCTCTCCATTCCCAATTCTCGAGAAGTCCTGGCGTTCATATTTGGCAGTGGTAGCAGGGTTCGGCTTTCAAGTTTTCACTCCAAATACTTTCTGCTTTTTTGCTATCTCCTATGGGTGTCTCATCGGTTCTAGCTCGGTTCGACTACGGTCAACTTTGAGTTACCTTTTCTTCCTTTGCGTTGTTTTTGGGCGGGCGATTGTTCGTGGAGGGGCGACTGGCGTTCATCTTTTCGTCTCCTCAGCTACTTTTTTTTCTAGGATGGACTTTAAAATATGAGAATCTAGGGAAATGGAGATACAAGTTAATATTATGTTCCCTTCGTGTGGTAAACTCTACTTCCATTCTTGCTGTACTTGTACAACTCCGAAGGTTCATTCACCAAACTTTACGAACTTCGATGCAGATAATCCTCGAAGACAATTAATGCACTCTCGTTACTACACATCTACAACAACACACATGCACAACTACACCAATCTACGATTACAACACAAGCCTGAACTTCTAGAATAGCAGAAAACAATCCCAAGAAAGCGTAAATGCACCCATGTTCAAATCTAATATCATGCTAACCCAATCCATCTCCATCTCTCTCTGTATCTTTGACTCGATGTAGACAACGAGAACAAGCACAGCCATCGCAGCACGATTCTCTAGGAGCACAAGTATGCAAAAAACAAGGGGCGTGTTTGTGTTAAGCGGGTTTGGCTTACACACAAGGACAACAAAAGGGACAAGGACAAGAACCAGGACGAGGAGGTGAATAAGCTAATTCAAGCAAAAACAAAGTCAAAAGCCATGACGAAGTGGTATTGTGATTGGTACAGGGGTATGGTATGTATGGAGTGATTCTCACGAATAACTTAAAGCAAAAGAGAAATAATACGCAAAAGAAAACAGAAACCCCCTTCCAAGCTTAGAAAGAAGGGTGTAAAAAAAGAAAAACAAGAAGAAAAAGAAGGGAGAGGAAAGGGATCCATATGGGTAGGAATCCATGGATGAGACTAGATAAGAAAAAGAAAAAGAAAGAAGAAGGCCGCAATAGTAGCGAGTTTTCGCCTCGAGAGGCTAGAGTGAAAGAGAAAGACGGAAAATCAAGTTGAGACTTGAAAATGCTGGATTGCAATTCGAAAAGGACAAGACAAGAGTAAGGAAAATGAGATAGGAAAGACGTGACAGCGACTGTCGGCATGTGATATATAGAGAGAGAGAACGTGGTGGATGGAAAGGGCCGGGTTAGTTCGGACACAACCCAGGACAATCACAGTGGGTGGGCTTCTTTGG
Source organism: Penicillium ochrochloron (assembly GCA_022985105.1). Lineage (NCBI taxonomy): Eukaryota > Fungi > Ascomycota > Eurotiomycetes > Eurotiales > Aspergillaceae > Penicillium > Penicillium ochrochloron. The sequence goes on from JAAVMA010000027.1 coordinate 138,868, forward strand.
TGGTACAGGGGTGAATGAATCTTGGAGTCGAGCAAGAGACATGGTGGTAATGCAAGAGCCCGGGAAAGGGGACAGCCGAAGTGGAACAAGATACCACAAAACGAAGAGACAAGTTCATCTTGTGTCTTGGTTTGTATCGCTTCCTTCCACTCGGTGCAGGATGAAAACCGTATAACAAGGATAGAACGGAATAGACAGACGGGGATGAGAGACGCTCAACAACAGGAAATATACAGACGTCACTCGTGACATCAGCGGTTTCGTTGGAAACGCACTGGTTGCAAGTAGATCAATCGAGAGAGCAGGGCAGAGCAGAGTATGGACAAGCAGATAACAAGGTAGGGGGAATGACAGTCCGCACAAGACTCATGCAGTCCTGGAGGAGACGGGGGTTGAAGACAGGAATGGGGAAAACACAACAGGTCTATCGAGCAACATGTGGATATCTCGCTGAATGGAAAACAAAAACAAGATGGGTAGACGGAAAGACATGGAATGCATCGCTTGCGGGACAGGATCGCAGAGACCTCACGAGACAAGGCACAATGCTCGGGGAAGAAGATGATTACCGCTGGCGCTTGTTCGCAAGGTAGTCTTCGCCCCGGTCAATTTCCTTGCCCTTGGTAGAGGTTGGCAAGCGCTCGTCTATTGGCACAGGGGGAAGTTCCTTATCAGACAACCGACGGCCCTGTCGGCTGTGCGAGCTGTGGCCGCCGACGCTGCTAGCTTCGCCAGCTTCATCAACGATGGGTAGGGTAGAGGTAGGGCCTGGGCCGGCTGCATCTGCGGGATCCCACACAGTGGCCAGGGTGCGAGGGTGTGTAACGGACACGTCCTTCGCAGCCTCCTTCTCGGCTGCATGCATGGTGCGCTCGACAGAGGAAGACCGGGACTGGCGCTTCTCGTTCAACACCGCAGCAGAGGCCTGCGACTCGCGTCGCCGCTCGGCCTCTTCCTTTGACATGGTGATGCCCTTGACAAAGTTCACGAATCGATCTCCATAGCTCTCCGGGGGAATGGGGGAGATTTGAGTCCGATCGTGCGAGAGGCCCTTGAAGAAGTTCTCAATCTTCTTGACCATGCCGTAGTGCGTAAGACAGTCAATGATACCGAGGTAGTAAATCTCGTCGCCAAAGGTGCCATCCTCGCGGGTGGCGCGGAACCCGCCGTCGTCAGAGTAGAATTTCAGATTCTTTTTCCGCGAGTCTAGAACCTCCTCTGGCATCTTCGCCGCGGCTTTATCCAAGGGCACTGGCCGCTCACGCTTGATCAACATGCGTAGTTCACGGGCCTTGCGTTCGTTCTCGAGTTTCGATGGCGTCCGCATCAGCATGTTACCCTTGGCCTCTTCTTCACGATCGCCACCTGGTTGGAAAACTTGAAGCGTCTTGTCGCGGAGCTTCTCTTCGTTGCCGCGCTCCACATCGTGGATACCAACAAGTAGCGAATAGTCCATGATCTTGAGCTTCTTGAGCAGTTCCACGTCTTTTGTCAACTGCTCGATGAAGTCAAATCGCCTTTCGGGTCCACACTGTAGATGACGATCCCTCCGCACCCAGTTCAGATCCTTCATTGTCGCCCTCGGATTCTTCTCCAAATCAGTCTCCTGCAAATCACGGCCAATTGTTGAGCCTTTCAGGTCGAACGTTTGGTGGATATCGCGGTGTGGCGGGAAGAGGTTGTTCATGACGACGAAGTGGATCTTGCGGCCGTATGCCATCTTAACTCGGTGCAGACCGTAGAACTGCGAGATCAAGGTGTTGGGATTATCTTGCACGTGCTTGTAGTACAGTGGCAAGATCTTTCGCAGAAGCTTGTGCTCGGAATGGTGGATGGTCTTGATGATGTACTTGTAGTCACGAGAGAAGTAGAAAAAGCTGCCGCTCTTTCCAGGAGAGCCCAGTTCAGACAAGATATACTTGCTGGTCAGAGACATCAGGTAGTCGGCGGGATCGAGGTTGAACCTTGCGCGCAGGTGACGGAACACCCACGGTGCATAGTCCTTGAATTTGAAGTCGTATTTGGCGGAGGGGATCAGTTCGTTGCCGGTTCTGTTGGAAGTCAGTTATGAAAATTGAAGGATAGGATCACACAATGTGCAAAGGGCATTGCCATACATATCAAAGGAGAACTTGTGTTTAGCGTCAAAGTCTGCGGGGGTCAACTCCCGGTCCATCTTCGCATTTATTCGAGAGACGGTAAACCGAATACCCGTCAACATGTTGTATGCGGTGACATAGTTGACGTGATTCTGGTCGACTTTGGTTCCGACGATCACTCGTTCGTCATCATCGTCCTCGCGCCGTCGCCGGGATGCTCGTTTTTGTTTGATAGCTTCCGCCCAGCGTGCGGCTTCCTCGTCCGGTACTGTCTCATCCACAGGTTCTGACTGTGTTCTTGTTGTGCGTCGAATCAGGCTGAATGATGTGCGGCGCGGTCCGGCCGAGGTGGGGGAAAGGCGGCCGGTAGCGTAGGCAGTATCATCGCCTTGGTCTCGGCTGTTTCGTCGACCACTGGGGGCCCTTGGCACTTGTAGCGAATGTCGATGCCGCATACTAGACTGCTGTGATTCTGGCATGAGGGTGGTATCAGGAGAAGAGGGGGCGGGAGGGGAGGAGTAGCGGTGGTGGCTGGGTTTTGGTCCCGGGGTCAAACGATCCGGGTCTGGGGAGTGACGACCTGTGTCATCGGAATTGGGAATCTGCAGCAACGAGGTCGATGGGCTAGTAGCCCGATCTGTGATGGAGTGTTCATCTGCAGAGGGGCGGTGAGAGTCGCCATTGACCATCGTCTTCGCCGGTGCGGACCGGTTGCTCCAGCTCGTAGTGCCGCCATTGAACTGTTGATTTGAAGCCGGTGCTATCGTGGAGCCCGCTCCAGGCCCAGCGTCCGATGGTTTCCGATCCAACATGGCGGATGGCCGGCCAGAGTCTCGGGGATCCCTGATCGAGCCATTGCCTAGCGAGTTCATACTGCCGTCCTTGGAGTGCGGCAGATCGCGCGAATAGGAGCCGATGCTGGACCGGGTGCCATTCAGGGAATATGCGCTACCGTTCTTCAGATTGGTGATCACTGGGCGGTCGTTCTGGTGGGTGTCTTGATTAGTGTCGCCGTTTGGCCAGTTGGTCCACAGAAAGGTGTTTCCGACGGAGCTCTTGTCATGCGACTTGCGGTGCGAAGAGTCGAACGAGCGAGGAGGATGAGTCGTTGTAGTGGTCGCCGTAGCCGTCTGGTAGGATTCGCTCGAGAAGGACGGCATGATTATCGTTGTGCCGGGGGTGCAAGAGCGTCGAGAGGATTCTTAGGGACACGGGGTGACGTGAGCTCTGCGTGGGCCGGCAACCCGAACTGACGGCAATGGTCCTTATTGGTGGAGGGGTAGAAAGGTTGAGAACCGGACCGCGTGCCAGCGGAACAGAACGAGAGGAAGGGGCAGAGGAACCAGGTGAGGTTGGACGAGTTGTGTCGAAAGACGAGATAATCTCAAGCCGGAGATGGCGGCCAAGCCAAGGCGTGGCAAGATGGAAGGTTTTCAACGGATAAACATGATCGGGTTCACGGAGAGGCTCGAGCGTTTTAGAAGAGCGAGAGGAGTGGGGAGTACAGGCGAGAGATTGGTGTACTGGAGAGGAGAGATTGTCGATGGGGGTGGTGGTGGAAGTGTTGTTGTTGTTGACGAGCTGGGGCTGAAGGTGGGAAGTCGGTGGCTTGGGGAATTGGGAGATTGAGGGTTGTCGGGGAGAGAGGAAGAGCGCGAGAAAAGAACCGGGGCTACAGCCAGGGGACCCGTCGTAATTACGTTGCACCTGGTACGGATACACTACTAGGTACGTACAACTACAACCGTACAACGGGGTCTCCGTTCTCCACTGCTCAGCTTGGCTTGCTCCTGCATCCATACAGAATAATACTGCTTTCCCGTATTCCGTATTAAACTGACTACTGAGCACGTTATTTGACGAAGACTGGTACAAGCCTACAAGGTGGTGGACTGTATACCTACCTATCAAGTTTGATTCGATAAGCACCTCACATCAAGTCTTACTCCAGAAGTTATATGGTGCAGTTTCTTATCTATAACACCCTCTATAACTACTAGTAACTAGGATGTATTATTCTCCCCATAGCATCCCAAATCAGGTTTCTCTTCCATCCTGTACCCGGATAGATGCGACCGAGCCAACAAGAAGCAGTAAATTGCCTCGATCATGCACGGGATCGCCTTTTTTATGCACATTGCATGGAGCAATGAGCCCACCACACTCGGGCCCCGAACAACTCAGCGAGCACATCTTTGGGGGGTCCTTAGGGAGGCCCTTAGGGGGGGGGAAATTGGAGGCAATTGGGTGTGCCCCTCCAACATGCTGCAAGGAGGTTTCTCGAAGTGACGTATTTCAGCACAACCTTCTCCATTCTTACTGGAGAAGAGACACCACCCATGCAGCCATCCATAGGGCTACAATACTCTGGAGTCTACTGTATTCACGATCTGCTACGCCCAATATCGTTGCCAAATGCTGGAGACTAGAGAGCGTGTCCACTCTAGCGTCAATAGGGTAATTAACTAAACCGTACCTGGCCCAAAAAGTGGCGCAGCAACTTATTTACTCACGACGAAACTCTATGAAGGATCCTTACCGAGTAAAAGCCTCTTGAACTATTGAAATTTTGTGGCAAGTAATAGTAGATCCGTTACGGAGCACTGCACTTTGAGGCGAGCTGTGATTGGCAATTCTCTGCCTATTTGGTGGAAAGCATCAGATGACTACGCAGATGTCAAGTTGATCAATCCTAATAATGACGAATTCTCCGAGGCCCTAAAAACGTTAGAAAAAGCAATTGGGAAAGATGTTCATAAACATCACCCCAAAGATCCCAACCCTCAACTCGCTCGACATTGATCCGACAGCCTTAAATTGCATCACCATCACGTGCGCCACCAGGCTTATTGAGTCGGCGGCAGCCCAAAATAGTTCGAGTTCTGGTCAAAGTCTAGCTCGTTCGCCTGACAACTCTGCACTTTAACTAGTTGTTTTAGGAGTAGTAGGCTGAGTTTGACATTAATCTCCGATACTTATTATTATTATCTTCATCTTATTCTCCAGGGTGCTTCTAGAATATCATCCGGGGTCTACAGAACAGTTGTACATACAGTAGTCAGTCCTACCCCTGACTATACTCAACTTAGGGACTTCTATTCCAAAAATAACTCGGGACCCCCACATTCAACATCCGAATATTACAGTACTGCAGTGATGCTTAAGACGAGCAGAGATGATAGATGAAGCCAACTAACTACTTCTAAGGAGTAAGGAGCGATCACGAAGAAGGTATCAGGACAGCGGTGTTCCTAAGCAGACGGAGTCGACAGCCCTGTAACACATTCCCAGTTTCCCACGCACAGTATGATATGTGGGTATGTAGGGGTTTCTTATCACAGCGCGAGTTGAAACCCGCCAAGCTCTATCGGTGATTAGCCTAGCCTTCTTCTAGTCTAGTCTACCTAGACATGGAAATGAGTCAGGTGATTCAACTCAAGCCATAGTATCCCTATGTATGTAGTATGTACTACTGTACGGAGTACTGTCCAGAAAGACGTTCAGAGTCCTGTCTCCCGACCCAAAATCTAGATCAAGACTCATTCAAGTAGTGTACCCCTCTCTATTGTCCACCAACAAGTTCAAATTCATGTACAGTCCTTGAAACGAATGTCATTGATTCATAGTTTAACTACGGAGTGATTCCAACCAACAACCATACCAGAAACCAGTACTAAACTACTTGTACTCCCTCCCTCATACTGTATCCATCCATCACGTGTACACCTGCACAACACACACACACACACCTACAAAAGCAAACACACAAAAGCACGGATCAAGAGAAGATTCCAATTCAACCAGAGTCTCAGCCAGAATCCGAACTGAAAAAAAAGGCAGAACATATGGATTCGACAGAACAAGAAACAAAAACAAGACAGCGAACCAAAATCACGGTTTCCCCATTGAACACAGCCCACCGCAAGACGCCAACCCTTCGACTTTGGAGGTTAAAAGACAAAGCCCATCATAACAAAGATATTCCCAGAAACAAGAAAGAGCACGAAAAAGGGGGAGGACAAAAGAGAAGAAAAGAGACCATCAGAACCATCAAGAGCTATCATAGCCAGAGCCAGAGGTAGAGTCGAGCCACCAAGATCGAGGTGTCGATAAAGGGGGTGGAAGAAATTACAGCGGAAGAGAAAAAGTCATAGAGAATCAGATCGCCCTCCCGGAAACAAAGCGCACGTGAGAAATGGGAGGACTACATCGAGTCAGGAAAAAGACGCGATGCGGATCCTCTATTTCTTGGGGGTGGCACGCTTCTTGGGTGCGGGCTTGGGCGCCGCTGTGGTCTTGGTGACTCGGCCAGACTTGGTCTTGCCAATGACCTTGGGCTGCTCAACGATCGCCGGTGCCTGTGGGGACCAAAGTTAGTGATTTAAAGATCAACAGAGAGAGGTTCGGTGTCACGGTTGGTGGTGAGTTCGGATAGGTAGTAGGGCTACATACGGCAGTGGTCGTAGTCTTGCGGGCCTTACCAGAGTTGGCCTTGGGCTTGGCAGCAGTGGTCTTCTTGGTGGCGGTAGCCTTCTTAGCCGCAGCGGGCTTGGGAGTGGTGGTGGCAGCCTTGGAGGCGGTGGTCTTCTTGGTAGCAGAAGTAGCAGTCTTCTTGGCGGCAGTGGCCTTAGCGGCAGCAGGCTTCTATCAAGGCTGTGAGTACATGGGCGACGAGAATGTTTTTGCGCCAGCGAGATTAAATTGCTTACCTTGGCAGTGGTGGCCTTCTTAGCAGCAGGCTTAGCGGCGGGCTTGGGAGCAGGCTCCTTCTTAGCCAGCTTCACGGGACCAGAGGGACCTAAAGGTAGAACGCGTCAGAAAACGATCATAACATGAATAAGGTCGAGGAAATCCCCGCGCGCTATTGCAAGAAACAAAGACATTGACACGAAGTGACAGTGAGCTGATCACAAGCAATGCGCGCAGGGAATTACCCGAGATCAATTAGTACTTACCCTTGGGCTGAGTGAACTCGCCCTTCTCAACACCAGCCTTGATGGCCTTGTTGAACTGGGCGTCGAAAGTGGCCTGAGATGCGACGTTGATCTTGTTGTTCGACGACACATACTTCTTAATGGCCTGACGGCTATAATGGGGCAGTCAAGTCAGTACGTGGTTACCAAAGAATAAGAAAAGTAGGAATCATCACGCGCTGGTCTGAACACCCGAGAGGCGACCAGGACCAGCGCGCCGACGAGATGTTGCACACAACAACAAGTACGTACCTGGAACCATTGCGCTCTTTCAGCTATTAACAGAAAGCCCAGTTAGCAATGCAAAAGAAGAATTAAAAGCCATCCCTATGGATGTGGTGGCTGGATCCAAGCCTGAGACCGGACGTGTCACGGTCGGGCGCGCGACCCGAGATCACAACAAGCCGGGCGGCGACGGTGATCTACTCACGTTGACAATGGCATCCTTGATCATATCTATATGAATGGAATCAGCAGACGTTCGCGACACAAGCGATGCCCAATTTATTTTTACGCGATGGGGGACGCGTGCAGGATCAGAAGAAACATACCACGGTAGGAAGCGTGGGCCGGGGCGGCGGCCTTCTTGGTCACGCTGGTAGCCTTCTTGGGAGGCATGGTGGGAGATAAAGGTGTTGTTTGTTATTTAGATTGGAAAGAAGAGAAGAGGAGTTATAATCAGGAAAACCTGAGTTGAAAGTCGAAAAAGGGAAGTTGGATGGAGTGGGAGAAAGGAAAAGAGGAAGAAGAAGCAGCAAGCGGAAGGGTGGGAAGAGCAGCGGGGCATCCGCGATTTATAGGCGGCTGGTGTTGACACAAGATCACCCACTCCCCCCGGGGCCGCAACGATCGCACGGGTCCTTTTTCTTGTCGCGTTCTGATATTTCATCCTCTGTATATAGTGTTCCTGATTGCTTGGCTAAATGCTACTTCTTTGCATCTACATACAGTTCTATTTACTAGACTTTGCTTCATCCTCTAAGTTCTTTCTGATTCTGTTACTGGCGCTCGCCTTGCAAAATGGTTGGCGGCGCGCATTCCCCCCCAGATGAGCAGACGAAATAGACGAGAGGGGGAAACACTCCATTCTCGCGCCTTTGAATCGATCGAGTCTGCAGTCTACAGTCTGCAGTCTGCACTGCTTGTCATTGTTCAAAGCGCGTTCTCTTCATCTTGTCGAGGCAGTTTCCTCTATCTCCCAGTGACCAGAAATCGCGCACTCTATCTGGCAACCCGATCTCCGTACTTTGCAGAACGATGCACCAACTCTATATTCCCTTTGATAAGTAGATCGCCTAGGTATTCCCCATGATCGCCAAGGGGCCTTTCATCGTCTTCTTATTTCTCCCCCTAGGGCTCATTCTGGCATAGACACATTCCACTAGAACCGGAGGGGATCGACCAGCCCGTGGAACTCCTTTCCGTCTTCACGCAACACTGGGGAGAAAGCCAATGAAATCCAGATCTTCCTCCTGTTTGAACCAAAAAAGAAGAACTGCCGGGAACAGCTAACTAGCAGTAGGCAGTCATTACTGTACTGTACTACTAGTAGTTCCATTCTTGCTCCAAATCATGCCCAGATAAGTAGGTACCCAACCGTAGGAGATGGTTAGTCCAGTCCATGTTGAACTGGATCACCAATAATCAACTCAACCTTCCAGACTAGATTGTACTACCAGTATATGTACTCCAAAGATCTACAGTCATGATATACTTCTATTGCAGATGCTACCGTCCGATGTGAAAAAGCTTCCTCCCTTGCGTGTTGGTGCCTTGAGGACCTGCAGCCGTCACGAGGCACATGCGTTGGCACCCCCGCCAACTGGGAAGGGAAAAAAGCCTGGGCCTCTTGGTCCATGGTACGCCGTTGTGACTCGATGATGTCGTGACTTCGGACTGGCAGTCGAACTTAGACTGGGATTGGGGATGGATGGGGGGAGCTTTGTCTGATATCGTGGTGGTTGGTCTCTTGCGGAGATGCTGTGACCTGCTGAAGCCCTAACTGCTGCTCATCTTTCTGACCGCTTGCATTGTTCCCCGTGATCATCGTCCATGTCTACTTACTACGAGCAACGTGATTGCGACTACAGAGGTATTTCATACTTGATGATGCTAGATAGGCTGCTTCTAAGCAATAATTATTACATTATGACGTGACATCTCTATATACTAGCTATTGTTGGTATGAAATAAGTCTACGCGTTGCAAGGCCGTGTGGCAAACGAGGCTATCACGGAAGGGTAACCCGATATATATCTCGACAGACAACCGGGCACCACTACGAATCGGCCTGCTTCCCCCTTTAAATCATTAGATCAATTACCTTGAACCAATAGTAACAATGCCCAACGTTCAATCACCGTTATACTCCACTGATCGCTGCACTCTCAGCCTGCTCGCGCATCCACTACGTGCCCCGGGCCATCGGTTGATCTGGCGTCGGCCTTGCACCAACCCAGCCGCCAGCCTTACGTTCTACAAGCTAACAACACCCCAACATACATATATTTACTTGAAACAATCATTTACAGCTAAATGAATACCATTCATCAATTTCATATGTATTATAATCCCAAATCAAGGCCCGAAATCGACCCGTAAGCACGCAGTGAGGGGGAGATCACGATGCCCGATTTGGCTACTCGCCCGCATCGAATCAAGGGACTCGCTGGTCGAACAACTGATCCCACACCACACAATGCTCTTTTATTCTTCTAAAACAGATGATGAGTTGCCCATGATTGATCCCAATCCAGGTTCAAAGTATTTTTACCATTTTCAACATTTGGTGTTGAGATCACTGGTCTTTTGTTCATAGCCCATTCTCGGGTCCATCTCGCTTAGCTCCGGTCGATCTATACAACTGCACCACATTGAACTCCACCATGATAACCACCACCAAGGGTGGAAATGATCAAAATCAAGTAATAAGAATAAGGAATAGTCATCTCTCCTGTATCTAGCAGTATTTGTTCAATTCCAGGGCTTGTGGGAGTAAGGATCAGTCCAAAAGGGTGGGTATCTCTTGTACCACCTCGACGTCTTAATCTTCTGATCCTACACGCACAACTGCCAAGAGACATGCCTGGTAAACGTAGATGAATGAGAAATCACATGGATCATCTGTTTATCTGGTAAATATTTCATTTTTCGCTGGTATGAGATGCTAGACTCCATGCCATGGACCAGAGTGGTCGGGGTGACCGGGGCAGCCGGATGGAACATTCATAATCACTGCCCACCCCGACGATCGAGATCATAAGAATACACATCACCATCAAAGAAATAGACAAACCTCATAACGCCAACGCCTAGCTCGTAGACAGACCGAGAGAAAAAAAAAGAAATTTTATCCGCATGGAAGAAGGCAACGCTGCTGAGACATCCCCAGTCGAAGGAGAAATGATTCCCGCGTCGCAGCCCCCATGCCGCAAAGCATCAACCGAGAGCTGCGAAACTAGTTCGCACCACGAGGCTTAGCCTTAGCATCCTTCTTAGCCTTGGCCTCTTCCTTCTTGCGCTTCCTCTGTTCCTGCAGCTTCTCATCTTGCTTCCGCTTGAGAGAGGCCTTCTGCTCGTCCGTACGTGCGACCGGCTTGAAGAAACCCTCCAACCGCGACTGCTGCGCACTCTTGAGGTTCTTGGTCAGTCGTGCGGCACCGTTACGCACACGGTCCTCGTTGAAGCCCTTGTCCCCTACTAGGTATTGCACTAGACCCTCCACGTCCGGCGCGTCCCACTTGAAGTCGCACTCTGGGTCGTTCGCGTCACGCACGTCTGGGTTGGCGAACAGCTCCCGCGCGTCTTCGTATGGCCATTCTTCAGGGACCACGTATTTCTTCTTCGGGTCTTTGTTCATGAACTCGGTGACCTTTTCGAGGCTGCCGTGTTCGCGGATCAGGGCGAGGGCGGTACTCGGGCCTACCTTGGGGATGGGCTCGAGATAGTCACAGCCGAGGAGGATGCAAAGGTCAATGAACTAGAATGGTTAAATGACGGGATTAGTAATTTGGACAAGTATTTCATGTGGAATGGTCTTTGGGTCCGTATTTAGAGCATACCTGCTTGCGGTCCATGTTAAGCCCCTCCATCGCCTTATCCAAGTGAATCTCCTGAATAGGCTCCTTGCGCTGCTCACTAAATGTCAAGTGACGCAACAGAATCGGCGTCTCGAAACACAAGGTATCCATATCCTCCGACGCAGCGGCATAGACCTTGCCCGCGCGCGCCAGCACTGCACACTGTGCCTCCGCCTCCGTCGGCGCATCGATGTAGGGAATGCCCATCAACTTCAGCAGCTTCTTGCACTCGGCGTTGTGCTCGCGCGTCACGCGCACCGTCCGCCGTGAGAACTTCTCGACCTCCTCTGCGGTACCGGTCTCCTTGGCTTCCTCGTGCGCCTCGGTTGCTTCTGCCTTGCGCGCCCCTCGCTTGGCCAGTTCGCCGGACTTGAGCTTGGGCGGGGCTCCGTCGAAGACGTAGAGTGGCTTAATGCCGTTGTCGACCATGCGCAGAGTTCGGTAGAACATGCCCATCAGGTGAGAAGTTGTCTCGCCAGACTCGCTCATGAGCTGTTGGCCTTCGGATCGGACCGCGATCAGGAAACTGTAGATGCTCATGGACCTGTGGTGGGTTAGTGGTGTTTCTTTGGGTGACTGTCGCATTGGAGGTTGTAGACGTACGCGTCCTATAGTTCAAGATACCCGCATAGTCAGTCATTGTTGAGTGCTAGATAAATTTCGCTTTCTGAGATTCGACTTACAATTGCGACCTTGCGGCCGAAATGGTTCTTGATCTCCCCCGTCTTGATCGCATCGGGGGCATTCTCGGAGATTACTTGGTAGAGGTCTATGATCAGTTAGCACATATCCGGGATTATCGATTCATAGTCCCACTCACTTTTAATACCCATTTTGACGAATCCTTCGGCGAATGCCAGTCGCGGTTGAGAGTTGCGCGGAACGGAGTTCTCAAGCTACTAGAGCTTCCAGCCACGAGAGTGACGCGCTCGCCGCTCACACGCGCGCCGCCATTTAAACCCAAAACGGACTAGCGTCTAGACTCACATGACCATGGAACACTCGAAAGCAAATGCACGTGACCGGCGCCGACCCAGGCCCCTTTCTGCCTCAGGCCAAAAACTAATCGGTCGAGAACCGGAGCCCCCCAACCCCGCCTTTCTGCTTTCCCCGGAGTCTGCTTTGCGGGATGAGGTGCAACTTCGCAGCATGAAGCGAAATCGCATCCATTTCGAGGCCAATGGCGATGCTTCGCCACCCTCACCGCAAGGGGGCTTTACGCCGGAGGATCAACGACAGGCGCATGTGCCGAAGATCTCCCGGAGGATACGCGCATGCACGGAATGCAAAAAACACAAGGTTCGCTGTGATATGAAGGCAGGCGAGGCGACATGTTCGCGATGTCGGCGCATGGGGCTGGAGTGCGTTGTCAATAAGAGTCTCCAGACGTTGTTGGAGGATGAGGCCGAGTGAGTCAGCTCTAACTTCCAATGTGTCCCTGAAACATGCATTGCGAGGAGTCGGAGTTTGGGATGCGTAAGAGTAAAAATGCTAACATAATGATTTTGGGAAAACTCTAGTTGGAAGACCATGATCGAGCTGGCAATGACCGACCTGCTTAGGAAGTCACAGCTTCCGGAACTATCGTACTACCAGGCTGGCGGCGGATCGATCGAGACGCCTTCGAAGAAACGGGGGCGTAAAGATTCGACAGTATCGGTGGATGAATCAGGTCATGCTTTGGGACATCACAGCAAGAACAACTCGGCGGATACTACGGCAGGCAGGATGACGGGGTCTAGTTCGTCTAGCTATGCCTTTTCTCAACAACAGCCGCAGTACAAGATTGATCGTGAGGAGACGAGTGCGACATCGCTCGTGACGGCTCCCATGGGAAGTTTGTACGAGGTGACGCAGTTGAGTGAAAACCGTGAGAATTCGCCGAGTGAAGATTATGCGCCGGACCAGGCCTTGGTGACCGATTTCATCTCGCGCGGCGTGGTCGATCTACAGGAGGCGGAGGAACTGTTCTACCATTTCGATCAGGTGCTCAACAGGTACCTCTGGGATGGGGCGTTGCTGGCACACAAGGACTTGACATCCGCTCGAAGATCGTCCTCTATGCTGTCTGCGGCTATTCTTGCCGTGACAGCACTCCATATGCCTACGAAGGAGCGGACCTTCGATACATGCTATACAGAGTTTGCGAAACTCGCATCTGAATCAATGCTTGGACATCACCATACCTTGGATGATATCCGGGCGCTCTGTATCGGGGCTTTCTGGCTTGCAGATGTGAGCTGGAAGCTCTCTGGATATGCTGTTCGCATTGCGACCGAGCGTAACATACACCAATTCTTCCGCAAAGCTGTACAGGGCTCTCCTGAACATAAGGAGCAAGCTAGATTATGGTACCTTCTCTATGTATGCCTCTCCGATCTCATCCACAATCCGATCTAGTTTGCTAACTACCTCAAGACCCTTGAACACCACTTCTCGATCGCTTACGGTCGACCTCCCATCATCCACGAAGACCCAGCCATCACTCAACACAATACATTCACGCAATCACCAACGATATCCCAAGGAGACCTTAGGCTGCACAGCCAGGTTGATCTGTTCATAGTTCTGACCCGTATATACTTTGCATTTGGCCCCGACGTGGAGCTTGAGGTCCCCGAAAGTGAATTCCCGAAAATCGACCAGTATGATCAGGAACTGGGAGATTGGAAATCAGCATGGCTACCGCGCCTTGGTATGTTACTCCAATAAATGGGTCGATTGATGAGCTAACTCAACATCAGCGGGGAGTCGACACGTCGGTGCATACCCCTACAAAGCCGTCTACATGCATTATAACTTTTCTCGACTGCAATTGAACTCGGTCGCCCTTCGAACATATCATTCTTCTACCTCCTCCAAAGCAATGTCGCCCGAGCGCAGGAAACGTGCCAACATTGCTATTGAATCAGCGATCGCCACCCTCCAAGTGGTTCTAGATGAGCGCGACATTCAGCGCGCTCTGGTCGGTGTACCGCTGTACCTCCACAGCATGATTACTTTTGCGGCGGTATTTCTTTTGAAAATCGCCGTCAAGTCATGCTCCACCCAGTGCGGCCATGGCCAAAGTACCTCTATCTCCTCAGCAGGTCTGGTCATTGACATTCCCTACGTGCGGGTTTTGGTTGGGCGCATCGTCGAAGTCATGGTATCCTGTAGCCAGCGAGCCAGCGAGCGTCATCTGAGCCACCACATTGCTCGCGGTCTGCGAAAGATGCTCACTGGCCTTGAAGAGTGGGAGAAACGGAATGGCACCCAGCAGTCAGGCGGGCCAACCCCCCAATCCGAGACATCCTCGCTGTTCAAGCCAGTCATCATTCCTGGTGCTCAGATTCTGGGCGAGCGAGATACCATCTTGAACCATCCTCCACCGCTTCTGGGCGTGGCACCACTATCTGCGGAACGTAGTAATGGGTTCGATCCGGGTATTGGGTTGGCTAAGCATGAACCGGGCCTTTCAGAAGGATCGATGGACCCTATGATGGCAGATCTGTGGGGATTCGATGAAGAGTATTTCCCAACGGGCGTGTTTGATTTCCTACAGAGCCAGATGCCAGCATAATGGGGAGCTGTATAGCCGTATGCTGGCTAGTGCTGTGCCTCTTCTTGGATAATGTTCTTCTACTACACCTTGTACATAATGATTAGTATCGACCTCGGACAACTATGATTGTCTAGTTGAATATATAGGCAAATACAGACTTTAGAAATACAATATAACAGCTCCCATTCCACATGTATCTCCCTTCGCATGTACTTACCCCATGGGTGCTGGTCTGAAAGCACCAGGTATGGTATGCCGAATGTCCCGAGTACAGAATAGCACACGAGCACCGAGAAAGTCCGAACTGGAGACCAAACACCGAAACAAGGCACACCAAACTCGGGCAATCGATCGAATCGCCTAGCGTAATACCATCCCCGCCCCGACTGGACTCGGCGTGAGTGACCCCAGACCTTGCCACGCCGCATGGCGCTCGGTGATTTGCAAGTCCCAGAATTGCCGAGGTTCTCCGGCGGCTAGCGCATATTTGATTGAGCTCCCCCGCAACAAACCGATCGATAACCCCGTTGCAGACAACTTTCTCCGCTCTTATCTCTTTATTTTGTTTTTGATTATACCCTTGTTTCTGTGAAAATGATGAATCGCTCTCTTCTGCGTGCAGCTGCGCGCTCGCTCCAGGCTGGTCGTCCCGTCGCTGGTCGTCGGTATGCTTCCTCGGCAGTGTTTAACTGGGAGGACCCCCTCGCTGCGGAGGAGCTGTATACGCCAGAGGAATTGGCTATTCAGGATACTGCGCGACAATACTGCCAGGAACGGTTGATGCCCCGGATCCTAGGTGAGTGTTTCCAATCAATTGACTGAAAAGTCGCGTTCGTTCGTTTGGCATTGAAACTAATAGACACCTCGACGTGAACAGAGGCCTACCGCAACGAAGACTATGACCGCAAGATTCTGGAGGAGATGGGCGAGCTCGGCCTTCTGGGCGCTTCTATTGAGGGATACGAGTGTGCCGGTGTGAGCACTGTGGCCTCAGGCCTGATCACCAAGGAGGTCGAGCGCGTGGATTCCGGATACCGATCAGGCATGTCGGTGCAGAGCTCATTGGCGATGACGGGTATCTACGAATTCGGTACGGAGGAGCAGAAGCAGCGCTTCCTCCCTGGTTTGGCCAAGGGCAAGATTGCCGGCTGCTTCGGCCTGACGGAGCCAAATCACGGCTCCGACCCTGGCTCCATGGAAACCGTGGCCCGTGAGCACCCGACACAGAAGGGCACATATCTGCTGACTGGCAGCAAGACCTGGATCACCAACTCACCCATCGCGGACGTGGCGCTGGTCTGGGCCAAGCTGGAGACGACGGGGAAGATTAAGGGTTTCATCGTTGAGCGCTCGCGTTGCCCACCGGGTACCTTCGAGACCCCCGCTATTAAGAATAAGAGTGCCTTGCGTGCGTCCATCACTGGTATGATCCAGATGGATGACTGCCCTGTGCCGGCGGAGAATATGTTCCCCGATGTGGAGGGCCTGACGGGGCCGTTCACCTGCCTGAACAGTGCCCGTCTGGGAATTGCTTTTGGCAGCATGGGTGCCCTGGAGGACTGTCTTGCTCGTGCTCGGGAGTATAGTCTCGAGCGCAAGCAGTTCAAGGGTAACCCGCTGGCTAAGTACCAGCTCGTTCAGAAGAAGCTGGCTGATGCGGCGACGGATGCTGCCTACGGCACGTTGGCTGCGGTTCAAGTGGCTCGTCTCAAGGATGCTGGTAAAGCTACACCAGAGATGATCTCCATGATCAAGCGTCAGAACTGCGATCGGGCATTGGCCAACTCACGGATGTATGTTTCCTTTCCTTCCCCCCCCCCCCCCTTTTTTTTTGCTTGTTTCATGTATCTTCCATTGCTTTGTCTCGAAACAAGATGCTAACTCTCTGATGCTTGACAGTCTCCAAGAAATCTTTGGTGGTAATGCTGCCAGCGACGAGTACCACATTGGTCGCCATGTGGCCAACCTGTTTGTGGTGCAGACCTACGAGGGTCAGAGTGATATTCACGGTAAGTGTCTTGCCATTCCTTGCATGCCCAATCTTGAGGGCTGGTTCTTTTGGGCCGACAAACTAATTATTTGCTTTTTCCTTGACAGCTCTGATTCTGGGCCGAGCCATTACTGGCAAGCAGGCCTTTGTTTGAGGTGGCATCTTGGATCATATTGTACTACACATATTTGCATTTTTTTCCTTTCCCTGTACACAGGGTCATATAAACTTGTATAGAATCTTCCCAGACCAGGAAGAACTCGGAGCGCGGATGCCTTCCTCATTAGGCCAAGGCCAGCGCCTCACCCGCACGTGACATCATCGAGGGGCTGAAAAATGAAAAACTGAGGCATCAACTTTTTGAATACCACAAAAACCAACAGATGATAAAGCAGATCTGTATCTTGTAAAAATCCCAACTTCTGCCGAGTATCAAAGAAGACATAGACAACAATGTATATTACCTCCGTAAAAGCCCCGAATACAGACCAAACCAACCCATCCAGAAGACCAGAGACCAGCCCTACGAGGTGGTCCTCGCCAAAAATACGCACTGGCGGGATGTGTCATGGTGTGGCGCGTATTGGTAATACCCATGAGACACCCGCCCGCCCACTTTTCCCCCTCTTTCTTCTTCTTTCTCTTCTTCTTTTCCACACAAAGACGTAACCGTACGTGGAAACGCCTGACTGATCCAACTCGCCCTGCCCTTGCCTCGCTGACCTGACCATCCTTTCTCTCTCCCTCGCAGTCTTCCCCTTCCTCTCATACCACACCTCATCGTCCGTCATGGCCCTTAAGCGCATTAACAAGGAACTCACTGATCTCGGCCGGTAAGGATCTGCCTACCACCCACCCAACACCCCCCCCCCCCCCCCGGTTACCCCCTACGGTGTGGGCATCACACGAGCGAGAGACTGACATTTTTTCGTTTGTTGTATAGGGATCCCCCGTCCTCCTGCTCCGCCGGCCCTGTTGGAGATGATCTGGTATGACTTCCTCGCTTTCTTCGTTTCTTCGTTCGTGTCGGTCGCTCGGTGCCAAGGGCAGCCTTATCGTGCCGCGGGGCTGAAAGAAGACCCCCCCAAAGACCGCATATCGTCGGATTATTCGAGGGATGACTTGGATATGATATTGATAATATACTGACACTCAAAATTTCTTTACCTTTACAGTTCCACTGGCAAGCAACTATCATGGGTCCCGTAAGTCGATACATTCCATTCATTGAACCGGCGGGCTGCGGAGGGGCTGTGGAGGGGCTATGCCGTATCGTCAAAACCTCTTCCACAGCATCTCTATATGCAACACGCCCGACCATCTTGATTCATTGTATCGTTTATACTGACATGTCATGTTCCAGTCTGACTCGCCATACTCTGGAGGTGTCTTCTTCCTCACCATCCACTTCCCCACCGACTACCCATTCAAGCCCCCCAAGGTCAACTTCACCACCCGCATCTATCACCCCAACATCAACTCCAACGGCAGTATCTGTCTGGACATCCTGAGGGACCAATGGAGCCCTGCCCTCACCATCTCTAAAGGTGCGTCAAACTTCAATCTGCGGAAATAATCCAATTCGCCACTCCCGACAAACACGAACTGAACCTTGTTGCTAACTATATCCCTCTAGTCCTACTCTCGATCTGCTCGATGCTCACAGACCCCAACCCGGATGACCCGCTGGTTCCCGAGATCGCGCATGTCTACAAGACGGACCGCCCCCGGTACGAGGCGACGGCTCGCGAATGGACTCGCAAGTACGCTATCTGATCGGCAATTATTCAACAAATCTGCCCTCCTCCTCCCTTCCGCGCGACTATGACCCAAGTCTAATCCTCGTCGCCTCTGCATCATCTTTTTTATTACTTCGTTAGATTCAAATCCGCGAAGCCTGGCGTACCGTGGTCGTAGAAACTTTGTGATGGTTCCAAATTCGTCTTCGTCGTTTCCTGCGTCTTCGCCGCTGTTTCATGTTTCTCTCTTGCCTTGTGTGTGATGCGCGCGCACCGCTTTGCTACGTCTAAACCCCATATTTGCGTGTCTCTCGTCTGTGTGTGTTAGTTAACTGGGACATGGCATATTTCAACGATCATTATGACCAAACTCCTCCTGCATATGGCATCTTTTTTTTCCTTTGACCCGCGAGGCTTCTGGGGGTGTCTTGGCTTCCATGAGACCTGTTCTCCGATTCGTCCTGGCTCTTGTCTTCTACTCAAAAGAACCAAAAAAGGAACCGGAAAATCCATGAAAAAAACACCTATACGTCTTCGGTGACAATCGCAGGGAGGATCTTCTGCTCCTTTTAACAGAAACCCCTTTCGTGCGAATGATCCGTGGAAGCATGGCTTTCATACTTGTCGGAATGAGACCGGAACATTGAATGCTTGGTGGAATGGGATTGAATCGAGGAGGTGATATTAATGATTATCTGGAGAGCATCGTTAGGGTTAGTCTTGGGGTTTTGGTTGTGCTGGATCAGGCTGGCAGAGGGGGGTCGTTACGATTTTCTTTCTTTGTCGTCGATAGCAATTACTAGCACAATCCAGGCAGGCCCGTCTCTGTGTGATGATGATTTTTCTTCTAGAGTGTAGACGATCTTGTAAGATAAAGGCTTTCTTGGCTTGCACGCCGAACAGCTTTGACGGAGTATATGGCAAGACTGCCTTGGCTTAATAAGGCTTTGGGGGATTCTATCGCGCAGCGAAGCGAGGCATATCAAAGGTAGAAATGGCTATTCATGGAGGTCTCGTATATACTATACTAACCGCCATCGCGTCGATCTATGGCTGTACAGTAGACCCGATACTCGGCAGATTGCATGTTCAAGTCATGAAGTTGATCACTCCAGCTTGTCTGAAATGTCAAGTCTGTTGCCTATAGTCTAATCTAGTATTCTAGCTAAGAATGGCCGGACGAGGGAACATATCCTGTTGATCTGGAATAGACGCAGGAGTCTAGGACGTATGTACTGGGCTTGAATATCCATATCCTCCCAAAGTGCTATCACTAGAGTCAATAAGGTGATCTTCGGAGAAAACGGAATGCGGGATGGGGGTACTTACAGCCTTCATCACGCTTTGGTTGCCTTCTGTGAACGAGCGATTTGATCAGGCGAAAGAACTTGATGAATTGGTACCGTAGAATCAACCATTCCGATGGCCCTGTTACCCGCTCAGGCCATGAGCTCTCAAGATTTCGGCTAGCCTGGTTCATATCGCCCTCCGGATCATTCTTCATTTGTTGCACAACTCGAGTCCTCCACACTTTGTATATACCCCCGAAGAAGCGAGAAAGATTTCTCACGTTGGCCACGACCATAAAGTTCACCAAACCGAGGACTAGAGCCGTGACACTGAAGGCAGTCTTTGTACCGCTCATATCGATATTCGGGATTGCCCATACTGCGGCGCAAAATGCGAGGGGAAGGTAGAATATGCTCACGTATGTGAGAAGCTTCACATTTTGTCCCAGGTGATTTGAGTTCCGGGTCTCACTCAGAGCACTTGCGTTGAATAGCCCGTCCCGGCGAGCTTTGACCGTTTCAACAGTGTCGTCTATTTGACGCTTGATTTCTTCGAGAGTGCCGCATGACTCTTCTATCTGGTTGACAAGAGATTTCAACTCCGGGGGGTAATCATCGGGGAACGGCTCGATGCGGGCCTTGTAGTATAGACTCCATTGACTGACGTTTACATGATACTACTTCGGAATTCCTGCATACACGCAAGGATCCAGAAATATTTCTTGGATGTAGATAGTTGATCGTCGTCAAATATGAGCTTGATGTATCTTTGCGGATCCATAAAATCTTCTCGAAGAAGATCCGCGACATTGTCCATCAGACTTAACCATCTGGATGTGAGCATTGAATGTGCCTCTTTGATAACCGCAACCTCGCCAACCTGGATTTGGCCAATTTCCAGAACGGATTTCCATTGCTGAGGGAAGGTGCTGCGCTCTATAAACATGTTAAACCACCTGCGTGTTTCAGATGGACATTACACGA
Organism: Penicillium ochrochloron; assembly: GCA_022985105.1. NCBI lineage: Eukaryota > Fungi > Ascomycota > Eurotiomycetes > Eurotiales > Aspergillaceae > Penicillium > Penicillium ochrochloron. The sequence goes on from JAAVMA010000027.1 coordinate 159,565, forward strand.
GTATCGTTCCCCACTGGGATGATAATTTTGGGCGTAAAGCCTTCTCCCCACTCGCATAACCATCCTCTGTTACCACAAGCGTGGTAATTGCACTGCAACGAAACCACGGAGCGCCAGGGCGTATGTAAAGGGGACCAGTTTTCCAAAATTCCCTTTTTGAAGAACGGAACCTATGAACGATGATCTCGTAGAAAGTGATGTGAAAGGCCCGGGAGGCATCAAGATAAGGGTTGATTCGATCGCCCCCAGTTCTTTTAGTGCAGTTCATATGAAGTTTGACAGCTTCAGCAATTGATGCATCTGTGACACTTCGAGCGAAGTCGTTTGACGCAAGCGATAATGTACCGCCTGTCATATCAATACAAAGGAGTATATCCTTTGCACTATTATCATCGATCTGGATCCCTGCGCTTGTAACTGCTGACAGCCCTTTACAAACGATCACTCTTCGCCATGGTGCAACAAAGCTCTCATGGTGCTTCATTCCTGAAACTTCAGCATCCACACCGTCGTCGTTCGAAGAAAAATAGCGACCATGTCCCATTCGATATATGGCCCGTCTAACAATGCCGGTGTTTGGAGATGGAACATGGTCCAGGATACAGGAATCAAACAGCTCTGGATCCAGACTATTCCCTCTGTTTTCGAATTCACGAAGCTTCTGCAAGCGGTCTTGCGTATTTTGGTAGTCGGGCGAATAAAAAGTTGACAAGGCTTTCTCGGCATTGAGAAGACGCGGAAGATCAAAGAGTAGTTGGATTCGGTTGTCGGAAGGCACTTTTGATACCAAGGTGTTATGGTCCAAGGTCGAAATTGTTTCTTTTAATTCTGCCGGCGTATCCGGGTCCATATATCCAAGTACAAACTTTTGACAAGATGCCGTTTCTGGAGGTATCAGGTCAGACCTTATACTAGGCGTGCACCGCGCTTCCAATATATTCCTGGCACTGTCCTCGATTAAAGCAGTAATCGAATCTCGTGGTAGAGTCTCCATAGACTCTGCTCTGGGATTTGTCCTTGATCAACAGGTCAACGGATAATCGTATCAGTTTGCAATTCGCGTTACGCTACCTTCCAAGCCCGTTTATAGTCGCATCAAACTTAGGAGTCTGATAAAATATATGGGCAGGCCCTTTTTCATCTTTTACCGCAACGAATAATGGTATTGTTCTTCCTGGCGCGTACGGCCTCCAATCCTCCATGGATCGCCGGATCATGGGATTGTGTTGAATCATGTGTGGCTTATGTAGCATTGGAGAGGACTCCGTGGAGTGTCTTTGTGTGCTCTTCAATGGCGCTTCCGTAGTCGTCGACATGATTAATGAGGGGCTTGCCAAGTTTCCAGGGATATAGGGGTCCCATCGAGCTAATATAAGGCAGATATTAATTACCCAAGGTACTTTGGTCATGTTCTCGGGTTGGGGGCTATTCTGTAACACGTCCTGTTTTTATGCGTGATTACAATGCATGGGCTCAGCTAGCGCTTAACTTGTGCTACAGTTTCTTAGGCGCCGGACTGGACGCCCTCCATCAATCCAATCCATGTAATTGGCTGGGCTTCCTGCAAGACACGTTTCAAGGCGCTAGTAGGCTCCACCCAACTCATCAAGGGCCTAGCGTGAATTGAGGAGAGAGGGTAACGTTCCTGTGTATCCTCGGGGAATTGTGTCTATGAATGACAACAAAGTTAGTCTCCAATTAGTTACAATGAGGGCACCGTGAAAATTATAGCTTGGAGAAGACGCAACTTTGCGAGGAACTTTGCCAGGCGAATCATGCCACTCGACAAGGAAATTCGGCGTGGACGATGCGAGGCTGTAAGCGAGCAGCGAACCCATTCCCAAACGCCAGGCTCCAGTATCTGGAAATTGAACCCTGAGAGCTCCGCTGTTCGATGTTGGGGTCGGGCAGACGACCGCTGTTTTGTGGACCCAATGAGAGCATATGAGAGAGGTCATGGCGGCCGAAATACTTGCTGCGGCGGATGAATCGATCTTCGGCTTGCAGGGATCGAATTTGCTAGTCATCCAAGTGGGAACGACTGCACAAGTAGATGCGAAGGTTCCCATTGCAGTCGGCAACTCGGAACTAGCTGTTGCTGGCAACTTCAAAAGATCCGTGATGTTGAAGCCCAGAGCTAGGGATTCGTCGCAAGTGCCATCTTCGGTTGCCGCCGTAAGATCTGGCGACAAGGTGTTGTTTTTGATCGAGAAGTATATTGAACTGCGTTGAGTAGGGAGTTGGAAGATCATCTTGCCTGTTTCTGGATTTTGCGAGCAATTGGGGATGGAAAATTCGAATGCTAAGCGGAATGTCCCCTCGAAATTGTTGAAATCATCAAGGCTCCGATGGACGTAGAAGGGACCACCGTTGGTATAATTCCGGTACGATAGTTCGATCAAGTTGAATTTTCCCATCGCTTATCGAGGCTGGCATTCATTTGCTCGATATTCCAAGTGATTCGTGGTACGAAATCGTTCATCAAGAGGCATGAGTTCTGGATGGCGAAAACGATAGGAAATATCGGAGCAGGGGAGTAGTGGGTATTGTTGCAAGGGAAAATCAAGTCCACTTCCACAACCCCAGGAGTGTTGGCTGCCCAAGTGCCATCGGGGGTTTGCAGCAGGGCCAGAAGAAGCCAGCTTCGATGAAGAAGAATCATTCTGATACCCACGAGAAAACGATTGTCGGATACCGGCCAGTGCTAAAGTCTGGGAGAGACAGCAGAATGCAGCTGTTCAAATGTTTTTATTTCTTCGAAGCCCCTGACAGGCGTGCCTTTTATCCTCTTGGCCCGTTACATCTGAAAGAGGCATGTGTGATGTGCAAAACTAATATCCATAGCGCATCGCACGAGCACAGAGCTATAGGGCTGAACGACGTTATTGAGATATCCGTAATTTGTAATCTGTAAACATCATTTTCTCCTCAACTCATGTCGTACGTTCTCAAATGGATGCAACATGGTCATGCTTGACACAACAATTTAAATTACTAACTCTCAATGCCGCTAGCATTAGAAATTTCTGTAGGGCGCATTCCAATAAGACCTCTTCGCACAGGCTTAAGTACGGCTGAATGGACATAACGCCCTGTCCTCCACACCGGATGATTATTTGTACTTGGAGTAACCTTTACATAGATCATACAGTGTTTCCAGAGCCGAAAGACCACGGGTATGCTGCAAAGTCAGTCGGGGATACATCAAGGGATGTTTGGTAGTAGGTCTATTATGTACATAGTCTGACATGCGCTATGATGCGCCCGCTTGGCAAGTCGAGGGCGGACTTGGCAGCGGTGCTGCTGAACATGACTATCGATTCACCTTGTATAGCTCATGAGATAAGTTGTAGACTATTATGGCATGTATAAGGACATATACTGGGTACTGTAACAAGTCAGGAAGGCTACGCTCTGCGATGGTCCAATATGGAAGTCCTTTCCGACCTAAATAGATTGACAAGCAGCGAAATTACAGGTAGCGTTTCTCTTACGAAAGCTCGTTCTGAAAGAGTCTAGTCATGCAATAGTTGAGCTCAACTTTGGCTGCTTAGTACACATAACTCGGCAGATTATTCTTTTTTCCAGAGAGCAAGTCTTCCATCAACATTCGGGAACATTAGCCGACCAAAAACAACGACTATAGTCAGCCAGACCATCCTTGCTTATATCATCCCAATTATCACTGCAGATATAAGCAGCCATGTGTGAACTTGGCTGCCCAATCTAGATTCAAGTTATATTACTGCGGCATACTGTGGAGGTCTTTGATTGGCGTAATAGACTCGTGCTGCACTGTGCTCCTTTTGTCTAAGCCTCATAATCGTATTTTGTGATGACCCCGATCGTGGGTGATCTGTGTCTTTATCGTGGCATCTTCAAATGTCAAATGGACTGACATGTGCTTCAATAGGCATACGGTCAGCCTGGACAATCGGGGACTCCGGACAACGGCGACTATAATCAATAGCACCGCCATGAAGCTGAACATCCCCATCAATATAAAAGGGAGATAGATTTCTCTGGCACTACTTGTTGCATCAATGCAGAAACATTTAAGACAAATACCATCATTCTCAAGAATTTTTCCGCACGTCTACCTCGAACTCCGTCGCAATGGGTTATCTGGGACAAATCTTTGTATGAGAAAATCTTGATCAACTGATTTCAACGTACGCTAATTCGAATTAATAGGCCGTCATCCAAGAAGGAACCGGCCAACAGCCTAGTAACACAATCCGAGTTGTCGATAACAATGGCGCTGACATCAACGGTGGATTTGGTGGCAAGTACGTCTTCCCACAGCCCTAGCATATAACATATGGTCAACTTCCTACAAAATTTGTCGTGTTGATCCCATATCACAGATTTGTTTGGCTTGTCGCAGAATTCCACAATAACAAATCGAGTGCGATCTCCAATATCCGAATCGACTACCAGGATAAGGAGGATCCCGGCCGCCAGGATCTTGGAGCGGGGACTGGGGGCAAATTTCGTTATTTGGCTTGGAGAACAGATGGCGAGAAGAAGATTACGGATGTTCAGCTTCTCCGTCGCCAGAGTCCGGTCAGCTGGGATACTCTGAGGGGTCTTGGATTTGAGGGTATGACTGGTGATATCAATGCTGGCCGAGGTGGTGATTTCTTGCATATTGCGTGGAAGTATTGAGATAGTTAGCTGTGTATCTCCCATTTCTGTTGGAGAACTACTCGAATTGATACCTTCTTGCAGCTTTCATCTACGTATGCCTAGAATATTCTCATATACCTGATTTTACGGCCTAGTTGGTCGCATCTGTATCCCAAGGGACGATCGGCATCAAGATGGCCGAACAATGAAAAACCCAAACAAATCATCAACGCGGGTCGAATTCATTTTCACTTAAAATTAGCACCCCGCCTTGCCAGTGGTCTACGTAGTAGTCTTATGACCTGATGGACAAACCACTGGAGATGAATTATGAAGCACATCCAACCTGGCCTCGGTCGAATAAGCGCCCCACTTTGGTCGGCTTGAATAAGTTGGACTCATGAGTCTACACAGTCTCAATTCGGTCGGTAATGGACTCTAGAGCTTGAGTACGCCCCAGTGAGTATATAATTGGCTAAATTCAAGCTCGTTGATGAGGCACGTGCGCTTCTGAGATTGTCCGTGGAATATCTATAGAAGATGACTTGGGGAGAGGTTCTCATGTAGCAGAGCTGATTGTATTTCAACAAGCATAAAGGCAAGCGAGGAAACGTTCATAGTCGGAATTACACAGTACTGGATTCTTTTTATAAAGAAAGCAACCACTACATGTACTGTCGCCACTCGTGTAGGTATGGTCCTCTTAGGCTCCAACCGTGTCGTGTACCCACTTAGGGAACCCCACTCCGCAGTGGAAACTGCAGTCGCCAGCGATCAACACCTGAAGAAGAAAGACCCGAATCAGGCTAAGAACAAGACAGTTAGTGTTGCCAAATACTATCCCATTTCAAGAAACACCAAAGAATCTGGCCAGCAGAAAACGCCCCTGAAAAAACCTTGTTTGCAACTTTCTTGGCATCAGCGAGTCACCGACCTGTCAGTCATATTGACCCCATACCACTCTGCTCTGGGAAGGACCAATCACCGACGACTGATGTGGATCCTCATTGAAAGATCAACAGGGATGGCAGGTGAACCCTGCAGAGTACAAATTAAACTATCGACGATCGTTCGGGCATTGCTGCTAGAAACGGGCTAGACGCGACCTGTCTATGCCTCTATGGTGGGACCTCTCCTCCACAGTCCACGAGCCAGAAAGTCTCTCTCCACAGCCGCGGCATAACAACCTGAAGTTTCAACGGATTTCAACGGTCTTCAGCGGCTTTAGCGAGAGTGGAGAGAGATTGCTAGAATTGCACCGAAAGCCAATGGACGATCAGAGTCATGGTGTTTCAGGGGGGGAGGGGGGGAGGGGGAACCAAATTCCACCTTGATATAAAAGCTTGGTTGCAATCCCGGCATCTTGGATTCACCACTCACTCCTAGTCATTCCTTATTTTGAATATGATTCTTCCGCATCTGTTTGGCCTGTTGGCCGCCACTGCTGGCCTCGCCAAGGCCGTCAATATCACCGGTTACGAATACGTTGTCGTTGGTTCTGGTGCCGGTGGTGGTCCTTTGGCTGCTCGTCTTGCTTTGGCTGGCCACAAGACGCTGCTGCTTGAAGCTGGTGATGACCAGGGACAAACATTCAACTATAGCATTCCTGCCTACTCGGCGAGAGCCTCCGAGGATGAGAAGCTCTCATGGAACTTCTTTGTTCATCACTATGCCGATGACGAGCGCCAGGCTCGCGATTACAAGACTACCTATGAAACCCCCAGTGGCGAACTATACACTGGCCTGAGTCCTCCTAAAGGCTCCAAGTTGATGGGAACTCTCTACCCTCGTACTGGTATGCATCATGCTTTCGATTACTTTTGAAACAATTCTAATACTCTATTACTCTAGGTACCCTCGGAGGATGTACTGCCCACAATGCCTTGATCGCTGTCTACCCCCACCAGTCCGACTTTGAATACATCTCAACCTTGACTGGTGACAGCTCTTGGTCGCCAGATAATATGCGCAAGTACTTCACCAAGCTGGAGAGGAACCACTACTTGCTCCCCGGCATGGAGGGTCACGGTTACGATGGCTGGCTCCAGACCGAGACTGCTCCTCTGAGCATTGTCCTCGAGGACCCCCAGCTCCTCAGCATGCTTACCGGTGGTGCCTTTGCTCTGGGTAACCTGACCGATAATGTCATTAACATTGCTACCCTGCTGGCTGGTGATGCCAATGCTGATACCACCACCCGTGATACCGTCTCTGGCTACTATCAAATTCCTATCTCGACCGACGACGCCCACCGTAACGGTGCCCGTGAATTCATCATCGCTGTGCGGGATGCCAAGAACGTTGACGGCTCCAAGAAGTACCCCCTTGATGTTCGTATGAACACCCACGTTACCAAGGTGACCTTCGACGAGACCGTGAACCCGCCCCGTGCTACCGGTGTCGAGTTCCTCGATGGCCAGCATCTTTACAAGGCTAGCCCCTTGTCAAAGACCGCCGCTGCCGGTATCCCTGGCTCCGCCACTGCTTCCCGTGAGGTCATCGTAGCTGGTGGTGTCTATAACTCTCCCCAGCTCCTCAAGCTGAGTGGCATCGGTCCCGCCAAGGAGTTGAACAAGTTCGGTATCAAGGTCATCTCCGATCTCCCCGGTGTCGGCACTAACCTCCAGGACCACTACGAGATTTCCGTCCAGGGCAGAATCGAGGAGGACTTCTCCTGCTTGAACGGCTGCACCTTCAGCATCCACGACGAGGCCGACCCCTGCATCAACCGCTGGGAGACTCCCATCCTCGGCGACCGCGGTATCTACTCCTCCCCCGGTCTCGCCGCCACCATGTTGTACAAGAGCTCCGTTACAGCCGATGACAGCTTCGACATCTTCTGCTTCGGTGGCCCCGTTAACTTCCGCGGCTACTTCCCCGACTACAGCATCAACGCCACCGATGAGCACAACTGGTTCACCTGGGCTATCCTGAAGGCTCACCCCCGCAACACCGCCGGTACCGTTGCCCTGCAGTCCGCTGACCCCCTCGACATGCCCAAGATCACTTTCAACTACTTCGACACCGGTGTCGGCGACTACGATGCTGATCTGACCGCTCTCTACGAAGCCATCGAGCTTGCCCGTGATGCCTTCAAGCGCCAGCTCGTCAACGTCACCGAAGTTCTCCCCGGTGCCGCCGTTACTTCTAAGAAAGATGTCGAGACTTACGTCAAGGATGCTGCATGGGGCCACCACGCTTCCTGCACCTGTCCCATTGGTGCTGACGGTGACCCCATGGCTGTGTTGGACTCCAAGTTCCGTGTCCGTGGTGTCTCTGGTCTTCGTGTCGTTGATGCCTCCGTCTACCCCAAGATCCCTGGTACTTTCACCGCTGTGTCTACCTATATGGTTGCTGAGAAGGCGGCTGATGAGATCCTGAGCGAGCTTGCTGCTAGTTCTTGATTGATGTAGATCAGGATTTTGAATTTCATGAGATAGGGCGGCTGGGGCATTTGTGAATGTATATACGAGTTTGGTGTTTTCAAGACGGGGTTTTTCCTTACTGTGTACTTTTAATAGATAATTCAATAAAACAAGAAAGAGACAAGAAGTCCTACATGAAACCATCAAGATGCATACAGTAACGATGACGATTGTCTTGGTGACGCTGAGAGTCCACTCTCACACAAAGATCAAGTAGTCAGAGCTGGTCTCCCAAGCTGCTCAGTAGCTCGAAACATATGAGAAGTTCATCGAGCATTCGTGCACCGAGCGTGATGTATGATGTGTTTCCAAAGTGCCTGTCAAATACCGGACTAGCTTGTGGCTTGAGATTCCAGTGACGCAAAGAGGGCGGCAGATGTTTCTGTTAGATCTATCTTATCTTGCGAGAGGGATTGAAAAGACGAGACTAGATTCGTGCGTCATGATATTGGGTTCACGAACTGATCTGTGTACCGCGGAGGAGACAGTAGTGAAAAGGCTGATATTGGCGAAAATTCTATCTCATATCACATAAAACATAATCATGGTGAATCAAGCAAGGAAAGCCTGTAGCTTCGCCTTATCCAAAATCTCCGCCTCGATCAACCGCCCGGTCTCAGAGACCTCTCCATTAACGCACTGATAACGCACCAGCGCAGGGACATTGTTGACCTTCCACTGCGTGCGGTAGATATTCTTGAGATCTTTCCATCTAGGAACAGAGGTTAGCTGATGTTTTTCTATCACCGCCGGTCACAAATCTGAACACTTACTGCAATTTCTCTCCCACAGAGACATAAGCTAGAGTCGGGGCATCGGGCGCGGTGAACGCGGCATCGATGTGCGGCAGTGCGGCGCGAACATCAGGGCACCACGGCTGCTTGGTGATAGAGTCATCTCCAGAGATGAACGCAAGGAAAAGCTTGGTGTTGGGACCCTCGGGCACTTCGAGAAGCTTGGCAGAGGCCGGTAGGGTGAAGTTCTTGATGATGGGCATTTTGGCGAGGGGCGTTTGGAGATAGAGAAGCGGTGTTGATGTTGTCTTGGGGTTTCAGTGCAGTGACAGGTGTTCTCAACTGTTTAGTGGCGTTATGCAAACGCGGGAACTTATGCGGTGTGAGTCTTCGGAGAAAATGATGCCATTCGGGTGCTTTGTTGGCTGATCGGCGATTGGGAAATTCTGCAACAATCCGCGCGGAGGTGGGTACGGAATAGTATAGTGGACAATACAGGGCACTCAGAATATGCATAATATGCCAAGCTTTACTTAATCATATCTACACCTACAACACTATACAGTGGGCATAGGCAAAGAATTACGTCTATTCAACTTCTTATATAGACTAGCGAAGAATTGTCATCCACGAAGCTGAGAGAATAAGAATATAGCACGTTGGCTGCTTGAAAGTTTTCGGTGATGTTTGTACTGTCATAATTGTGTACATAAGATGCTTATGTCCCCGCCCGCTAATAGCCGGGAGGTTTACGTGTCAACAGGTTATACATGTAGGAAGTCGAGATCATATGAGACTGACACACAAATGAGCGCTTTTAAGCCTATCTAGTCTTCCACCCATAGCTAAGACGGAAAATGAGCGATTGAGCGCTCGCCATTCTATAAAGCTGAATGTTCTACACCTACAGGCAGTAAAAGATCAGGCTGTTTATCATACTCTTTAAACGAGCCGAGGCCAGAGTTTCGAAGTGGCCTCTTCCAATCAAATATTAGACTACCATTGTGTTCCAACTGTCGAGTTAATCATGTGCGGCTGTAACTTTCTTTGCTTGTCTTTCTGGTTGTCTTTCAGCTTGTTATTCCTCTAGTTTGCTATGATAGATGCAAGGCTACTTCTTAAGAGAGTTAGCCATTTGTAGAGCAGTAGGACCCTCAACTTCGAGGATCAAGTCCTTAGGAGATGGATCTTGGAACAATTCAGGTTATATATCACGATGAACGAGTCAGGGCTTTAACTAAGAACTCAGCCACCAACTACAGATAGGCGGCTCGGCTACTTCTCCATATTCAATCATTTCCCCGCCATGCTCTCCCAGCCCTGGTTATTGAGGCTTTTTCTAACGCTGCAGTCATATATATTTACTTACAAGTCTAAGATACAACTGCTTTTTCAGCACCCTTGGCAAGACTAACGCGGCGTTCTTGGCGTCTTGGCAATCCTTAATATAGAAAGCAACGGGTTAGACCCGCTTACCACCAGGTGCGGAGAATATGGCATTGTCAGAGAATAGCCCTCCCCGCTTACTTCTAGGAGTTCTCGGGCCATGTGCCTGTCGAATACTTCTATTATTAGTGTCTTGCTTGCTTCCCTTCTTTTTGTCCTCTTAGCACTTGATACATAAGTTGTGGCTTAGTTGGATTGAATGTAGTCTTAATTCAGCCTTTCTCGTATAGATACGAGATAATCCGTCCGTCTCCTAAGCATACTGACTCCGCCAAGCAGCCTGAAGTACCATTCGGCAAACTCGCCTTGTTCTTTTAGCATATCCATCTCAATAGTCAGCTTCCGCCGTCCAAATATCCCAGGTAGCTCAGGACTTGCTAGCCTCATTCATCTAGCCCTGCCCGTTCAAGCTACCTAATGCGCAATGTAACCTCGTATACTAGTTTCTACCCGAATGGCTTCTTTCGTAGTAAGTATCATTGACTGAAGAATGAAGATGAATACTACCATCTAAGGCCAAATGCAGTAGAAGCGAGTTGCCTTTGCTATTTTTGCTATTCAGTGTATCCCACCCAGTCATTGCCTAGTCATTTCCTGGAGATGTATATAAGGAGTGGAAAACTCAGTTAATATCGAGACACTCTATACCACTCAAGATCATTCTCAACAACCTTGTACATTGCCAATATGAAGACTATTTCTGCCGCTCTTTGCCTCGCCCTTCCTCTGCTGGCAACCGCCGCCCCGGGCCTCGAAAAAAGGACAATGTGCAACATCTTCAATAACGACGGTGCTGTGAAGTGCAGAAGCAAGCCGTACTTTGACGCTCATGTAGTTACCACTATTGGTGACGGGGATGCCTGGGACTTTTCCTGTTACAAGTCGGGAGACTGCTATGAGGGCGTCTGGTAATGACACACACCGAAGCCAATGCCAGTGACGGCTGAAACTAACAATTTCTAGCTCATGGGATTATAACTGGGAGTTGAAGTGCTATATCAATGGATATTATACTTCGGATCAATGCAACTCTAGTAAGCTCACGTCTTCCGTGAATTCTCAAGTTTCCGAGACTGACAAAACGTGCTTTCATCGCAGAAAATCTGAAAAAATGTTAAAAGGGCCAAGACATAGCTTTACGGGATGGATAGTACTGTTTCTGTTGAAACCAGATACAACCCGTTTAGAGGCTGCAATGAATATGAAATTAGTAGTACCGAATTCTCCACGACGGTGGGTGATGTCGAATTTCACAAGCGTCAGCATGATTGATGTTCTTTCCAGTTCCCCAGTAATTTGTATTGTAGATTTGGGCTTTCCTTTTTCAATTTGATCCGGCTCACCTAGTGAGATCAATGTGAAATACCCCAATATGTCAATACTAGCATCTGAGACTACATATTGAGACGTCCCGCAGCGATCTTCTCAATAATTCTGCAACAAACGTTTCTCAATCGGCTATTTCTTAATAGTGACCCCGACGAATAGCACGAGGTACGATGGGATACCCTCTTCGTCCACCATTTTCGAGTTGCCAAGTCCTTCCATGAGCCGCGAAAGCTGTTCTATGTACTTCCGAGAAACCCGCCATGGTTAGTTCTCTCCGACGGATCCTTCCCGGTGGCATATAATTAGAAAACCAGAATACATATGCAGCTGTGGAGGATCTCGTATTTAGGAACACGAGATAAAATGATAGGATCCATCGTGATTAGTTCAATCCTCAAACTAAACCTCGTATTATTTTAGCGCGACGCCTCACACGGGTAACAGGATTGTAATCAACAAGACCATTTGAAGAGGAGAGCTGTCAACAATTCAAAATATAAATCAGCTTGATTGTACTCAATGATTTTGAGCACTTCAACAGAAATCTCCTCTTCAATCTCAAGATCATCTCTCCGACACAGTCGCAAACTCACCATGTCTTCATCCGACGGCTTCGTCCCTATTATCATCAACCTGGCAGGACAAACCAGGATCAATGAAGTCGTCCTAGTTGATGAGAACATTGAATCCTTTGAGGTTCTCGCTGCTAGCTTCTACCAAAGCTTGCGTCCTACTATTCCCGAGTTCTACCTGGAACAGGGAGAACGAACAATCACCAAGATGTGGGTGGATTGGAATCAATCAGGCGGCAACTTCCTCCCCATGGAGACTGAGATCAACAATGGAAATCTCCGCGCAGTCCTTCGATTGCTTGCTGTGCGACGAGGTGTTGATATGATCCGCGTGTGGCTTAATGAGATTGATTAGGCTTGTGTGAGTGTGATAATCTATGCGCTGTGGTGAAGCTCTCTGACCTTTCGTGAACATCTAGCGTTCATCCGCTTAATTGTGACGTGATCAATCTCTCTACGTTATTCTTCATCAACTGAAGGAGATTTGATCCATGATGATCATAGGAAATCTGGGATAGATATTCCATTGTACAGAACAAGCAGATTAGACATCTATACAGTCCATATGTCAATCCCGATTAAAAGAGCAGACGAATTTACAGCCCTTATGTGGTAAAAATGCCGACCTGTCCAGTCATAGATTCCATATCATCCCCTCGAAATACACAAGACCTGGTTTTGTTAAGATTCAAAAGTACCGAACCTTCACTTTAACGCTGGCTAGTGAGCCGTGCCGTAAAATCGGGTGGCTGAGCTCTCCTCGTTGAATCCTACCTAAAAAGCAACTATCGCGAGGGTCTAGCGGCGGGACACTCGGGCATCTTCCTTCCGAACCAAAATTTACCTTTGATGAGCTGATTAGCTACTGAATGGCATTGCTGCTGATGCTGGCTCGAATACCCCTGGCCGCAGCTTGGCGTCGGGTTGCGGGGAGCATATAGCGTATTAGAAGGCCAGTGCGTCAGGCAAAAGGGGAATACGAAGTTACTAATTGAGGCGGAAAATAGAAAGAGGGATTGTGGGTGCAGGCTGGAGCAAATGGAGCAAGCGTAGACAGAGGTCAAACGGGCGAGATCGGGTCTCTAAGGTATCGAGTCCACCATTTACACCCCAGATGCCTGACTACGGTTTGAATCAAGAACGTCGACCGTCTGAACATTCATGCCAATCAAGCAATATACATCTTTTGGTTATTGTGTCACTCTCCAACTCCCACATTAGACATCCATTACTAGCCACTATCATTACTCCAGCCGCGAGCTCAGCGGCAAATCCCGACTCGAACGTCCAACATACACTCTCTTCGGCGAGTCCGAAACACGCCAATTCTGCGCCTTAACATCCCAATTGCTCAGATCACGTCGCGTCAAAGTAGCCCGGAAAGTTGAGCTCTGTCCGGGCTGTAGATGAATCCTGTCAAAGTCTCTCAGCTGGCGAGGCGGGTTGTCACCCCCAAGATCCACATATAGCTGGACGACTTCGTCGCCGGCTACGTGGCCGGTGTTTGTGATCTTTGCGGTGATCTCGTATAGTTCGTCGTAGAGCATGCTGTTACCACCACTGGACACTTGATCTCCCGCGGGGTTGAGAGACTGGGGAGAGTCGTCGCGTGCATGGGGTGGGATGAAGTCCGTACGGCCGTATTCGGGGTCTTTGGAGGCGGCACGGAGGGAGAGAGTGCTGTTGAGGTACGGGTAGATGAAAGATCTGATGTACTTGAAGCCAGCAGGGAACTTGTAGGTATTGAGATCTCCACTGGGTGGTTGTCCGATCGTAGGTGCTTGAGTAGTTGTACCGGTTGTGGGGGCGTATGGTCGGACATGCTTCTTCACAACTCGCAGGTCGGAGTATTTGAAGGTGGTATAGGAAAGACCATATCCGAATTCGTAAATTGGCTCGATGCCAGCTTTGTCGAAATGGCGGTAGTCAAGGTAAATGCCCTCGGTGAAATCCTGCTGAGGCGCTCCATGGCCATTGTTCGGTTCGTACATGATGTCGGTTCCATAATCCTTTCGGCTTTTGGCCCAGGTAAATGGAGAGCGACCGGCAGGATTGACCTTGCCCCAGAGGATGTCCACGAGGGCATTTCCAGATTCTTCACCGGGCATGCCTGCCCAGACGATAGCGGTGATATTCGGATGTTCATAGAGATCGTTCAACAGCACGGGACCGACAGAGTGTAGAACAACGATCGTGTTGTTGCACAGCGAGCTGACTGTGCGAATGACATGGTCCGCATTTTGCCAGAGAGTCAGATTGTTGCGGTCACCCCAATTGTTGTCAACAGTAATGTAACCCTCGCCAGAGTCGGCATTGCCAAACACAATACAGGTTGCGTCTGGCTGCGAGACAAGCGAGGAGATGGCATTATCGTCATAGTTATCGAAGATGCTTTCGTAACGACCACCGTACTCGAGAACCTTGGACTGAATAGCAGAGTCGGGAGTAACCAGGTAAGGGAACTGTGTAGATCCAGATCCCCATCCCATGGCGAGAGTGCCTTGGTCACACCCACGGTCTGCACAGCCATTAGGTCCCTTAGGATTCGGCCCAGCATCCTCACCAACAACGGCAACAAACTTGGGCTGCTTCAGGGGAAGAGCGTTAAAGTTGTTCTTCAGCAGGACAGTTCCCTTTGCAGCAGTCTCGCGAATGAGCTTGTTATGGCCTGCACGGACATCGACATGCCAGTTAACCTGCTCGTAATCCTCCTTGCTATAAGCGTACTTGAACCCGTACGTGTCATGGGTCCACGCATTGAAATTGACATCTGGTTGATCCTCGATGGTGAGGCCAACTTTGAAGTATGCAGCCATGATACGCATCGCCATGTCATCCAAACGCCATTCGGGAACTGTGCCGTTCAGAATTGCAACGGTGAGGTTAGAGCCCCAGAAGCTCAAGCCGGAATCAAACTCGGTATCACCGGGCATGCTCATGTCGAGTCCCGCCAGAGCAGATGACACTCCAGAGTGATGGGCACCCCAATCACTCATGACAAAGCCTTGGAAGCCCAATTCACTCTTGAGAAGCTTGTTTAGAGTCTGACTGTTCTGACATCCGTACGAATTGTTGATCTGGGAGTAAGAGCACATGAAAGAGCCCACACCGGCGCGAACAGCATCAGCGAATGGCCACAAGTATAGTTCATGCATGGCGCGATCGTTGATGTTGGATGAAATAGATTCAGAGATGGTATATCCGTGACCTGCGGCTTCGCCCACTTGACGGAAGTGCTCTTGTTCATTGCCAATGTAGTGTTTGGCACAAGCAATGACTCCGGTGTCCTGCATGCCCTTGATAGTCTCAGCCATGGCGATACCAGTCAAAACAGGATCTGGTGAGAATCCTTCCCAATTACGGCCACCCTCGGGAGTGCGACCCAAGGGACCGGCAACAGGCCCCAATTGAATGGTGATACCTTTCCCCTTGTGTTCCTGTGCCATGGCACGGCCTCGTTGGTATAGAATCGAGCGGTCAAATGTTGCGGCAGCCATTTGGCTAGACGTGAAAGCGGAGGCATAGTCTGCGAACCGAACACCCTGTGGTGAATCCTGGGCACAGAAGCCCTTGAATCCAAGACGAGGAATAGATCCAGTGTTTCCTACACAAGGTCCATTTTCCCAGCTTCATAGAGTCAGTTGCTAGTCACATCGTAACGAAAAAAGAGACTTACCCAACGCCCGTGGTCAGGTTGATCTTCTCCAAGATAGTGAGCTGCGAGACAAAGTCACGAGCTTTCTGGTACGCAGCCTCCCAGCCCTCGGCGTGAGGATTCATCCATGGCGATGGGTAGAAGGGTCCGGAGAAAGATTCCTTGACTTGTGTTTTGTGAAGCAATCCAGGCTGTCGCGGTAAACGGTTAGCTTGGTTCAGTCACATCGAAACGCGTCCAGTAATCTGGTGACAAACCTCATGCTCTTGCATAGGCTGTGCATTCGCAGCGACCTGGCTCGCCCATGACGCGAAGGCCAGAAGAATAGTAGAGCCCTGCATGCTTCAGACACTGGGCTGTTGACGTTGTCGACCGAGTGTGTCAAGCCACCTTCGAGGTCCGTCTTGCGCCAGTCTTGTATGTTTGGTTTTGACAGGAGGGGCGCAAAGTACCCCCATCCAGACTCCATCACATTCTTATATCGCGTCGAGCATTTTCGCGTCCTGGGTCACGTTGCCAAAGGGTGGGTAGGGTGCATCCGCGTGCTCGGGACTGTTTTTGTTGAAGGGACCCTTGGAAGCCATCCTATTGGCCTTTCATAGGCTGTCTTGAAGGAGCTTGGTCCCCTCATAGCCAGTGGCGGCAGTCATTGTCTACGAGCTCCACAACAGTCGGTGGTTCTTGGGAGTCAACCGATGATGATCCGTACCAGCTCGGGACTCCCAGGATCTTCGCCTCATAGAGCGAGGTGGACAACCCCAATGGCATTATTCGAGCTTCTTTTCAAAAGCATACCGGCATATCAGATCTCTTCTTCTGTTATGGTGGGTCAGCTAGCGGCGGCGCAAGGTATGCAGCTAGTCCATCCCTTGGGCATCCCTGCGAAGAATCGTACCTCGCGGCAATACCAGATACAAACGCGAGAGGTTGCCAGACGATCTAACGCTGCCCAGCTCCCAGAGTACATTGATGGAGCGTCGGATAAACTTCGAACGCGGTAATAGCCTTCATAAGTGGAAACTCGGGAGGATAAAGATGCTCTGCAGGCAATGGATAAACGGGTAGTCTGCTCGAGGCCTGGATTCTGGGATTTTTGTTTTTCTGGGTGCACATCGATACTAAAGATATTGGTCAGATAAGTCAATTCTATATTAGGTTCAAGCAGTACCTTTTCTAAGATTCAACATGAAGCCCCGGTGCTCTAGTAATGTCAACAGAGGAGGTTGGACCTGCTGATGTCCATTGGTTGCCGTGCCGGAGATGTGGGGACAACCCCAGATGCAAACAGGCCAAACAAAGGTACAGTATCAACATAGATATTATGGGACGGTTCGAGGGCATAAAGAGAGTATATGGAGGACCAGATGGAATAAGGGAATAGATAGAGATTAAAAAATGCAAAAGGATGCGAGGGTACGCAAAGGAAAGAAACGTTTTCAAAGCAGGGAGACCGAAGAACGGATGCAGTATACAAGAGACAAGATAGAAAGTCTGAATAGCCTCATGGACCAAGCAAACAGTAGCCAGCGGGGCCAAACAAAGCTTCAGGCCTTGATTTCCAGAAAAGGCAAGTGCCTGCCTAAAAGCGCCTCCAGGACAGGATTTAGGGGGGATGAAAGGACTAAGCAATCACCCAGAACAACCCGTGCTCAAGCGGTTAAGCTCCCGCATGGGGGCCTTTAGACACGTTCTATTGGGATTCCCTAATTGCAGGGTGTCTGTTCGAACCCCCTTCGCACTTTACCTGGCCGTGGAGATCCTCCTTACACAGGTGGTAAGGTGGGCGTGATCCCTCCCTAGAGGAAAGAGACACGTCGCGGGGTTTGGGGCCCTTCGGGGATTTTTTTTGAATTCCTTCATTGCTTAAAATTACTTTCATAACCCAGATGGTGTTTCTCCCTGTTTTGAGGCTATTCAGGTGATGGTTAAGCCTAAAATCCAGAGCCCCGCAGTCTGAAATCGCCACCTCCATCTTGTTTGATGACCCCACCCAGCCAATATGGATTACGAAGTTTACACACACACATTAAGGATGAATCACTCAAGTAATTCTGGTTGTATTTGCTTTCCATACATCAGTATGCTTTAAACAGACCACAACTATCATTGACACATCTGCAAGCACAACCGGAGACCATTTCATCATTTCTTCAACAGCCATAACTAAAAGACTCTCATTCAGGAGGAGGCTTCACACCATTGTAGTTCTATAGGCTGTCAGAGACTGTAATTGTTCCTCACAGCTGTATGATGCACTTACAATAGTTCCGATAAGCTTGTTAGCATCCTTGGAAGTACCGTACAGATTTCCCGCAACATTACCCCCATTGTTGGTAATATTGCGATTGTCGACATTCCCTTGATTCACAGTAATACTCTACTCTCAAGTCAGCAACCAGAAAAAAAGGTATATGAGCATCAAAAGCAAAAAACAAACCTTTGCATCCAACCCCTGAACTCCACTCAAATCCTTACCAATATCCTTGATCCACTGGCACAATTTCCCCACCACGTTCTTATAATCCGCACTATCCTCATCTCTAAACTTGCACATGGCAATGTGATCCTGAGAAATAGAGAGCGCATCAACACCCAGCCAGCTTGCCGACTCCTTGGGAACAATCTTCCCGATCTTCCTCCCCATGATGTTATACAAGGACTCGTCCTCGAAGAAACAGGCCACTTCAAGGAAGGGCTTTGTCCGTGAGCGATCTCGCTCTTTCAAGAACTTTGCAAATGCATCGTTGATGCTGGCGAGCTTGGCGGATCGTTCTTCAAGATCTTTGACGTTCTGGCCAGCTGCGGGCATGAAGTATTTTAGTATGCTCACGGCGAAACTGCCGTATTTGGCTATGGAGGAGCCGTGGAAGGGCGTTCCCAGGAAGAGGGTGCCGATGGTTCGATCCGCGATTTCTTTGGCGGCTTCGTCGGTGCCGTGGGGTTTGGAGAGGGCGTTGGCTACTACCAGGCCGCCTAGACTGTGTGCGACGAATATGATGGGACGGTCGGTCTAGTATAACAGACGAGCTTGTTAGAAAAGTTCCAGATTGTGTATAAGCTGATACCCACCGTGTTGGTCTTGCCGCGCAGTCCAACTAGCGCATGTAGCAAAGATGCCGAGTAGGTCTCGATAGTCAAATCAGTCGATATACCCTTTGGATTGACAGGTGGGTAGAAATAGGCAAAGTCAGAGTTATATCCAAAGGACATGATTCGGGCCGTGGGACAGTCCGTGGGTAGGAGAGTCTTGGGCCAGAATTGAGAGCGAAAGTCGTTTTTCCATGTCCCTATTTTGTTTCAACCGGATTAGAATGGGAGTGATTGGGAGTACCAGCACAGCACAGAGGCCTCTTGCGCTTATGATTCTCTATTTCCATTGCGAAGTACTTACATGTGTCGACTCTGTCTCCTGAAAGGCCGTGGACGAAGACGATGCTATACTCATTGTTAATTCAATTACCGAAAGTGGTGCTAGAACGACCTACTCTACATTGGCATTTTCCTCTGGTTCAAAGAGTATATCCCCGAGTCCTTCTCTGATGGGCTCCGCGGGGTGTGTAGACTTGGAATCAGTCATGTTAGTTGATGGTGATAGAAAATCGAAATGACAAGTAACAACAGTACTGTCAATGCCCGCTATGTGACAAGCCGAAGATTACCTGTAGAAAGAAATTCAAGCAGGCTCCAACAGAACCAGCTATACTTATGAACGCTACCCCTCTCGACCATCGAGGCCATTCTCAGCCGCATTCTGTACCCAATCGGACAAATGCAGGCTAGTATGCATCTCCTCACGGAGGGGTTTATCAGCAGCAGCACCAAACAGACATACAACCTCTATACAATTGGCCGCCATCCCGCCTGAACCTCGTGGCAGTCTGCACCTCAGCCCACCAACAACCCCTCATCTTCAGCGAGAACAAATCCAACCAATCTCCAAGTCAGGCTAGCGATGCAGGTATCTCCCAGGTAGTGGGGTGGGCATCTTCAGGAAGCAATCAGCGAGGATTGATAGGCGCCCGGGCTTCGTGGCGCAAGGCTGACGGTCATCTGCACCGTGATATGCAAATAAAACAACATCTGGCACCCGGGTTGTCTGTCTAGAGCGATCAACAATGCACAAACAGGCGAGGGAGCTACAGACGATGACGGCGCTCACGTTATTTTTTTTCTTTTCTTTTTTTGCTTTCGAGGGGTCCCAGCTGAGCCTCAGGGTACAGTACACTCGGTGACTCGGTCGCATCGGCACTCGTGAAGATCAACCCATCAGCATCGACACTCAACAACGATGGCTAGTTCATCCTTCCGTTTGAGTATTCAGTCGATGATAGCCTTTCTCTTGAGCTTCAATATATCTTGATGGACGAGGGAGAAAGCGGATCTTGTTATCGCTTCCTCCCTCGGGTCCAACCGAGATCGATCGCATGGCAGACCCGCCAACCCCTCCACACACCCCCGCCAGCTCGTCCAAAGGCACGCCGAATGTCAACCAGGGAAATGTGAACAATGGCGGTATCCGAAATAATGGAGGTGTTGTCACTGGGAATGTTGCCGGGTTCAACACGATAGTCGGTAATCTTTGACCCTATCGAGTCGTGTTTCACATAGTTACTGACCAGATTAGGAACGCTCAATATCACCGTCGATTCCGCCTCTAATCTCACGGATAATATTCAGAGTTTCACTGCGCGTGTTGCGACGGCTGCGGAGAGGTTGAGGGATGTTGAGAATAGGATTCGCGCGACTTCTCAGCTTTTAGGTAGTATTCGTGATTTGGTCATTGCGCGAGCAGCGAAGGAGGATATCCAGATCAATAGGGATTTCAGAGTTCAAGATGGGGATGACACTGGGACTGCAAGTGGCGTTCCGACGAACGAAGGAACAACAAGTGGAAACCCAGCTGGTGAAGGTGAAAGAGGCATCGATGCGGGTCAAGCTCCAGCAGGGGGCGCAACGGTTCCAGAACCGAACATCTTGGAGAAACCCTGTTTTCGCGACTTGGTGAATGCGAGTAAAAGTGCCGCTGACCGTTTCGATCTCATCAATACAAGGATTCGGGAGGCATTCAACAGAGTCGAGCCTATTCACCGAGGACGGGCCAAGGTTGAACTAAGCGAGGAGGACCGACAGAAATTCTTGTTGACGGAGAAGCATATCGATGATATGGAGAGACAAATCGAGTCTCACAAACTCGAGGTTCACATTGCTTTGACTGCATTTGAAGCGACGATGTAAGTATTTGTCGTGATTACGACCGTTCTTGAACAAGAAAAACTCGTCAATTAACATCTCGTCCACACCGGTAGGGGCGACAAGCGGTCCGAAGAGATTCAATCAATCATTCTGGATATGTTCAAAGAGATCAAAAGGATTGGGGAATACTTCTTCAATCGCAGTCAGGGACATTTCCCTCCACCTCCACCAGGACGCCGACGTGGGACTCGAGACCCATACTTCGACCAACACAACCGCCAATCAACATACCCATATATAAGACCTTTCGTCTTTCCCGATCTCTCCAGATTGACATCGCTATACCTAGGTTGGACATTCACCAAAGGCAAACCTCCATATCTGCAAATCAACCCCCAATCCAATCAGCCCTCGTGGCGATGGGCGATTTGCAGTCAAATGGCCCTTTCGACTGAAGAGCTTTTCTTGAAAGTTCTTGCCCAGACTACCAAACGTTCAAAGCTCCGGCGTTCCATCCAGGATGACTGCAAAGACCTTTTGAGGACGAGTGTCCAGAGGATGCTTGTGGACAATTTGCTGCAAGAACAAAATATGAACTTGTGGAGGCAACATCCGTTTTTGGAGTTAAAGTTGGCTGGCTTGTCGGCTAAGAGGAAGAGGGTTGGCTTTTTCTCTGAAGAGACGAAGAGTATCGATGTTATTTTGAAGACGGAATGGTCTCCTGATGCTCCGCGATATGATCCTATGGGGCCTGGGCCTGGGCCTGGAGGGGGTGGACCACCACCACCACCACCATGGGGAGGAGGACCAGGAGGAGGACCAGGAGGAGGTGGTGATGATGGTAGTGGCCCCTTTTCCGGCCCTGGTAGGCCTCTGGGTACCGGCTTTTATGGAGGGCCAGGAGGAGGTAGCGGCCCTGGGTATCCCCCCGGTGGAGGTCCACGCCATACCAGTCAAGTTCCACCACCTCCTCCCGGGGGTAACAGTTCCCATCCTGGCCAGAAATCTCACAGAATCCACCATTCACCCCAGCCCTCAAAACCCGCACCCGAAGTAGTCTCCCGCGAGCCACGGATGTACGTCGTCCGAAAGAAAAAAGGCAAAGCCGCAGCCTCAGACAGCGAAAGCCCTCGCCAAGTATTCGTCCGAGACAAACGAGGTGTTTTAAGAATATCCACCGAAACTCGTCGTCCGAGCAGTTCTCACGCCGATAATATCGATGGAGTTCCGGTATCAGCTCATACAGTCCATCATTCCTCTCATCCTCCACCACCGCCAAAACCTGCTGTATACAGTCACGCCCAAGCAGCATATCAAATCCCAGCCGATATCCGTACTCAAACACGCGTATATCCTCCGCCACAACCCGCCCCTGAAACAGTCTACTCTTCATCGTCTGCTTCCTCCTCTGACGATGACTCCGAAGAGTACCCCGACTGGCCACATAGGCCTCCACCCCCAAGCATGCAAATACTATCCCGAGACATGACCCGCGAACAAGAAAAGAAAGTCGTCGACGAAATCTTCGCCGAATGGGAAGACGGCGTCCACGGCAAACCCACAAGACCAGCCTCGCAAAACCTAAGCCAAAAAGAAAGACTCGAACAAGAAGAGCGTAAAAAACTCAACGTTCCATCAGTCGTAGTGCCCCCGCAGATCGGACCAACCCGTCGAATAATGATGGAAGTTGAACACGAAGCCCAGAGACATGAGAGTATCGAGGCGACGATTCGCGAGTCTCATAGACTCGAGGAACCAACTCATCATACATACACTCGTGAACCGCGCCGGAGACGGCGACCCTCACGTCCGCGCGAGCGAGAGAGCTCGTTTACGCGAAACCCACGACAGAGTAGGGACTTTGTCTTCATAAACCGAGACAGAAACGCACATCTAGATGACGAAGGCTATGATGATGTAAGAAGGAGATTTGCTGATCCGGAGGGGTATTACGGGCATCGCCCTGGACCGAGCGTGATGGGACCCGGTCCTTCGAGGGGGTACGGGGCTGCTGGTCCGGAGATACGGGCGAGAGAGAGCTATGCTCATCTGGATGTGGAAGATGTGGATGTTAGTGGAACGCCTCCCGGGAGGGAGTTTTTCGATACGCCAGTTGTAGAGCATGTTGTTGAGAGGACTTATCCTGAGAATCGGGAGAGGCGGAGGGAGTATTTACAGACTCCTGTTGTAGAGCATCTTCATATGGCTCATCCGGAGAGTCATGGGAGGGTGAGGGTTGCCCCGTCACATATGGAGAGTGAACGTCAGCGTGTGTTTGTGGCGGAAGCACCTGAACGATCATCGAGGGAGAGAGGGAGAGTGAATGTTGAGACGAGGAGTCCGAGGGTGGAGTTGTATGAGTCGGTGTATGACTCGTCTGATTGATGGGCACCCGGTCTGGTTAATGTTTGGTTTTCCTTGTATGATTTTGATACCCAGGTATGTGTACAGCTTGAATTGAGATTACGATTCCAGTTTGTGGCAGAAGTAAATGCAGTTCAATTGTAGCGATCTATATATGCAATATGCAATATGCAATTTCCATTTCCATGCAAAGTATTAGAGTGGGGAAGAAACTCCCGCGTCATCTGTCGTATAGGCTGAATATCTGAAACAAGTGTCAAAAGAGGAAGAAGAAAAATGAGAAGAAAGGATGGGTCAAGATCTTGATGCCATGGAGCAGAGCAAGAAGAGCGAAAAGAAAGAAAGGAAAAGTCAAGAGAATGATCAAAAAGAGAAAGAAAACGGAAAAGAAAAGAGAAGAGAAGATGAAAAGGAAGACACGTCCAGATATGCAGAATCCAAGGAATGCATCCAATACACATCCCATCACTCAAACAACAACCTCACTCCCCCTCCGACTAGACCCAATAGCCTTCACAGTCCGCTGCGACGACCTCGAAACCTGACTCACACTATCCGCCGGTCTAACCGGCTCATCATACCTCGACTTGGACGAATGCGAATGCCTGGACCCCTTCGAATGCGAACGCGAATGCTTCGAATGCTTCGAATGTCTCGAATGATGCGAATGACTCGACCGTCCCGATCGACTCCCCCCAACCTGGCTAATGGAGTCATCAGGCGTAACATTCGAATCCACATCGACATCAATCACACTCTCGGGGAGAAGCACATGGCGCGCCGAGAGGTGCGATTTCGGCGCTTGGCTGGGCGCGGGGCTATAGAAGGAGTTTGCGGAGGATCCGTCGGGGAGGGGGATGTTGCGGGCGGATGTGGTTGATTTTCCGGATTGGCTGGGCATTGCGCTGTAGATCGAGCCGGATGTGCCGGCGGGGAGGGGGATGTTTCGCGCTGAGCGGGTTGAGGAGGCTGTGCTGCGTGCGTCGGCATCGTGCTTGGAGTGGGAGTGGGAGTGGGATTTCACGGTGTGCACGCTGTGCGAGGATGCTGCGCGGTACACGAGTCGGCTGTGCTCTGAGTAGCCGTCGTCGGTACTGTGGCGGCGCTGGGTAGCTGATGCTTTGATGGTGGAGGCGGAGTGGACGCTGCCGGCGCGCGGCTTGTCGGCTGCATAGCTGCTGATGAAGGTGCTGGGGTTGCATGGGTAGCGTTGCTGCGCGGCGTTGCTGGCGGGCGGGTACTCGATTGCGCGGAGTGGCATGTCCTCTGGGATAGAGAAGACGCTGCCACCGTCAGAGGCGCGCCGGCCATGGTCGTCTTGGTAGTACTCTGTAGCTTCGTAGACGGTGCTAGCCCAGGGATTCTTGGACACGATACTCCGAGACATCGTGGAGCGGGCAGCGGAGGCAGAAGTATAGACGCTGCGTGCAGGAGGGGCTTCGATGGCGCGGAGGACTTGTTGTCCTTGCGATATCGCTTCTGAGATTTGCGAGGGTGCGGCCATCAATTGTGGAAGGTCTGGTGCGTATTGTTGTTGGTATTGTTGTTGCTGATATTGGGATGGAGGCGCCTCTTTAGATTCGGAAGCTGTCGACTGCGATTCACCTTTCACCATAGCATAGGCAACGGCAGCACCAGCCGCGGCGCCGATGAGTGTACCAATTATAGTTTTGGCGGCTTTGCTGCCATCATCGACCTTCTGGACTGGTGGTGGACCGTAGGCGAGGGCCGATCCTGTCGACTTGTGCGAGACAACAGATGGAGCGGGCGCAGCTTTCTCAATGGTGGATGGCGCTTTTGATATTGCACGCGATTTGGCTTCCGATTTCGCTGCGACGCTAACAGCCTTGGATACCACAGAGCGATTTTCCAGCAGGGCTATTGTTGGCCCGCCGACTTCTGATGCGACGACAGTGCTACCGGGTCGATAGACTGCTTCGATGCTGTTTCCGTCGAAGTCTATCACGGCAGCGCTGTGGTAACCGGACTGTGAGTCGCGGGTCCGTGGCTCGCCATGGAACTTGCCGCCGGCTTGGATAGCTTGATGGAAGAATGCGGTGACGGCATCTTTGGATGGCGCTGGGAATGCTACATGTGCCGCGCTGGGGAGAACTCTGTATGATCGATATTAGCAAGATATACTCCGGATAGACCTTCCCGGATGAACCCCGCAATGACATATCAAAAGCTCACATACCCAGGCTTCTGCTCCGTAATCCAGAAATCCGCAGGCTCTCCCTGCTTCTGCCCAAACCCAATATAGTCATCATGTCGGCCGATAAACTGGTATCCCAGAGGCTGGAGGCAGGAGAGGAAGAACGAGGTGGAAGTGGGGAGATGCGAGACGGTCAGGGTCAAATGGGAGACGGGCATGTCGGGAGTGTTGGATCGAACAGAGTTCAAGCCAACGTGCTTAGAAAAAAGAAAGCACGAAGAAAGAGGCTGGTGAAGAATATAAAGATTGGATAGACGATTGCGTCTTGTGTAGAAGAAAGAAGAAAGGAGAAACCCTGCACCTCGAAAGCAGGATATATACGGTGAACAGAGAGGAGTACTGTATAGGAAGACCGCAACTATGACACACCACCAGTTATAAAGCTAGCCTGGCTAGCAACCAGTCAGGACTCGGTAAATGAAAGATGAAAAAAGGGGGAAAGAATAGTAATCAGTCTCCAGTTTCCAGAAAAAGAATAAGAATTATCCCAATTAGTTGGTTAGTAACAGACAGCTTAACGCTGTCAGTCAAAGAAGAATCCACCTTGTGCCCAAAAAGCCAGTCCACCGCAGTCGTCCGAGAAAGGCAAAGTCATCAGCCTAACCGGGTCCCAGCAGTTGAGTAGACTAGTAGTGGGGACCCTGGCCTGGCCCCTCGAGCAGAGCCATGCACGACGAGGGAGCCTATCATCCAATGCCTATGGAAGGGGGAAAGAAGTGTTCGGTGGATCTAATCACTGACCTCGGAGGAAGGCCAGCCCCAAGTAACCGGCTTTTCATCCGACTGAAGCAGGAGAACAAAGCAATATTACCGTAGGCGTTATGTACTTACAGGAGTAACTCCTGTGGCTCCCTTGTGAACAACACAGCTCAAATCATCACTAGGCCTTCTACCCGATCGAGTGATCTGCGGGAAAGCTAGTGGGTGAAACGCGTGCCCCGCGCGCGGACTGGCTGTCAGAACTCCTTCACGGCGTGAGGCGTGAGGCGAGGCGGCGGCCAGGCTCGGGCCTTGTTGTCCGAAGAAACTCTGATGCTCAGTCCATCATTCAAGTGTACGCCGTAGACTGTAAGTTGTAGATCCTCATCCCAGGGCCCTGCAAGTTGCTCAACCAGGAAGACGATATGGCAGGTGTACTGGAGTCATGGTCGCCCAACCACCTGACCTACAGTAACAAGGCGAGACACCGCCCAGAGCCAAAGTACCCAATTCAATCAAATCAGATCAAATCACACACCGAGCGGGAAGCTCTATCCTATCCACAGAGTCCCAGCAGCAAACTCAGGTTCGCGATTCCGACAACACCACCAGCGGGGCCACTCGCTCGGAACCCAGGGTGGCCAAGTCAGCGCGGGGACAGACAGTGGAGCTTGGCGGAGGGGCGACCAGAATGCGTGGATGAGTACGAGTGGGCAAGCATATACACAGTGGGCAGTTCTCATGCTGGACTGGACAAATAATAACATCCGGAAGAGCTGTCGGGGTGGGTTGGTCGAGTGGAGACGGTGGAAATGTGCATTGGCCATTGAAAGATGGGAGTTTTGGCGATGGGAAGCGGAATTGGGTTGAAGGGCCTGACCGCTACTGTTCTGCTACTGCTACGACATATTACAATGAAATTATTTGGAGGGGGCTGGTGTTGGACTTGATTTTGTAGGATTGTATGGAGAATTCTATGCTTTGAAATGATTATTATCTTCGTTATGTACACGATTCTAAATGATACATGTAGAGTACTGTAATTCGAAGTTGACTCTGCATCTACTGTACTCTATTAAGTCTCGCTTATGCGAGACTGTGGCAGATTCACCAATAATCCTCTCCCTTCCAGTATATGGATAAGTTAGCTACAGCACAGTACTTTCTCCTCGCGCTAAACACGAACACAGTCAGAGTCTAGTACTCGTGGACCACCTATGCGCGCGCCCTGGGCAGATATGCAGAAAACCAGTAATCCATGAGGATGGTTAATCCCTTCTGACTATTACTACTGTACTTCCCATCCGTAGTATTAATACTGAGGGTATTAATAGAGTCAGTAACTCAGAGTGATTGGTTCAGGCAGAACAGACGCCTTCCGATTAGCGGTCGGGTTTCGTGTGGTGGTTGGTTTTGGATATATGGGGACAGTACAGATTTGAGCTAGCAGGACTGACTGTACTACTGTAGACTGGAGTGGGCCTTGTGCAGGGTCAGGTCAAAGTGAGGCGGACACCAAGTCAATGCCACGTCGAGGACATTGCTCTCCTAATCACCGACTATTTTCTAGCTAGTATCACCAAGGCCTCAAGTCATGGGTGTTTGTACAAAAGTCCCAAAGTAGGTTGGTTGGTCACCAGATCCTACCAGCAATGAGCTCGACAGAACACTTCTACACTTCTACATCTACCAGCATGCAACTCAAATACAAGGATATCAAAAATAGTACTGTATTCAAACACAATATGTGCCTAATCACAGAAGCCAACGTCAAGCAACAGGGGCTCCCGATCAATATTTGCTGTTCACTTTTCTGGTCTCATCGCCACAGTCGAAGAGAGAGGGCTGCGCTGCGGGAAAGAGAGGGCTTTGAACACTAGGGCTCTGGATCAGGACTGGAGCGGCGAAAAGGAACCAAATGCCATCCAGTCCGAGTGTCTCTTTTTCTTTTTCGTTGGGGGGTTTTCTGGTCTTGTCGTGGATCCAGGGTCACGGTGCTTTCTTTCCGATCAAAAGAGAAAGGGAAAAAAAACTGCAGGACAGTGGCAACGGTAATCCAAACAAAGCTGCCCCCCGAAACTCAAGTGTCAAGTCCAGGGCAAGAGGGGAAGCCCCGATCCAGAGGAACAATTCGATATGATATAAGATGCGACATGGCTGGCTAGGCCGTCCCGTCGAGAGGTATGCTTCACGGGGTAATCGATAGGTCGGTCAAAAACACAAGTAGAGAATAAAAGATGAGACCAAAGACAAAAGAAAGGGACGACAGCCAGCAAATGTAAGAAAACAACAGAACAAAAGTAAAGGCGTATTGTTTCTTTTTCATGTCGTATCTGTCGAAATTGCTTCCTCCTAGAATCGAGACTCCCCGTCGACCCGTCGGTCCAAGTCAAGACAAATCGCGAAAACACTCAACTCAACAGAACCCACCCGTGGTCCAGTCCCCATCGCAAGGAAATTCGTGGCGGTCATGGGCACGCGGAGATGATGCCGGAAAAATCTGCGAACGGCAGGCTTAAGGGACGCGCGCGTAACGCTGCGCGATTTAGTTCTTCCCTATAGGCCTCGCTCACAGAATATCCCACACCTCCTCGGCTGCGTGGCAGAACTTGCTGCAAGCCACACTGGCACTAAGACTGTAGTTGCTGATGGAGATGGTATCGTCCTTGAAGGAGTCGGCAAAGTCATCGTGACCCTTGGCCATGGCACCGACAAAGATGGCAATACTCTCGCGGGGACCCAGGGACTCGATGTAGTCCTTGGTGCGGACAACGGGGGCCTCGAAACTCATGGTCACCTTACGGCAGTTCGGGGGCAGGTGGTCGGTAATGGGGTTCTTGATGACCTTGAGCAGCTTCTCTTGGGAATTGGTGGAGCGAATGGACAGGCGGTGCAGCAGTTGGACCATCAGACCGGCGAAACGCTTGAATGTGCGGGGAATGCGGACGGAGGGGTTGACTTCGATCAGGACACCCTTGGCGGTGTGGATGAAAATTTGCAGGCGACCAGCCTTGTTGACGGGAGAGTCGAGGAGGGTGAGAAGGCACTGAATGGGAGGGAAGAGTATATGTTAGGATATATATGTATATGAAAAATATCATCTCCACATCACGCGACACTCGGAGCAGTCCATACCTGGTGGGTGATATCCGGACGAGCCTCGCTGATATCCCGGTTCATCTTACGCATGATACCAATGTGTTCGTCACTGTTCAGCAGAGAATACTTCTCATCCTTGGCTCCAGCGCGCCCACTAGAGGCCCGGTAGGTCTCCAGGCTGGCATTTGAGAGAATGACAATCAAACGCTGAGTGTCCTTGTCGTGCGACGGAATAGGCGCATGCTGCTCAGCCACGAGTTGCGGCAGCTCGGGCGGCGGGCACGACTGAGTCCCTGGCGAGTGTATGTCGTTAGCGGGTTGCACACTTGCGCCTGCGGGCTGGGCCTTCCGGGCATTTGGGGAAGAATGAGGAGAAGACTGCTGGTGGTGCGGCTCCCGCTGCTGGTGGTGGTGCTGTTGCTGGCCGGGCTGGAATGGAATAGCCGCGGGGAAGAGTTTGGACGAATTCAGTTGCACAGACTCGGCCTCGTCTTCCTTTGAGACTGGCTGGTGCGAGTCTGCAGCGTCTGCGGGGAGGGAATCCATGGTGCAAGGATATCCTCCTCGTCGCGGGGAAGAAAATATTGGGGAGGGTAAAGGGTAGAAGCAATTCAAACGAAGCAGGGAGATGTGTGAAATTTGCACAAGGTACGAAAAGGAGGGGTCACTAACTCGCACGCTTTCGCTTTCCGGCCACTTGTGCGGTATCCGACATTGTTTGGAGGGTGAGGATGATGGGATGAAGGTTGGAGAAATTGTCGAAGAGATTTTTGGAGGGTCCGCGCTGTTCGGAGGTTCCGCAATCCGCGGGTCAAAAGCGGGCCCCGAAACGACTTTTTGGAGCAACTTTGGACGACGTTTCAATTGGGAAACTGATAACTTTCGATCTGGCCTTTTACCCTTATTTTTGACTCCTCGGATGTGGGACTTTAGGAAATGCGTTATTGACTGATCATGAGACGAGCATGTATATATGGCGAAACCAAGTAAGCCAAGGAGATAGGCCTCCCCCTCGTCTTTAAATAACTCCGCTAAAGTCTCCATAATCCCCGACCGGAGACTTTCAACCGATGTAACTACTATATACGGGGTTGTTAGTCAATGGCGTTGTCTCAATGATCTTACTGTCGGGGACTACGCCGATCCGACTTCGGTGAAGATCCTCTCCTCACTAAGAAATGCAGTCGGAGTCCGATCACCGAGCTTATTCCTGCACGCTACTGCAAATCTACTGCAGAAAACGAGGATTGATTAACTCGGAGTCGGAGGTATCAAAAAAGACACGGAGTGAGAGAGAGAGAGAGAGAGGTTGCAGAAGAGGTGGAGAGACTCTAGCAGCACTACAGCAGCCCCCAGTTCAGCTATATAGTCAGCTGGTCCCTTCATGCTCTTGTTCTGGTGGTTGCTTTTCTTCAGCTTTACGAGAGGAGAGCAGCTCTCCCTCAGCCTGGGGCATCCCGCTCAGGATCGGTGATGCGCCATGTGTAACCAATAATCTGCACGAAGGTCGAATCGTTGCAGATACATTAGGGAAGGCTCCCTTCTTCGGCCTTCATACCCTGCTCGCCATGCCCATCCTTCGACACAGATGGAAGCAGGAGGCCTATCGAACACGTTCGAATTGAGGAATCGAGAACCACCTGGTGAGATCCATATGGAAGGCCCCAACTTCTGAGGTGATACGGGCGATCGGTCAGCCTTGCTGTGCTTTCCAACGGTCCAAAGAATTGCATACTGCTGCAGTGCTGACACCCGGATCATCTTCCTCTTGGATCGAGCTCAACCCCCACTTTGCAAATGGTGCCTGCCATGACCCTTGATTCTTCAATGTGGCGATCTCGCTCGTCACTATCTGACGAAGCATTGAAACTCCGGTACTTCAACTGGGGCCGACAGCGCGGGGTTTTGCATTCTGACTTCTCGCCCATAGCTCCCTGTAGGGTGCATAAATTCGCCACCCGAGTACAGTACCCCCGTGCTTCTGAAACTTTATGCTGTGCAAGCATACCCCCAGTCCACCGCGGAGATCCGGGGGTTAAGGGGGGCAAGCGATGGCCATCTGTATTCGATGGAGGGCACTGCCAGCCTCTAGTTCCTGCCCCTCTTCACGTAACAGAGACGACGACACGAAGAAAGTGTGGCAGATTGACAGGGAGAGTTTCGTAACGAGCGGCCAACGGCCAGGCTGAAACCAATCAGTGTGCTTGATCTGTGATCTTGCCCAGAGCTGTCTAGCCCCGGATCCAATCAGCACTGACGGGCATGAGACGCCTCCCCGAATAAAACTCCGGTTTCTTCCTGTGAGAAACTTATTAGTAGGCGCCATCCGGAGCAGAGTCTCGCGACAATCTCTCAAGATGAGAGATCAGACCTCGACCCCAGACATTCTGATTTTTAGCTAGATGGGAGACTTGTTGTCGAGGTGATTGGTGATGACGTTGGTTTAATTTGGGGGATGTCATTGGCGGGCTGGAAGATGCAACGGCGCTTCCTTGCACGATGCAACGCGGGAATAGCCCAACACCAACTGGCTGGGCTGGGGCGTTCTTAGGTTTCCTTGGGCTCTGGCTGTGTTGGCCTTGATACAGTACAATGATCTTTCTGCCTGGCTTCGTCAGCTAGCCTCATCCCCTTGTGGGAAACAGTCAGACAGCACAGCCTAGCCTTGGTCATCGAATCGTCGAACTATCGAATGAGCTTCGAATAATGACCAAGATGAGGGACTGGAAACTGGGGCTAAATCCTCATAATCACCTTTTTGGGGAATTTGTTCGTGTATTGCTATCATCGGTCGTGTTCATGTAGAAGAGGCTTTATTATGGCCAGATTGTGTAGGCGAGCAAAGAGATGCTTGTTGCCCTGTTGGTTAGGGGGCCACATCCTTGAGGCTGGGATAACTCTCCCCCAAGCTCGCTGATTGCTTGAGTGAAATGAACCCAAATGCAAATGAACAAATTAGCGAGCTGGACAAATCAGCGTCGAGTGTGGATGGTTCCTGGGCACGAAAGGGGGGGCTGCGAAAGGAGGTCCCACCGAACATACCAGAGCGACGGGAATTTACAGCCATCTAGAATTATGGAGAATTATGGAGGATCATGACATTTGGCCAACGATGACTCCAACTCTAATCAGAAAAGCATAGAAATAAATACGACCGGGTGGAGGAGGGGTGGAATAGAATAAGAACACGACAGGCAGCCAGTTGGGGCTCAACTATTGACTCAATCAGATCAAAAGCATTTCATAAGACACCAGTACTCCGTCACTTTTCATCATCTTGCATTGCTCATCCTCATTTTGGAGTATACTTACTTAAATCTCTCGTACTACTGTAGGTACCATCATCCTCTCATCCTCCTTGTTCCGGTGGCGACTCTTGTGTCTTATTAAACTTATTAACCGCCCCATCACAGCTCGTGTGGCTCCCTGTTGATCGCTCCGATTAATAAACTATCCTGTCCCTGCTTTCTCCATATCTTTGCTTTCTCCATCATCCTAACTATCCAGTTTTCCTCTGGTTTTCAAAGTCATTGCTCCTCCTCCCCCAGCAAGGGATACCATCAGAGTAAGTGGCTGACCGAACGGGACTCACGAACCTGACCTAAACAATATGACCTAAACCAGTTAGCGCCACGCGTGCAGTGGAACCGGACGATCCGCCTATGTAAACTGGCAAAAACCCCCCCCGTTGGAAAATAAACACCTTCTCCCCTCCCCTCCAGAAAGATCAGACTTCCAGGGAGATGCCGTGGACAGTCACCAATTCTTTCAAGCGGTACGCGATCCCCCCATTCTCGCGACCCCGGCCATCAACTAACATCCCATCCCCCCTTTTCTCCAGAGGCCTGATGAAAACATACGGAAGACCGACATGGCGCGTCTATGACGATGAACGGGCCGCGAAAAAACGACGCGTCCAGGATGAGTCGGACGAGGCGGAAACCAACCTTCAATATGCGATTCGCGAGTCCTCCGCCGCCGTCTTGTCTAGTCCATCGCGCCGCAACTCGGTGGTCTTGTCCGAAGGGACCCTCGACGATATCGACGATCTCACCACTCCTCCGTCCTCGCCACCTCCGCGTTTGAGTCCTCCCCCTGCCAATACTCGCAAGCCGACCTTTGCTTTTCTGAAGCGCAAACATAAGGAAACCACCGCGGGATCTCCTCTGACGGAAGTCAACTCCAACAGTGTGCGCTCGTCGGTCGACCCGCCCAAGCAGCAGCAGCAACAGCAGATTCATACTCATCCACCACCTCCACCGCAACCGCAAAAAGTGACGCCGAAGCAGCCCGCGCTGCGTCAGATGCAAATCGATTTAGGTACTGAGGTGCGCAAGACCTGTGCGACATGCGGAATGGAGTACATCCCCTCCAACACGGAGGACGCGGCTCTGCATAAAAAATTCCACGAAATGAATTCGACGGGCGTCGATCTGGGCAAGGCTTTCATGCGCGCCAATGCTTCACGCTGGGTCTACGAGGCCACGCGCTTTGAAGAGGGGTACGTGGTGATCGTCGATCGCAAGGCCACGCCAAGCGCCAAGAACCAGGCGAAAAAAGTGCTCGAAGTGGTCAACAGGGAGCTTTCGTCGCCGGAAATCGAGGACGAGGTACTCTGGAGCCAGGCCGAGCCTCCGAAACACCTACACACTGATAATAATGAGGAGAAGGTCGATCGATACCGAGTCTTCTTGCATATGAAGGACAGTCGGTGCGTGGGACTATGTCTAACGGAGCGCATCTGGGAAGCGCGCCCAGTGGTCCAGGGCGAAAGCAATGGCCATGCGAATGGCTCGTCTGTGTCTGTCAAGGACGAGGTACACCCAGCGATTGTTGGGGTTTCACGAATTTGGACGTCGGGCGCGTCGCGACGAAAGGGCATTGCTTTGGATCTGTTGGATTGCGTGGTCAGCAATTTCATCTACGGCATGGAGATCCCCAAAGATAAGATCGCGTTCAGCCAGCCCACGGAGAGTGGGAAGAAGCTGGCTCATAAGTTCTTTGAAGAAGACGCGACGTGGCATGTGTATAATGAGCGGTGATGAGGCTGATCAAACGCCACGATTGGAGATCTGGTGAAGACTACGTGGACGATGGGAGAAGCATGGCATCTATTGTATGGGCAATTTGTG
The DNA here is from genome assembly GCA_022985105.1 of Penicillium ochrochloron. Taxonomy (NCBI): domain Eukaryota; kingdom Fungi; phylum Ascomycota; class Eurotiomycetes; order Eurotiales; family Aspergillaceae; genus Penicillium; species Penicillium ochrochloron. Next base: position 194,057 of record JAAVMA010000027.1, read on the forward strand.
GAGGTTTGGGGGTCTTTTTTTTTTTGTCTTCGGATCTTTTCTATCCGATCTTTATATTCTTACTGGGATTATTCATATGGCACACGGAGGGAGGGGGATTCTTATTTTTTGGTTGGACTGGGGCTTGTTTATTCTTCTGGTTGTTTTCTTCTCTGTCTCTTTGCGTTCTTTTACAGCATTGTACCATACTATACGCCCCTGGTTGTCTCAGTCAAACCAAGAACTCATTTCATTTTCGTTTTATCAATTATTCAAGTCAAATATCCTGGTACATTTCAAGTCGTCACCATTGGCCCTGAGGGAAATGGAAGTATTGGATTCGCAACTGCAGCCTCTCGGGGCTCCCGGACGCCATCGGAGAGAGGGGGGCGGATGGATAAGAAAGCGCGGGGATCCTCTCCCCTCCTTCCAACCTTCTCTCCCACGAGACTGAGAGAGAGAGAGAAGACGCCCTCTCTGTCCGTCTGTCGCGATGTCTGGTTTCAATCCGTTCCGCGCCAGAAATCCAGACGGTAAGTTAGATAGCCCATATCCTGTCTTCCCCAGTCAATCCGCCGCTTCCCGATAAGGCACGACCATGGGAATCCCCATTCACCCATCATGCCCCCTCATTCCTAACGCGGTACTATCTGACCGCCATCGACAAGCCGAAATGCTGATAGATTCGTCGCTGTAACAGGTAGCTCCGCTGGTGCTACGACATCACCACCAATCCCCGACAATGTGTCGCTCGACCTGTTCACCAAACCAGCTCCGTCGGTGCCTACCCAGCTGCCCAACGGTTATCCCAAACGACCCTCATTGTCGCTTGAACTCGAGACCGATGACTCGACATCATCAGACGAGCAGACCGCAGATCCGTTCAATCCCGACTCTTCCGTGAGCGACACTGACAACGAGCCTGGCCACGATGGAAATCCCCAGCGGAGAAGCTCCACGAGCTCGGCGCTTGATGATCGCCCGCGAGAATTCTTTGGGTCTTCTCCACACCCAGCTCCATCCGCCGATGGGTCGACGGCCACGCCATCATTCAACTTGCCATTTGTACCTCCTACACACACGATGCGGTCAGGATCTGGACTGGGCTCGGGCTCAAGCACACCGCAAGAAATTGTTCCACCACCGGTGACTACTCGGGATGGGGGCCAGACACAAACATCTCGATCTCCACCGGAACCAGGCACCAATACATCACCCTCAAGTCGGTCCAACAAAGAAAAGAAGCCACCACCTCCCCCGCGAAGTCATCACGGCAAACGAATTAGCACAGCCACGAATGCTACAGCTAATGCGAGGGTCAATGCCGCTTCTTCGTCTTCCCACACCTCACCACCTCGATCTACTAACCGCCTCTCATACCATGCCTCCTCCCCAGAGAGCCAGATCTCTACTCGCCGGGCTGGCACCCCCAATGCTAGCTCGGCAAGCCAGGCCCCGGGGGCAGACTATTTCTCCTTCTCGGTTTCACACGAGGACCAGCAGCGCGCACGTGCACCGGACTCGAGCTATCCTCCAGCTGAGTCCGTCCAGCGTAGTGCCTCTCAACACTCCCAGCATAAACGTCCACCCACACCCCCTCTTAGTCGCCGACATAGCCAGATGAGACGGTCCAAATCCACACAGTCCAAGTCAAGCGGCAGCCGTCTGACCATGTCGTCGCGTGATTCCGAGAGCACCGACAGCTCGGGACCCCCCAGCCCAGGCCCCTCCACCCGCTCCGTGGCCTCGTCTATATCAGATCGCAAGCGCCTCAGCATGCCACCACCATCTTCCTCTAGGTCCAGGGAGAGGGAAGCAGAGCCCCGTCCTGCTCCCGGGCATTCCCTATCCCCAGACTCCCTCCCACCACCCCCCACCACCACCAGATCGAATCCTCCCCCACCCGGTCGCCGTGCCTCTTCGCACGGCAGTATACTGAGCGGCAGCTCACCCTCGTCTGCGGCACCGCCGCCCCCGCCGCCTCCGCGCCGCGCGCGAGACTCTAGTTCCCGTAGTAGCGAGGGGAGGCCGGTATCGCAGGTGGTAGGGGTTGAGGAGGCACCTCTACCGCAGCCGTCTAATGCTCAAGATATCTTGGCTGACCTGACACGGCTGCAGAAGGAGGTGGATGATCTTCGTGGACATTATGAGAGCCGCAAGGTTAGTCAATGATCCGGGGGCTTGGACTTAAGGCCTGGCCCTAGGCCCACGGGAGTGAGTCTGGGGTTTGGTTGTATTTACTTGTATGAATGAACGAATCTATATGGAACTGGTTATATTATATGGGCCTGTTTTATTCTCTATATTCTTATCCGTTATTACATCTCAGGATTGTATCTCGTAGCTACTGGTCTCTTGATGATCGCCCTTGTTTGTGTAGTTTCTCCTCAACTCAAGCAGTCCCGCCAGCTCTGCGCTGATTGGCTCATCCCCCAGCCCGACATGACGTCGCCGCAAATGGCCCAATGGGTCACTTTTGCTCCCCGCAATTTCCATCTTCTTTGGACTTTGGGTCACTTTTGTAGTCCTCTTCATATCTCCTTCATCCTCTACGAGCTCCCTTGAACCACACTACAAGCTCTGCGATAACTCCTTTTGGTGCTCGTCCGGAGGCCAGATTTGACTCAACCTCAGACACAGTTCCAGATCCATCGAACAGGAGAGATACGACCGAGTCAATCGCCACGATGACCACGCCTACTCTGATCAATCTTCCCCCTCCCCCTTCTGACCCCGTTACTCCCTCGGACATGGGCCCGTAAGAATATCCCCTTCCCTTTAAAATCCAATTTTCTCTTGAATGTCTTCCATGCTACAAAATCCTCCATCAATATCACAACTAACCATCCATCAGTGGCACCCCCAATTCCGGCACAACCTCCCTCTCAGCTCTCTCCACAACCGCCATCAAAGACGGCCACCAAGGCGCGCCCTTCCCACACTCCCGCGGCCACGCCCACCAATCCTCATCCGCCTCAACCTCCTCCACAACCACTCTCGAAGCTGAGCGTGCAGACCGCATCTCCCGCCTCGCAGGTCTCGAGCGAGTCGCAACCGCCCGTGCCGGCGGTGCCTCCCCAGCTAGCCATGTCCCAACCTCCTACGTCCCAGGCTACTTCGACAGCCACGCACTGAAAGAGCGCAGCACCGTCGGTAGTGCCAGTGCAACTGGCAGCATCGGCCATACGACCTGGGCATCGGGCAGCGAGGCATTCTCCGCAGACAAAATGAGCGAGGACGTCGACGTCGATGACCACGATAGTGTGGGGAATGTCAGTGATGAGGGTAACGCCAGTCTAGTTGGGTTCGGTGAGGGCGCTAGTAGTACCATCTCTGGACCCACGAGTCGTCCTGTTGGGCTGAATCGGATGTCGTCTGGTGGTGCCCGACCAACTAGCATGGGGAGTGCCGGTGTGAACCCGAATGTGAGCCGTGCCAACCCGTTGGCTAGTTACATTCAGCAACAGCAGCAGCAGCAGTATGGTGGGGATAGCACGATGGCGTCGTCTAGTCTGGCGGGTTCGATTACGCCTGAGCCTGTTCCTGAGGATGCGCGGATGGTCAATGGGATGACCTTTGATGAAGATGTTGTCGATACTACGGTGCGCACACCGCGGTTGGCTACTCCGAATCGCAGCTCGAGTGGGCTGGATACTCGTGATTAGGGGAAGCCATGGTTGTGGAAATCCATTCGCTGGTTCCAAAAAACCATTCGTTGGCTAGAAGACTGAAGACTGAGAGAGCTCGAGTGGTCATTTCTTTGTTCTTTCGATCCTCGGAAATGCCATGTGGTGGGGGGATACTGAAAATTCCTTTGTTTTTTCTTTGTCTTTTGTTTACTGTTCTTTTTCTTAGCCTCTATTGGATCGCTGATGAAACTTGGTGGGATGTATTTCTATGGGAGGTACTAGTTGGAACTGGGCTCGGGCTTGAGTGGTACTGGCACTGGCACTGGAGAATGTGAAGGACATGAAGGGGGGTTCTGGATATGATTTATGTGTATGTGATATGATACTTTTCAGCGCAGTTTAGCAATTACTTTTGATTTCGTTGTGTGTTTTCTATGTGGCTTGACTTGTGTATGTCTGGTGCAGTAAATGGGGACCCGGTGGGAGTGGCGTCGGTTTGATATGTGCACTTTATTACGGCCATATGGCAAGATGATGAAATTGAATTCATAAAATTCAGGCCCCTGGTGATTAGGATTCTTTGATGCAATATATCTTGTTAATTCAATGATCCGGTACTGTATAAATCGTGGTAAACTCTGGGTGGTGTTGCCTTGATATAGGCACGTGTCAAGTAGAGCAGGATAACATCTTAGATCATTTCTATCCCACCTTTTCAATAGAAAGAGATCAATATAGCACATAAATATTCAATACCATATCATAAATAAATAGAAGCCTACAATGACAATCCCCATCTATACCCATCGCCTAGGCCCTTCGGCCCAGCCCGCAGCAGTGCCAACATGACGGCATGCCGCCTCCGAAAAGGACCCACGCCCCCCAAAACCGCGCCAACACCCGAATTTTCAATCTCTTTCAACCTCTTTCCACCCTTTCATCCCCCACTCCTCCCTAAAACCACCTCTCCTCCTCCCTCCACACTCTCCCACCACCACCCCTCCTCCTCCCCTCGTCGGATCTCCCACTTCCCCCACGCCCACCTGCTGGCATTGACTTGTCTAGCAAATCCGATAGAGAGAAGAACTCCGACCCACGTCTTTTTCTTGCCCTGCCTAACCCGCTACACGAAACTCCGCCACTTGCCTCGCTTCGCCGCCGCGCAATTGAGTTTCGCGATAAAGTCGATTCTTGCACGCTCAAGCAACCTCCCTCGAATAACATTCCGTCGTCGCTGTATCGATCGTGCTGTAAAGCCCGGTTTTTACTGTTCGCCTCGCTTTTTTTTTTCGTCACACGCACGCCGATAACGCTGCCTGGGTGATTTTCTAGCCAGGTCGTTCCTGCACCTTTTTTTTCAACCTCCGCTCTGAGCTGTGTACACGGGTTTCTTTGCTCGTTTACCGGATTTTTTGAGCTGGGTATTTGATTTCCTGAGTGGAACGGAATTTTCTGTCTTTGCGTGGTTGAAAACTCGATCCTGCAAGTCGACTTCAAGATGGCGGCTCCGACACAGCTTGCTTGTATGTTTACCCTCTCTGTTTGCCTTGTGCCTTGTCCTCTTCCATTTTATACTGTCCGTCTGTCGTGTTCGATGGACTGGTTGAATGGATGAGTGGCGTGGCAGCTTTGGATCTCTCGTTGGGCATTATACTGATTGGGCGCTAGACCGAACTCTCAAGGGGATTGGCATCATGGATGCTGCCCCCGTTTATGAGCCTCTGCCTGGGTTTGCGCGGTAAGATTGTCTCTGCATTCAATGAAGGAAATGATGGAGGGCCTGGCTGACTCGTGTTCTTTACCTCATTTAGACCCGAGGGAAACCTCCGCTGCGGTGCTTACTCGCCGTGCGGCCGTTACTACGCATGGGCGTCGCCTGAAAAGTAAGCATGCCTCTTCAGTTCTCTCCCTTTGATCTGATCTAACTCAGCTTGATGATAGGGTCACCATTGTGGATGCCTCGGTTGGCCACACTGTTTCAACCATCCTCGCTGAAAACGTGTTCGAGCTTGGCTTCTCCCCTCTCGGCACCTACGTGATCACCTGGCAACGGCCTACCAAGGACGCCAACGGCGATGCTACGAAGAACCTCAAGGTCTGGCGTGCGGTCGAGGCTGGAGACGAGCACTCCGTCGTGGGACAGTTTGTGCAAAAGTCGCAGACCGGCTGGAACTTGCAATACACCCCCGATGAGAAGCTGTGTGCCCGCGTTGTGACCAACGAGGTCCAGTTCTACCAGAGTGATAACCTGTTGTCGGTGTGGAATAAGCTGCGTGTGGAGGGGGTGGCGGACTTTGCCCTCTCGCCGGGTCAGACCCAGTCCATCGCGGTCTTCATTCCCGAGCGGAAGGGCCAGCCCGCTGCTGTCAAGGTGTTTATCGTGCCTCAGTTCGGTGCTCCTGTTTCGCAGAAGAACTTCTTCAAGGGCGATAAGGTCCAGTTGAAGTGGAACTCCTCCGGTACCACTTTGATTGTGCTTGCGCAGACTGAGGTTGATAAGACTGGTAAGAGCTACTACGGTGAGACTACGCTGTACCTGCTCAGTGCCAGTGGCGCCTTTGACTCTCGAGTCGATCTCGGTATGTGATATTGTATCCCCCTACTCGAGCACATTAGCTAATTAGAACGCTTTCCACAGACAAAGAAGGCCCCATTCATGATGTGAGTTGGAACCCCAACTCCAAGGAGTTTGGTGTTGTCTATGGCTACATGCCCGCCAAGACTACCATTTTCAACGTGCGTGGCAAGCCCACGCACACCTTCCCCCTGAGCCCGCGGAATACCATCCTGTTCTCGCCTCACGGACGTTTCGTCCTGGTTGCCGGTTTCGGTAACCTGGCAGGTCAGATGGATCTCTATGATATGGAGAGGAACTTCCACAAGATCGCTACCGTGGAGGCCTCCAATGCCAGCGTTTGTAACTGGTCCCCCGATGGCCAGTTCATCCTGACTGCGACCACCAGCCCTCGCCTGCGTGTCGACAACGGTATCCGCATCTGGCACGTCAGCGGCAGCCTCGTGTACAACGAGGAGATGACCGAGCTTTACGACGTCACCTGGCGCCCGCAGAGCATCACCCAGCACCCGCTGGGTGACCCCTTCACCAAGCTGCCCGTGCCGCACCCCTCCGCCACCGCGTACTTGGCCACCCGCAAGGCCCCCGTCAAGCCTGCTGGTGCCTATCGTCCCCCCGGTGCCCGCGGTCAACTGACCCCTCTTGCCTTCAAGCGTGAAGACCAGGGTGGTGCCGCCTTCATCCGTGAGGGTCTTCCCGGCGCTGGTGCCGCCAGCGTCAACGGCTTCGGCAAGCCCCGCCGCCGGGAGATTCCCGGTGCTGAGCCTGCCGAGGAGTACCTGCCCCCAGGTGCCGCGCCTGGCGGCGGTGTTGCCCTCCCTCCTGGTGCAGACAACGAGAAGCTCTCCAAGTCCGCCGCCAAGAACAAGAAGAAGCGCGAGGCCGCCAAGAAGGCTCGCGAGGACGGCGACAACGCTCCCCCCGCCAACGCCCCCACCGGCCCTAGCCCCAACCGTAGCCGTGGCAAAAACAATGGCTCCCCAGTGAACGGCTCCAACAAGGCTGCTCCCGCTCCCGCCCCTGCTGCTGCTCCTGCTCCTGCTCCTGTTGCTGCCCCCGCCCCTGTTGTGGATCAATCCGCCCAGGACAAGAAGATCCGCGGCCTCCTTAAGAAGATTCGCGCCATCGACGAGCTGAAGATGCGTCTGGCTGGCGGTGAGAAGCTGGAGGATACGCAGATGAAGAAGATCCAGACCGAGGATGCGGTTCGCAAGGAACTCGAGGCCGTTGGGTACAGCGGTTAGGTTTACTTGCGGAATGTCAACTTTGGTCATGGGCTGGCTTCTGGAGAGTGGATTTTGTAACGCTCGTCCTGGTCCTGACTCTGGTGTCGGTGTCGGTGTTTATTGCATGGACTGGAGGCTGGGTTGTGCATTGGCGTGGCTGTGTTATACGTCTTGTGTATAGTGCGTTGATCTTTCTTTGCATACACCCTCCCCGGGCCTGTATAGTGCCTGAAAATAGAATTTTTGTGAAACTTTTACTTCCAGATTCTGATTGAATCCGCGTAGCCATTGTACTGTAGTCGATAACCCGCGTGGGGCCCTGTTTATGTCAATATTTGTATCAATTTTGGTATTAAGCCTTTTTTTGTCATCGGGCACATCTCACCACCTCACTTCCTCTTCACTTCTAGACTTCCACTCTTCTGCGCCTCTTTATCTCTACGCTTTGCACCCCTGCGCCTCTGCGTCTTTTCCCCTCTACGCCTCCACGTCTCTGCACCTCTACACTTCTACGCATCTTTATTTCTACACCTCTGCGACTCTGCGACTCTGCAACTCTACGCCTCTTCACCTCCGCGCCTTTTCGCCTCCTCCGACATTCATCATCTATCAAAATGCAGTCCTCGAGATCCTGCTTCGACGAGAAATCTCTACGAGGGCACTACGAGCCCTGCAGAACCATCACCTTCCCAAGTGGCTCTCGTTGGAAGATCGAGGAGCGTTTTGACCAAGATACCCACTAATCAAAAGGCCAATTACCAAGCTACGCTACTATCAAACTACGCTGCACAAAGCTCAGCCCTTCATCCAAACCCAAAATCGAAGCATTCTTACGGGTTAATCTCCAGATTCCTTATGTTGGCACAGAATTCGAAGATCCATCTACTCGCGCCGCACAAGCGAGGACTTTCGAGCCTCGTGAGCTCTACGCGTATCGTACTTTGAGTCAGGATCCCTCGGGCTGTGTTCCTCGAGGGTTCCTGGTCCATGTTCTATGGGAACGTGTCCCGGGGTTTCAACTAGGCGAATATCCTGGGAAGGCAGATGCTTTTTGGGGGCTTGGCAGGGATGAACGGGATGAGATTCGGGAGGTTTTTCGGAGGACTTTTCGGTGAGTCAAGTCCACAGCTCTCTTTCCTGTCCTTTCCTGTGCTGTGCTAACCTGTTTCGTGACGAATATCTACTTATTGCACAAAATAAATAACTAGTGAGATCTCTGCTGTCGGTATCTGGCCTACGCCAGGTAGTTGTTGTAATCTCATCTGGCATGCCGAGAGCAAGACGTTGTGAGTTGATTTCGTCGTACTGAATGAACCTTCCAAGGTTTTCCCCATATTGATAAATTGTTGATCATCTAACATATCAACTATATCTTAGGTACTAGGTCGGATTCAGGGGTTGTGCAGAGAAGAAGGGCTTACCCTGGTCAGATGCTTGGCTGGCTACCTATGACCTTGTTAAAGTTCCTGTTACTGATGGATGGGCACAGTCTGATTGGAATGGGGATACCCGGCTCTGGGAATACTAGCTAGCCAGCTAGGTTCTTAGGGGCTGGTATTAGTATCGCTGTCTTGGTCTTAGAAAGCACGTATAGGTAAGGTGTGTATATCATGAGGCTTGAATATGCTATCTTAAAAGACCGAGCAGATACTGGACGTAGGTAAGGTGAGGTTAGGGCTTCTCGCATGACACGCTATACCCCCAAAGATGCTTCAACCTCCTGTTTTTCAAAAGGTCTTCCTGAATGTCTTTTGAACCATCATTCTTGATGGCCTAGGTTTTTCTTGGTCTATCGTTCAAGCTCGTGTCTGGTAAGATGTTGGTTGATGATCTATCGATGTTTCAAACTCATAGGACCCTACTACGAGAGTCTAGCCAGCATGTATTATGCAAAGAAATGATGTACACTTCCTTTATATCATCGGAAGGGGGATAGCGTGTTGCGAGAAGCCTCGATCAACGCTTCTTTGAATATCTACGTGTTCACCTATACTCTCGCGATCAAAGGATCAAAATAAACACGGATCCCGTTGATTTGGTTGTGACATATGGTTTGAGCCAAGCGCTTCTGGATCCTTGTTTCAAAACAGGTTTAAAATTGGTATGTCCCATTCATGCCTATTCACACTGCATCCAACTCCCGGCCCGTCTCACCGGACTACCTACCACGCCCACCGATGTGAGTAATCGTCCAAGGACAGATCGGTGGTTCATGGAGATAGTCGGAAAAGAGCATGTGAACCCGGGAAATCAAACACGAGTGCCGCAACATAACATGTATATCGCGAGGACGAAGTGTCCCATGGCGTGAAGCACGGAGCTTCGTTGAAGATGGTGATTTGATATATCGCATCCGATACAGAGCTTATTCACTTCCGAAGAAGTGAATTTCAAGGCATGGACCTCGCCTTGCGCTCCACCTTACAGCGCGAATGGTGTATCTGGTTCCTATGTGATAGAGAAATGGTTAAAGGATGGGGGATAACAGAACAAATTAATATATTTCGTTCTTGGTGCATGGGTATCATCTATGGTGGTCCGATGCCCTTGCCAAATTAAGTGAAGATGCGAGCTCGCTTCACCGGGCTGGCACCCACGCGTAGAGACCCAGTTCCGTTGGCCATGCCGTTCAACAGACGGCCCATACCCTCCACGTCCAGTTCACCCCGGCGCAGCTTCATCTGGTCTGATTCATGATCCACTTCTTGCTTCGCTACTTGAGCTGTGGGGACGATCTCCTCAGACTCGACCAGCCGAGGGGCAAGAATCACAATTTGGTGCTCGGCGGCCACGAGGACGTCGAATTTCTGGGGCTCGGCAGCTCGAGAGCGGCGGGCTGGTGCAGGTAGATGGCCAATCGCTTGGAAATTCTCTCCCATCAGGTTCACGACCGGGAATGGGGTCACGCGGCATCGGTTTGAGGCGTCAAAGGTACCGGTTGCTTTGACTGCGTTGCGCCAGAGAGAAAGCAGACTTGGGATCACGGCACTGTGCTGGCCATGTCGTAGCAGAATCGATTCGTCGGGCAGGTCATGGGACACATTAGTCTGGCAGACAGAGATCTGACCACGAAGTGACGGGCTGGTGGCATTCATCGATCCCTTGAGCAGCGTGTCTTCACGAACCCGTCTCGTAGAGGGAGTCATCGGGGCAAATCGTGACCGTTGCTCTGCGTCTGACTGGGTATTGGTCAAGGGAGCTACAATACGTCCGCTGACCGCATATGTAGTCAAGGAACCTCCAGTCACACCTTGTACGTTAGACTGACGGTGCAGCGGGCCCTTGGTCGTTCCCGGGCCAGCACCCTCGATATCCCAGACTCCCCATTCACCATCTGCCAGAAGAACCATGACAGCTCGTCCACCAAGGACCCAGTCAGCATCGATGATGGTCTTGCGGCGGGTAAGGCCTGTCGGCCCTTGCTCAAAGCCGGGGTACAAGCTGATCAGCCATCGGCCTTCGGTGTCGATAGTCTCGTATTCATCCTGGGAGATTGACCCCCGCCGCCCACCCTTTGGAGAAGATTTCTGAACTGAAAAGCAGGAATATACTTTCACGCAACCGCTGTGGAATGCCACCAATAGATTTGAATGACGAGCGGAAGGGTAAGCAGAGGGGTTGAAAGTAATGGTCTGAGCTGGTGATGGTAGGGTACGTCGTTGAGAAACAAGGTCCTCTTCTACCAGCCGGTAGAGCACATTCTGACCGGAGGACTCCTCTTGGAGAGGAATCCGATGGATCAAGAGAGCACCTGATCCCTCTGCCGAGTGTGTGGCAACCAGAAGGTCCCATTTTCCAGAGCACTCAGCTCGGCTTCGTGACTTTCGGCGAGCTTGCTCATCCTCAGACTCCTGGCAAGTGAATGTGAGAGAGACACCCCTCGGGATATCCTGGTGTGTGACGCCTCCGTTGACTGTGACTTTTTGAATTTTCCAGCTCTTGGAATCCTTCTGAGCTGGGTGAGTTGGAACAAGTGGCAAAGTCACTACCCGAGTTGATAGATCTGAACAGACTGCCGCCACGAAAATGGTGTCTTTTGCGACTGTCGGGAAAGGGTCGAGAGGCGAGCGTGCCTCCTCAGGAAGGAGACGGGGGACTGCCACATCGAGAACACGGCTTCCCAAAGGGATGTCAATCTGACGCAAGATCGGTTCAAACGGGAATGCAGGGTCGACTTCAGATTCCTCCGTAGCAAAGTCATAGCTGGGATCTTCTGTGGATGTAGGTGCCGCGGGTGCCTCGTCTTCGTCAGAGTCGATGATCATGACCGCATCATCGCCATCGTTCTTTGCGCTTTTCGCCTGGGTCGATGGCGCGGCCTCCTTCAATGCGGAGAATTCCTTTCCTCCTCTCCACACAATCTTCAGGCCGGTCTCGTAGCCGTAAACGATAATCGAAGAGCCATTGGGTGACCGTAAGGGGTAGGCTTGGGCTGCATGGATGCGATGGGGGAGTCGATAGCTAAAGATTTGTTGCAATCAGATTAGCCGAACCAGGTACCACTGGGAAAAAGTTTGAGGATATTCGATACCAAAGTTGCAAATCATCTTCTCTCGGCCGTACAAGCGGGTCAACAGGGAAAGAAGGCATGGCGCAAACGGTCTGACGGTGTGCGAGCGAGACCTCTTAAGCACAAGCGCGCCGGACGGCACGACAATATCAACCAACGAGAGCGATTTCGATGGCTCGACCTAGTTAGTCAAGATATGTCGTGGAAATCTTTTAGATTGTAGCAGAAGTTGCGTTGGGAGAGGGTAATGGTGGTAGTGGTTGAGTGGAGGAGATGTCAAAGTTAAGTTGTTTTGGTCGGAGGCAAAAGAAAGTCGGCCGGGTCGATCTCTCCGCGTTCCTGCGCGTCTTCCCAACTTGCAACACCGCAACCATTCGACATGCCGTACTGGCAGCTCGCTTTGGAATAAATTCGGATTTGAATATGGGTGGTGCTTTTTCAGCAGCTTGCGCCGTGGGAAGACTATCTGTGAAGGCGCACTACGACAACAACCTTAGCTACTAAGCTATATTATTCAGCCCATCATGGCCACCACTCGCTCGCTGGGCCTACACGAGCCTTCGGCCGTTTCATACCTTGTCACCGAAGGAATCCTACCGCCAGACCCTTCGGAGGACCAATACAAATGGACGACATGTGTGGACGAAAATGGCTTGACAGGTCCGGTGGATGACGAGTTGGTTTGGACCAAGCATTGCGTGGTATGGTCTCGTGCGGGCGTGGTAAGACGAGTATTTCGACTGGACCCGGAGAAGGAGGATATTCGACATGCTCTATTCACTCAGTTCGCTGCGGGACATGTCAAGCGTTCCGTGCATGAAAGTGCAACCACCACGACTTCAAATCGTTATCGCACGGCCGGCACGACAACGACTGCGCGGGCAGGTGGACAAAACAAGCGAAATGGAGGCAAATCGACTCTGGCGAGCTCGGGATCAACATTGGACTTGCATGGAGATGCTCGGGTCGCAGTGGTTTCGCCGCAGCTGCCCAACGAGAAGCTATCTCGAGCTTTGGTCGTGGTCCTCAAGTCCCAGGCACATATCTTCTTCCTCGCAGGGAATAGCCATACAATTCCTCTACCATTTGAAGTCGAATCTGTATTTGCGACTCCTCGGGGCCTACTATTTCAGAGAAAGATACCCGACGAGCCGCCTAGGCCTCTGAATTTAACTGCACCTCCCAATTCCTTCATGCCCGGTGCCTCATTATTCGACCCTGGCGCATCGCAGTCTTCTGGAGTACCACGACCACTCCCCAGCAAAGAAAAACGACAGTCATTGAAACTTCCCTCGCTTCAGGGCTCCACATGGGGTCCAGATCCCAATGCCGTCTCAGATCTCCCCCGAGTCTTTTCGCTCATCGACCCTCATTCAGAAATGGGCTTGGTGGTAACATCGGCAGCCTCGAGGGGCTTCCAGAGCAGTATCAGCAGCGCCACACGGCGGCGACCATCGGGCTTGGATGTCCTAGACCCTGCTGACGAGATTGTCTACATTTCTCCCAAGGACGAGCTGTCAAGCCCAGGGCAACAAGAGACAAATGGCCCATTGATATTAGTTCTTACAATGAACACCAATACTGGGCTATACACTGTTTGGACTGCGAGATACAGAGAGGATGAAATTGACGGCTCTGCTCAGGATAAGGCTCGCCGGCACACTGAAGGCACTCGTTCTAAAAGACGAAGTTCGCACTTTGGAATGACCACTGGTGCCACCACACCAGCTGCGCGTCCCCCTGCGGGCCGCGAGAGCTTCGGACCGTGGACTGAAAATTGGGCCTCGTCTCAGCAGCCCGAGAACAAGAATGATGCTGAAGACGACTTGGTCTCAAGAGTCGCCCAGGATTTCGGAGACGTCGGTGTGCCTCTCAAAACATCCAGACGAGTCAGCTCTTTGCTTGCACGGACGGATCTTGCCACCAGCCAGGACCGTATTACATTCTCCGACCTTGCTACAGGCAGCCAGTCAAACGCTCCGCCTCATCATGGTGGACTCCGACAGTCTATCGGAGCCGCTAGTGCCCGAGGAAGTTTCGGTTTCAACCCCCGTGCATCCCTTCCTCCAGCTGCAGGGTCTATCTATAGCACCGCAGGAAGTTTTGTGGATGCTCCGGTGGACAGGCTGCTGGAAGAGCTCAACAGCGGTGGTTTGTCTGAAGGATTCGAGAACATTGCCCTTCGTGAATCAGCTTCGGGCTTGCCGGAAGAGCTCCTATTGTCCAAGGTAGAGAGTTTCTCTGCTATGTTTTCTGGCAGTTTCCGCGGATCAATTCAGCACGTGTCGTCCCGCCATCTGAGAGTATGTACGCTGTCCTCATCAGATTACACCAGCACGCAAAATGGAAATGTCAGATCCGTGGCAATCTGCATTGTGGATCAAGACTCACAAAACATGAGCATTGTGAATTTGAGAGCAGAGCGAGTGGCTACATCCAAAAGTCGAAAGATGGCCAAAAAGACTAGAACAGCAGAGAGGCGTCCGTTACTAGTTCACGCAACTGGTATCCAACACATTCCCAACGTTTGGGATGCATGCAGTGTGACCGATGGTGAAATCTCGCGAATTCTCACATTGACTGTCCTGGAGAATGGTCAGCGGGAGCTGTCTCTGCAGACTCTCTGGGGTAGTCCAACCAAGATCGATATTCCTCGTCCTCTACAGCTGTTTGAACCCCACGGGGTCTCTGCCAGCAAGCTTGTGAATCGCTCGAGAGAAAGCGGCGTCAATCGAGTCATGGCAGATCCGGACCTCGTTTTCAATGCATTTGACCATAGCTGCTCCCGAGGAAAGGTCGACTTGATTGATACGGGAAAGCAGCGTCATAGACTTCAAATCCGGATGGAACCTCGTAACGAGCTTGTCAAGAAAATCCTAAAGGTCTGTAAGTTTGTTCTTCGCGACACTGAGAAAGCTGGGGATGGCATGCTGGTGGCCTGGTGGGAGGTCATCAAGTGGCTTCAAGGGAGAGAGGAAGTCGAGAATGATATTGAATGGACCTCTATGGTCATCGTTCTATTCTCTCTGGCAGTGCCCTTCATCAAACAGTCTCAACCTCAGACTCCAGCCAGACGGACGCGCCGAAAGAAGGGCCTCTTACGGTCAAGCAGCGGCAGCTATATTGACTTGGAGAGCTGGGAAGCCATGCTCGATCTGGAGTCTGGATCTTCCGGAGTCGTCGCGCCATGGATGAACAGCAGTGCATGGGGCTGGATCGTTGAACAAGATGCAATCGCAGACATGGCAGCTCGGGAAGCAACCCGTACGACAAAGAATGAACAGCCAAATGCAAGCCGGTCAACTTATCGCCACAACTCTTACCTCCTTCGATGTATGTCTCTGAGTCGAGAATTCCTACAGAGTTCCTTGGGTGCAAGAGCCACTGGCCGTGACGGATATTTGCCGATTTCTGGGGCCTTTGCCGAGAACACAAGATGCACAGCATTAGGTACCATCCTCGTCGGGCTTCATCTTCTACGAGAGGAGCAGAAGCTTTCCACATCCGACACCGAGGAGTCTCAACAGCCGTTAGGTCTGCTTGCCCCTATCCTTGCACAACTGGGTGGTTGGTTGGGCTGGCAGTCCTGGAGCTGGAATAAAGATTCCTACTTTGGCACCGAGATGGCTAGCATGGAACGTTGGCAGTTTGAAGATACCTGTATCACTCAGCTTAATGTCCCTGCTGAACCATTCCCGCCTCCGTCTATCTTCTCTTTCCTCATCGAAGCTACACGCCAAGCACCGTCGCCATTCCTCACTCTCCTTGACATTGTCAACGCTTCGGACCGAACCCCTAGAAAGGGCCGACTGTGGAAAGAGTGTTTCAATGTCACGCCCAGATCACTGGCTCTGGCTGGCTTCCTCTCTGACGTTCATCGTGTGTCGACACCTTTGGAAAAGATTCAGCTCCTGCATCGCTGGGGGTTGACCAAGAGCATTATCGATACCTTCCCGGAAGGCGTTAGCGCCCCGTTGTATGAAGCCGTGATGCACTGTCAAAATGAGGCATCAACCTCTTGGAACGCTACGCTTCTAGAGCTCATTGATCGCGAAGACCTGTACATGTCAATGAACCCAGTGCAGGCCAAATCATTTGCCCCGCCCCAGCAACCCGTGGTTTCTCATGACGCCCTTCGTGATTTCCACAACATCAGCAGTTCCGCATTGGAAATCGACGCCACCCACGCCTTTGAGGTTTCCGCGGAGGCTGACCGGGTCTCTGTGACTAGACTCGTTTTCCGCGAGGATAGGCGCTACGTAGAGGCAGGTCGACTCTTGAATCAGTCTAGAGCCCCCGTGGCAGACTGTGTACCCGAGCCTGAGTGGACAGATTCGGAACTTCTTGAGGCTCAGAAGGAAATTGTGCATCTTGTCTCGTTCCGCACATTGTCAACCCCTGCAGGGCGAGGCATGCTATATTTCAGCGGCCGCCTACCGTTACTGACTGAAAAGCTTCCTATCCCGTCATTCTCTTTACAGTGCGTGATGAAGCCATCCAATGTCACTGTGAGTGCTGAAAGGAGCGCTTTCACCGAAGAAAAGGTCTGCTGGGCCTTCTTCCATAACGGTGTATCTACTGGGTTGGCTATCTCCAAGGCGTCCAAGGGAATTGACACTTCATGGATCCTGTTCAACAAGCCTGCAGAGCTCACCAATCGGCATGCCGGGTTCTTGCTCGCTCTCGGTCTGAACGGCCACCTCAAGAATCTGGCCAAATGGGTTGCTTTCAAGTACTTGACTCCCAAGCATACAATGACCTCTATTGGCCTGCTGCTCGGTCTTTCTGCCTCGTACCTGGGCACCATGGACACCTTGATCACTCGGCTTCTCTCAGTTCATGTCTCAAGGATGCTACCGATAGGCGCTGCTGAGCTTAACTTGTCATCTCTCACCCAAACCGCAGGTATTATGGGAATTGGCTTGCTCTACTGTGGTTCTCAGCACCGGCGCATGAGCGAAGTGATGCTTTCTGAGATTGAAAACACTGAACAGGATGAGCAGTCCGGATCTCAGGAAGACTTGCGAGATGAAGGATACCGCCTGGCTGCGGGATTCGCACTAGGTATTATCAATCTCGCCAAGGGTAAGGACTTACGGGGCATGCGAGACATGCACATCGTTGAACGCTTGTTATCAATCGCTGTGGGCACCAAGCACGTTGATCTCGCCCATGTGCTGGATCGCGCCACTGCTGGTGCAACAATTGCGCTGGCTATCATCTTCATGAAAACCAACGATCAGGTTCTGGCACAGAAAATCGATATCCCGGATACTACTGTCCGCTTCGACTATGTCCGCCCTGATCTCTTCCTTTTGCGTACCCTGGCGCGCCATCTCATCATGTGGGATAGCATCAAGCCTGACAGCAAGTGGATCTATGACAGTCTACCAAAGGTGTATCAACGACGGGCTCGTCTTGGAGGGGTGTCCCAATTGCGGAGCGAGGACATGCCTTTCTTCAACATCATCGCCGGTCTCTGCTTTGCTCTGGGTCTTCGCTATGCCGGCTCGGGCAACCATCAAGCCCGCGATTTACTACTGTTCTACCTGGACCAGTTCATTCGCATCTCGCGCCTCCCGGTGCTCAACTATGATGCCAGGCTTGCACGTAATTCGGTTAGGAACTGTCAAGATATCGTGTCTCTGTCTGCGGCAGCTGTCATGGCTGGCACCGGTGATCTAGCTTTGTTCCGGCGACTGCGCGCTCTCCATGGAAGAGTCGACCCTGATACACCCTACGGCAGCCACATGGCCGCACACATGGCTATCGGTATGCTTTTCCTCGGCGGCGGCAGCTATACGCTGGGCACATCCGACTTGGGCGTAGCGGCGCTCCTCTGCGCCTTCTATCCCATCTTCCCCACCAGCGTCCTCGACAACAAATGCCACCTCCAAGCTTTCCGTCACCTTTGGGTCCTCGCCGCAGAGCCACGCTGCCTCGTGCCTCGAGACCTTGACACCCGTCGGCCCATCTCTATCCCTATCACCATTACCTCAGACGGCGGCGCCACACGCACCCTCACCGCACCCTGCCTCCTCCCCGATCCAAGTGAAATATCCCGCATCGAAGTCCGCGGCCCAGACCACTGGCCT
Organism: Penicillium ochrochloron; assembly: GCA_022985105.1. Lineage (NCBI taxonomy): Eukaryota > Fungi > Ascomycota > Eurotiomycetes > Eurotiales > Aspergillaceae > Penicillium > Penicillium ochrochloron. The sequence goes on from JAAVMA010000027.1 coordinate 212,071, forward strand.
CTCGTCCTAGACTTTAGCCAAGACGACGCCCTCCGCGACAAATTCCGCCAAGGAGACCCATCCGTCTACCTCCGCCGCAAAGCAACCTACAGTCCCTCAGGCACATCCACCTCCATCTTCGCCTCAACACTCACCGGCCTCAGCGAAGCACAAGATATCCTCCCGGCCTCCTCTGCAGCCGCAGCCGCAAATCCAGCCAAGGGCCTCCCGCCCTCGACATACCCCAATCACACAGCCCTACTCTCCGGCTCACTGGCCGCAGCCGCAACTCCCTCCCAGTCACCCTGGGACTGGATATTCGCCCTCCCATCTCTCCAGGGACTGGACATTCGCGAACGCTCGCTCGTTCTACCGTCATCTTTCCCAACGCCTTCAACACGTATCAACACGCAACTTATCACTGCGCCCCCGTGGCTGCGCACGTCGGCTGTCGATACTAGACTCGCACTGGCCCAGACTGTGCGTAATATTGTCCAGGCTGCACGTGGTCGGGGCGCGGACCCGGATGAAGTTCGTGATCGGGTCTGGCAACTTCGGCTCTTGTTTGATTGGTTGGATCGTGTGCAGGCTGGTGATGAGCGGGAGATATCTGCTGGAGAAGGAGAAGAGCAGGTGCAAGCTCAGAATCAGACGTCGGGGTTGTGGTTGAGGAGGGATTTCGTCGAGGAGGCGAGGTGGCAGATTTGGGGGGTGCAGAGTGAGGATAATGGGGAGGGACTGTCTACTGCATGAGTTAGGGTGTTTTGCTGGTTATGAATGGATGGAACTGATGTGATATGATGACCGTTGGGGCAGCGATTATTCTTCTTGTGATGGACTTTGCTCTGGTCTAGTCTGGTCTGGTACATGCGTGTTTCTGTCTGTATGATATGATATCCATGATAATGCATGCAACTTTATCCTCTTGCTATACATTGGTCTATTCATATATATTACCCAGTCCTTGACTCTTCTTTGGTAGTCCGGACAAACAAACGGTATCGATTCTGATGGTAGCTCGATAAAAGGCCATCTAACGAGCGAGAATCTGGGGTCTTTGAATATCATCATGAGGGAAGAGCATACGTAGATATTCGTGTTTTGAAAGCGTGAAAGATGATTGGTTTGGACAACGCTTATATCATGACCTTGACTCGTATATGTCAAGCCGAGATGTAAATCAACTACCGGGGTCGAGTCTGACCCGGTTTCAAGAGTCCTCGATCTCCCCCTCCGCCCTTCTGCCATAACCATACACTTTCCATCGCCCACGCTGCTGCACTGGCATGTCGTCCAATGCCAGATGCAACAGGCAGTACAGGACGATCCTGTCCCTGTTCGCCTTCCTTCTTCTCTTCTTTCGTAGTATCCTTCTCATCCCCCTCCTTCCCGCTCTCATCTTTCCCACGGATCCGATCTTGTCCCGAAACACCCTCTGCTTCAGCCAGCATCCCTCCAACTACTCCCTCTTTCTCAATCACAAACCACAAGCCCTCGGATAATTGGCCTCCGCGTTCGCCAAACTCTCCCTTGCCTAGTCGGAATAAAATCCGGCCAAGTACTTGCCATGCAATGCACCGCTGAGCCGCGAACGTTGAACGTGAGAGAATTGCCAGCTCTGGGATCGTATACCCGGCTGCCTGCGGATCATTGCCGTGGTGGTGCAGCCCCAGCGTGGTAGGCAGAGCCAACGAGGTCGAGGGCCCGAGGATTGTCCCGCGCAGAGAGAAGCGGATCTCAGATGGTGACATTGAGCTCGCGCTGCTGGCAGGATGATAAGGGGAGATCGAGTCGGGGTCTTCGGGGTCGCTGGATGGTGGGCGTAGCCAGGAGAGGGCTGCGGGGTCGGTGGTCATTTCGGGGAAGTAGTGGGATTGGAGGTCTGTGAGAAAATCGGGAGAGGATGGGTCTAGGACTGGCATTGGTTGAGTTGGACGGGGAAAGTGGAAGGTTTCGATGACGGAGGGGTCCATGATGGGGGGTTTTTCGGAGGCGGGTCGAAGGTCTTTTGGAGGGTGAGTGGGTGGACGGTCATCGTTGGCCGGTGATTTTAGGGTTGTAGAGGGTTTTTGAGAAGATGGCACTCGTTCCGGGGCTGAGGGTGCCGGTGGGAGTGGAATGTCGAAGGAGACGGATTTCTTGGGTTGTGATGCTGCCGGTTCGTCTGCTGTCGGCGCGGTTGCTGGTGCAGGTGTGGACGTAGATGTAGGCTCAGCTGTCTCAGAGCTAGGCTTGTCATCATCATCAATTCGAGCTCTCTGCAAGAATCGTTCTAGCAGCCCCGGGTCCATCGACTCCATCAGCTCTTCTCGCTCCCGCTGAATCTGTGCTTCCGACATGGACGCCAGATGGCGCTTGTTCTCCTCTCCGATCGCACGCTTGTCATCCTGAATCGTCGGTGGAGTATGCAATGAAGCAGGAGTCACACTGGCTGTTGCTTTCTGCTCGGCTCTTCGCTCTTTAAAGGAGGGAGTCTTGTTGCGGCGGCGGTGCGCGGGGAACCCAGTCGAAGAGGCAGACGAGGGCGGCGCCGGAGCTGGCGGTGTGGCGGCCGTGGGCTCTCGTTCCCGAATCTCACCGATCAGAGAGAAAGGCGAAGGGACGGGATCACTGGGGATTGTGACTGTGTCATCGTCCAAGTCGACGACGAAACGCTCGCCTCTGAACGCCATGTTGTTTGGAGGGAGGGTCGGAGAGAAAAAGAAGAAGTTATGTCAGCGCGGGGCCTGCGGCTCAAAAGGCTAAAACGGAGTTGCAGAGTCTAACCTAAATAGGTTAGTGGAAGATGGACGGGAGTGCTAGTCCCAAATAGGAAGTGGTTTACTGCTAAAAGTGGGTTTTTTGCATAGTTGGACCATCAAGGATCCTTGCAAAGATAACAGAAATAGTAGAATAATCACTAAGATAATAGTAAGATGGAGACAGATTTTTGTCATTTGTGTCACGTTCAATATGTCAGAGTAATCCTGAGTGGTAGTGTCATTTGACAAGGATGTTTTGGGCTTGTTAGGGCCCCGGGTACAATGGCCCTGAACTTCCTCGTCAGCAGACATGATAGCAGCAGAGAAAGGAAATGATATCAGATAGCTATCGAGTATAGAATATGATTTGGAGTATTCCATGAATAGATAAAGTGCTATCTATTAAAAAAAATAAAAAAGGACCTTGTATGGGGGTCTATCTAGCAGAGCGAGTCAGTCCATAGTCATACTGACTATGTACTGTAACTGCAGGAGTAAATTCAAATGCGCCAGCCCAACTCCACTAACGCCAGATCCGCGCGCATCGGAGACATGGGACGGGAACTGCATCAGAATCCAGTCTGGCGGAGAATTGATGGGATGTGCTGGCTGGGACCAGATGGGGATGGGGTTATACTTCATGTATACTTCGAAGATGCCTTATACAGTCTATCCCTATATCACGATCCGTAGTTTCATTCTTCTTATATCGAATCTACTCTCTTTACAACAAGTCAATTACCTTAGCATTATTTCCCCCGCAGGATATCAACCCGGAATTACTCCCAGTCCAATCCAACTGGACTTTGCTCCTTGTTCTTTTTTCCCCTTTCCTCTGCCCTTTTTTGCCCTTTTCCTTTTTTCCTTCTTCTTTTCCTTCTCTTCCATCCTCAATCCCTTCTTCTTCCTCTTCTTCCCTTCTTTTCCTTCTTCATCTCTCCTCTTGTCACTTTCCCCTCCCTTCATTTCCATCAATCTCTCCATCCTCTCGTCTCGGCCCGATTCATCTGCTCATCTCAACGGGTTCTATTTTCGTGTTCCTGTCTCCGCATCCACAACCCTTTCTTCCTTCCCCCCCATTCGGTTGATTTATCGGGATTTTCCCATTTTCTTGATTCCCCCGACTTTCTTACGCTGGTGATACCAACTTGGCAATCTGCCAACCAGCCCATCATCCACATCCAACCCAACACCATCCACTGCTAAATTCACCTCGATACGAATGATTTAACTGAGGAATTTATCAACTCAGTTGAATATCAATTTCTCTTTTTTTCAACACCATGTCCACGAGGGAATCAAAAGAAGAAGGCCCCCTTGACGAGATGGTTGGGTCCAGACGTGCCTCTGTCGCCAGACGGTCGCGTCGCAAGAAGGAGGACGATTCTAATAACACCACCACGTCAGCCACTAATACTCCCGATACACGAGCTAAGAAGAAGGAGGACAAGGAGAAAGAAAAGGAAAAAGAAAAACCGACTCGAGCTCCTCGTCGTCCCCGGGAAAAGTCGTCCGCCACAGCTGCTTCGAGGAAGAAGCCCAAGCTGGAGCAGTCGGGTGACGAAGCCACGGCGGCTGCTGCCAGTGCTCCTCCTGCTGCTGCTGATGCTGCTCCCACGCCAACGCCCACACCTGCAGCTGCTCCTCCTAAAGCTCCAACTCCTCCTACGCCCACTCCTCCAGCTCCTGCTGCCGATCCCAGTCCTCCCCCACAGGCTGCTCTCACTCCTCCTCAAGCTACACCTTCGGCACCCTACAAGCTAAGCCCACGCCCTTCTCCCGCGGACCCTCGGTATACCGTGACACAAGACTACCCGTCGCGACCACAATCTCAACCTCCACCCCTCCAGCCCACACAGGCACCTCCAGCTCCGGCACCGGCACCAGCGCCCGCTCCTCCTCGCACTAGTGGTCGCAATTTCGACCCTATTCGATCGGCCTTTGACAATCCCTCGCCAGCACCAGCTTATAGCCCTCCGCAGACTCTCTCACCGCGACACAGTTACCGCGCCAGCGCTTCGCCAGCGATCTCCAGCATCATTGACCCCCCTTCACAAACGCAGCCCGCATACTCTCAGCTGCCTCGCTCTTCCTCTGGCCATGTCTCGGCCGTCTCCTCACCGGCGCCACCTCCAATGGCGCATACACCTACGCATCATGCGCTAGCTCCCTCGCCGATCCCCGCCTCCCCCTCTCACGGAGCTGTCCACACTCCTCAACAGCCACCACATAACACGTCTCACTATGCTCCGTATAGCGAGCAGCGTCCAGTACATTCGCAACCACCAAAACTCGAGCTCTCGCCGCCAGCACTACAACAGCAACCGCAAGCGCAACCCCAGGCCCAGCTTCAACGGCCCGCGGATTCTCCAGCTCAGGCTGCTACACCTCAACACCCTCCCCCGCAGTCAGATGCTATGGAAATTGACTCAAAGGAGCCAGCACCATCAGCGAAGAAAGAAAAGGCTCCGGCCACTGCCCCTTCTTCCAAGGCGCCTTCTCCCAAACCCGCCCGCGCAGCAAAAGAAGCACCCAAGATCCCACAAGGATCAGGGCTGATCACGAATGCGCTCTTCGGTGGGGTTGACGAATCGTCCAAATCGGATACGCGCAGCGCGCCGAATATTATTGTGCATGTGCCATTGCAAAAGGGCAACCAAATAGTCAATTTTGCGCAGCTCGCAGAAGAGCAATATGGCTTTGCAGCCCTGCACCCGCGCTTGGCCGCGCACAAGGACCGTCTCGCGCGCGTGGCTGCTGCCGGCGCGGCACTCGAGCGTAATGATAAGGGTCTCAAGGGCATCTCGGCTGGTGAGAGCGCAGATGAGGACCTAAGTCTTGATGTTGATCGCGACAGCGACCTTGACGGTGATATTTCCATGGGCGGTGCGGGCACTGGTACCAACGGCGTCCAGTCGGAGGCTAGCGAGGGGAAGAAGAAGCGCCGAAAGAAGGTTGAGGAGTATGATCGCGACGATCCCTTCGTCGACGACAGTGAGATGGCGTGGCAGGAACAGGCTGCCGCTAGTAAAGACGGCTTCTTTGTGTATAGCGGCCCGCTTGTGCCAGAGGGTGAGAAGGTCCAGGTGGAACGGTACGTACTTCATTTCTTCTCCAGCATATCTATTTGTAGCTTGTATTTTTATACTAACGTTTCCCAAGTGCGGACGGTACAATCAAACGAGGCCGTGGCCGCGGCCGAGGAACAGGTCGAGCTCGCTCGCTTGCTTCCCATCCCCACGTCCCAATCGCCGCCGCAGTCCCCATCTCGCAGGAAACCGGCCTCCCATTGCGCGGTCCTGGTTCACGTGGTGGTATCTCGCGTCGCGGTCGAGGTTCGAAGAAAGCCGACGCCTCGGACAAACACACCGACCGCGCTGGCACATCAGCCTCGACGTCCCACGAAGGTCGTGGTGGACGTGGCGGTGGTGCATCAGGTCGTGGTGGTTCGTCCTCACGCGGCGGGAAGAGCTCCATGATGTCGATGCTAGATATTGCACCTACCCCAAGCCAACAGGGCCATGCAGGAAATCTTGCTCCCGCACCAGGTCCAAGTCCTCTTGCCGGACCAGAACTAGTTATGAAATGAGTGAGATAGGTGCATGTGTTATTGATGATTTGATCCGTTTTGTGTTTGGGGGTTTATAGGGTGTCCGGCGTGTGTCTGTTCTGTTTTCTATCACCTGGTACCTTGCTTCCCTTGCTATTTCATTGTTCTGGCTGGTTAGGCGTCAAGTGTGATGTGATGATACTGTTTTTGTTTTAACTTGACCTATTCTTCGTGGGTCTCGATATCACTTTTTTTGTCTTGCTCTGAGCTCTGTGGTTCCTGTGAGATGCTTCGGCTCACCCAGGTTCAAGGTTATTGGATTGCATTTATCTGCGTTTGTATCTATATGAGAACCTTCTCATGCTCATATTCAATATCTTATGTTTGACGATCTGTTTGAGCTTTGTAGATGGCTTCTACCTAAATAAGGTCGAAGGTACACTAGCAAAGATGTAATTGTAGCTCATAGCCATGTCCCTAACTGATCTAGCCCAAGGTGAGCAGCTGGTAGATATTCGTTACTGGGAATTGGAATCCCAATTAGGCAAAAACGAGGGTTATCATAGGTTTCCAGGCCAGACAATCAACTCCCCCACTCCGATGACCTAGTTGTGGTATCCACCATAAATTGGTGAACCATTGGTGTGCTCTGGAGGACTGGGCAAACAAAAAGAAGAAAAATGAATACTGGGCCAGTGTTGACGCTCCGAGCTCCACGGATGGCCGGGCACACCTCGAGGCGGGGGGAGTTCTTTTTTTGGAGTTTTTTTAGTACCATTCCCTTCATCATATAGAGGTTTTCTTTATACTTTTGCATTGTATTAGTATAATACTTCAATGGCCTTTTTGACATTGTTAGAGAGTGAAAGGGGGGCTGTATATCTGGTGTGGTGGTACTGGGGTGGGAGGGCGATGTTCTTCGGTGTCCGGGGGTGGGCGATACAGTAACAAAGTGAGGTATATAGGGGAGGACAAGGTCGGGGGTTCAATCCATGGCAGGAAGGACATTTGTGATTTCTTTTTTTTTTGGAGTGTTTGCTGTGGACAGTTGGGTACGGTGTCGACCCTCAGTGGATTCTATACAGTGGCTTTTACCAGCCATGAGGAGTCATTTATTATACAGCACCGCACTACATGATTATTCTAGCATCCCAGCGACGAGTATGCTGGTCTGCCTATTCTGCAATGAACAGCATAGCAAAGTGCTGGAACTTATAACAGCCTTCCTCCTGTGCTATCTCAACATTTACAGGAGACTGGGTCCGTTCTATCATAGAATGGAGGAAATGAAAATTGTTTTGTAATATCATCAACAACTTGCACTATGTACGCCGGTTTCATGCAGGAACATATCGGGCAAGAAAAAAAGAAATAGCAGAGAATAATGAAATAAGTAAAAGAAATGAAAGAAAAAGGAAAGATGTCGTTGCTAGGGATCAAGTGAATTCATTGAAAAGAGAAAAACAGAAGACGAAGAAGAGGTCCACGGTTGGGGGGAATAGAAGTAGAAGTAGAAGGAAACGCAAGGGCAATGAAAATGGCAGGAAAAAGAATGATATGAAGTTCAAATATAGAGGGGAGGGGAGGGAGGGTGTGAATGTAAGAATCTTTCCGATTCGATTCCGTGTCCAGTTTCCAGGGATAGGAAGATCAAACAGATCGCTATAGACCAGGGTGGAAATGATCAACCAGACTGGACAAAATCTTATCTCGAGACCAGATCAAAGGAGAAGGTCCAGCAAAGATCATGTACATATGCAAAACCACATTCTGATCAGATCATCGCCATAAGGGAAGAAAAAAACTTTCGTCGCAAGGAAGATGACATGTCGACATCATTTTCTCATTTCGATTTCGCCCCATCTCACGATGAAGGCGTCTGACCAGGGTAGCCGCGCCAACTTCCACCCGCCGAAACGGGCGGAGGGGGAGGGGCTTGTGTTGGTGGAGGGACAGATCGGATGGGCATGGTAGTTGAGGTCAAGTTTGTGCGGGACTTGGTGTTGTGCGAGCTTACAGAGCGTGGGCTCATGAATGGATGGGATGGGGCTTCGATGGCGGAAACGGGATCGCCGAGGTGGCGCATTGGGCGACGGCCGTATCGGGCTTCGTCGTCCTTTGTTTCGAGGGAGAGGTGCTCCAGGGATGGGGGAGGGGGAGACTGCGTGGAGCGGGAGTTGGAGGTGGAGGTGGAATTGGGGTAGTAGGAGTATTGAGACTGGGCCTGGGCCTGGGAGGCGTAGTGGCGGTTCGGAGTTGGGAAGTCGTTGGCGATGTTCAGAGGGATATCGCCGGAGGAGGGATGGTATGGCGATTGCACTTGCGGGTGTGATTGCAGTTGCGGGGTTCGCGAGGATTTGCTGATCGGGGCCGGTTTGGGAGTTGGCGCAGGAGGGGTGGCTATGGGTGCCGGTGATGACGAGGAATGTGATATAGAGCTGGTGGTATCTTTGAGTGACTTGGGCGCTGGTGGTGCCAGGTAGGACTTGCGGTTGTGACGCTCCATCATACTGATGGCCCATTCTTGCAGGTCTACCGGGGTGCGCTTGGCTGCTTGCAAGAAGGCATCCTTGTCCTGCATTGAAGAAAGATGTTAGTTCGAGGGGACGCATGGAAACACTCTTGGAATGGCTTCTTGCACGTACATAGAGTTCTCGTGGTGTTGGCCGTTCCTCGGGCTTCTTCAACAGACACTTGCCGACAAAGTCATGTAGAATGGGCGGGAAAGCATCGCTCTTAGGCAACTTCGGAGCGGACTCGTGAACGATCTGTTGGAGCAGATCCAAGATACCCATAGGACCGGCACTGGCCCGGTCTCCTGCGGCAGAGTCGGAAGTATCAAAGGGAAACCTTCCGACGGCCAACTCCATAACTGTCAAACCCACACTCCACACATCTGAGCGAACCGTATAGGCACCTCCCTGAATACGCTCAGGGGCCATGTATGTTGAAGTACCGACAAAGGTATCGGCGATAGAATTGACGGCCGTCTCGCTTGCAACGCCAAAATCGCAAAGCTTGATTTGACCGCGCGAGTTGACCACGACGTTGGATGGTTTGATATCACGATGCATAATTCGGTGGGTTTCATATAGGTAGACAAGACCAGCAAGTACCGACTCGGTGATCTTACCCAGGACATCCACTCGGATGGGGCCGAAATCCTTGGAGATGCGATCAAGGGATCTAAGCAGGTGTGTATCATGTTAGTCATTCAGGTTGCTCTCCTTCCCATCGTCAATCTTCTCCGACCTACCCGCAATCCATATATTCCATGCACATGACAATGTCTCCGGCCTCATTCTGGAAGGCACCGTAGAAGGTCACAATATTAGGCGAATTACATTCGTGCCCAACCCGCAGTTCTCGTAGAATCTGTTTCCGCACGTTCTCTTTGGCGTCGACACGGATGACCTGGAGAGATGGTGATTAGTACGGGGCTTCAAGACATATAGCGATGAACGGGACTGCCAACCTTTCGAGCCATCACAACTTTTGTCGACGCGTGCATGACTTTGGAGACAGTACCGCCATTACCAGCACCGAGCTCCTTCAGCGTCACCAAGTCCTCACTCCGCAGATCCAACCGGAATTCCAGCCCAATCTCCAGGGTATCTGTGCGGTCACTGTCGACATTTCCAATGGCGCCTGGGACCTGGGCATCGCCATCGGAGGTATTGGAAGTCGCCTTGGGGGCCGCATTGAGGGCGAGGCCTTTGACGTTCTTTCGTTTCAACGTCCGGGCCTTAAACTGATCCGCCATGGCGCTGAGAGGGGGGTCGTTGCCGCGGGGGGGTTAGGAGTCTGGAACAGTACGGAGTTCGAAGGAGAGATCGAGAAGGGAAAAGAGGAAGAAGCGACGAAACAGCCGACAAGAGACGAGACCAGGGCCGGACGAGCACGCTGATGGGAGAAGAAAGAAGCGCGAAGCTAAGCGGCGGGGAACCCGATATCACCTTGCGATGTGTTCTTGGCGGCGCTGATTGGACCTTGCGGGCGCATCGACTGGACCAACAAACACCGAAGGATGACGGGCCGGCGGCAAAAAGAAAGGGATTAGGGGGTGGTGAAGGGGTGACGAGGTGTTGGGCGTCCAAGTTCAGGGGGAGACAAAATTATTAGGAGAAGTAAAAAGGTGGTGATGGTCGTCTGTTTCTACTACTTCTACTGAAACACAGGTGTTGCTGCTTCTCCACTACTTCTTTACCCCGTAGAACTCTAGAGGAAATGCCTCGCTGAAGAATCTACTTTGATTTGAGTTTTCTTTGATTCTTAGTTTGCTGGACAATGATATTCTGGATATGGTTATGTTTATATCTGCCAGTAAACTAGTGACTAAATATTCAAAGTTGAGCTCTTCCAGGTTGACCAGTTCACGGTTGGGAGTGAAAGATTCCTGGATGCCTTTTCTTTGAGGCCATGGTTGATGCCCATCACGTGGTCTTCTTGTATCCGCCACATTGTTTTCCCCTTTGGGTTTAGCCTCATTAGCCACACCAGGCAGCTCCCACTGGCCAATCACCGCCACCGCGTCCTCCCTCGCCGTCGTGATTGAGGTTCGGTCCTTTCTTCTCTTGCTCGGCTCTCTCTCTCTCTCCTCCAACCTTCACCTTTTCTCTTTCTCCCTGATTCGGGCACTGCAGGGTGCTAGATCTGCTACCCATTGCAATCTCTCCTTTCCCTCTCCGCAGGCCTAGTTTCCTACTCTCCGCCGAGCAGAAGGACCTTTCCGATCAGCCACGATGAGTCTCCGCGACCTGGTCGAGGGTGAGGCCATGCTGGACGATGAGGAGAACGACGAGGAGGTCTCCGGAGACTATGATGAGGATCGCCGCGATGGACCGAGCAATGAACGCCACTATGATGACTCGAGCGAAGAGGACGAAGATGAAGACGACGATGAAGATGCTGCGCGCGCCGTAAGTATCGCATGCATCTTTTAGCCAATTGTTCTAGGCGCAACTGACTCTTTTGAAACATTTACAGGTCCGCGAAGGCTTCATCGTCGACGAAGATGAAGAGATCGAAGAGCGCACCAGGCGCAGGTCAGAGAAGAAACGGCCACGTGCTCGCGAAGAGGAACACCTCGATGAGGAAGATCTGGAATTGATTGGCGAGCATGTCCCAGGCCTGAGCCGGGGCACAACATCTGATGTACGAGACTTGAAATCCTCTCCCCCAATTGGGTCACCTTCTGTGATGGACTGTCGGCTGTCCGCCGGGGCGGGAGGCCCTCGACAATGATGGATATTTTTGCTAACAATTATTTGGCGCATACAGCAATCCAAATTCAAGCGTCTCAAGCGTGGTCGAGATCGTGATAACCGCGGACCATCCCAAGGTATCGATGACATGTTCAATTCCGACGAGGAGGAGGAAGCGGCACCGCAATATAGCCGACCCAGCCACCGTGGCGGCCGCCGACATGATGAGATGGATGACTTCATTGAGGAGGACACATTTTCCGACGAGGAGGCTCAGCGTGAGCGCGACGACCTTGAAGTTGCAGCCCCCGTCCGAGCCACCGTTCCGGGCCTGGGAGCCACCGAGGCAGCAGGTCTGGATGAGAATGCGGTGGAAGATCTGCGCGCAGCCTTTGGTGATGGCGAGGACTACAGATTTGCTTTGGACATCGAAGAGCAAGAAGATGAAGAGAAGCATGACGAGGACCGCCATCTTGATTTGAAGGACATCTTCGAGCCGTCGCAGTTGGCGGAGAAGATGTTGACCGAGGATGACAACCAGATCCGCCTTCGTGATGAGCCCGAACGCCACCAGATCGCTCGTGAACCGTATCGCCATGTGACATTGACAGAGGACCAGTTCCGTGAGGAGGCCGTGTGGATCTCCCAACTAATGTTGCTCAAGAAGCGTATCGAGCCGGAGTTGCGTGAGCCATTCCAGCGGTCAGTGGCCAAGATGCTCGAGTTCCTGATCACGGATGATTACGAGGTTCCTTTCATTTTCCAGCACCGCAAGGACTACATGATCCACGCGGTCAAGGAGCCGCTCAATGGAGCCAATCCGGATGACGAGTCTGCACAGTACAACATCCGTGCGGAGAAACTTTTGAACATGACTGATCTATGGGACATCTTCGAATACGATCTCAAGTTCCGTGCACTAGTCGACAAGCGCAACACCATTCAGAAGTCTTACGACAGTTTGCAAAATCTGTTCAGCGTCAATGACACCATTGTGGATGACCTATTGACCGCAGCAACATCCATGGAGGAGCTTCAGGATGTGCAAGACTACATTCATTTCCAATACGCTTCTCAACTTCGTGATCTTTCTTCGGTCAATGGCGAGGCCAACGGAGAAACCCAGCGACGCAAGGCTACCAGCAAAACTTTCTTCGAACGAGTGCGGAACGGAAAGGCATATAACCTGGTCCGCGCGTTCGGTCTCACTGCCGATGCATTTGCCCAAAATGCCTCCAAGGAGGGCCGTCGACAATACACTGAGGACCCTAGTGAGCGACCAGAAGAGCTGGCTGATCAGTTTGTGGATACCGACTTCTCCAACGCCGATCAGGTTCTCAAGGCTGCCAAGTCTATGTTTGCCGAGGAACTCGTGGTGAGCCCCAAGATGCGCAAGGTCATCCGCCAAGCATACTACATGAATGGTGTTGTCGATTGTTTCCGTACTGAAAAGGGTTTGCGCCGAATCGACGAGCAACACCCATACTACGAATTCAAGTACTTGCGGAACCAGCAACTCAGCGACATCGCTCGTCGCCCTGAGATGTTCCTGCGAATGCTCAAGGCTGAAGAAGAAAACCTCGTGGAAGTCAAGGTTCGCTTCGAGAACTTTGACCAGTTCAAGCAGCGCATGTATGCCGATATCGAGTCCGATAACTACTCCGAAGTTGCGGATTCATGGAACCGTCTCCGTCGTGACGTGCTCGATCTGGCTCTTGGCAAACTAGAGCGGTTGATCAATCGCAGTGTCAAGGAGAACATTCGACAGGAGTGTGAGAACCACGTTGCCAAGGAGTGCCGCGATGCCTTCTCGCAGCGACTGGACCAGGCCCCTTACAAGCCAAAGGGAATGGTTCTGGGTACAGTACCACGGGCTCTCACCCTGTCTATTGGAACTGGTGTCATCGGCCGAGACCCCATTCACTGGGCCTACATTGAAGAGGACGGTCGTGTTCTCGAAAATGGAAAATTCTTGGATCTGTCCGTGGGAGATCAGAGCCGCGGCATCAAGGATGGCGCGGACATACCTGCTCTCTTGGATTTGATCGACCGCCGCAAGCCTGATGTTATCGGTGTCTCCGGTATGACACCGGAAACTCGGCGTCTTTACAAGACTGTGACCGATTTCGTTGACTTAAAGGATGTTCGCGGAGCCCCCTACACCGATGATCGCGACGAAGAAGTAAGCGATCGCCTTGAGACGGTCATTGTCAACGATGAGGTCGCTCGTTTGTATCACAACAGTCTTCGCGCAATGAATGACAACCCCGGCTTTGGGCCTTTGACCCATTACTGTGTGGCTCTTGGTCGGTATCTGCAGAGCCCTCTCAAGGAGTATGCCTCCTTGGGCCGCGACATTGTCTCTATCCAATTCAAGCCTGGTCAGCAGCTGGTATCTCAGGAGCTACTGATAAGGCAACTCGAGACTGCTTTGGTCGACATGGTCAACTTGGTCGGCGTGGATCTAAATGACGCCGTCAATGACCCCTTGACCGCGAACCTTGTTCCCTACGTCTGTGGTCTTGGCCAGCGAAAGGCAGCGCATCTGCTGAAGATTGTGAACATGAACGGGGGCGTTGTCAACAACCGTCAGGAACTGTTGGGTTTCAACGTACAGTACCCCGCCATGTCCCCTCAAGTATGGAGCAACTGCGCCAGTTTCCTCTTCCTTGATTTCGAGAGCGTTGACCCGGATGCGGATCCGCTGGACAACACCCGTGTGCATCCCGAAGACTACGATATCGCCCGCAAGATGGCTGCCGATGCCCTCGAGCTCGATGAGGAGGATATCAAGGCCGAGACCGATGAGAACGGTGCCGGTGCCATTGTGCGCAAACTGTTCCGTGACGACCAACAAGACCGTGTCAACGATTTGATCCTGGAAGAATATGCCGAGCAGCTGGAGAAGAACCTCAACCAGCGCAAGCGTGCCACTCTCGAGACGATCCGTGCGGAATTGCAACAGCCTTACGAGGAGCTCCGCAAGCAATTCGTCTTCCTGAGCACCGACGATGTCTTTACCATGCTGACTGGCGAGACGCCCGAGTCTCTCAAGGCCGGTATGGTGGTCCCAATTGCACTTAAGCGGGTATTTGAGGACCATATCGATGCGAAGCTGGACTGTGGAATCGATGCGCTGGTCGCAGAGACCGAACTTGGGTTGCCCTATGACGTTCAAGTACGAAATGTCTACACGCCACACCAGACGGTGCCCGCCAAGATTATGTTCCTCAACCGCAAGAGTTTCACTTGCAATGTGTCTCTACGTGAGGACCAGGTCAGCAATCCCGTTCGCAACGCCCCTGATCATGGCTTTGGCGATTGGGATGAGGTGCAGGAGCGCAAGGACCGAGAGTCCATGCAAGAGAAGGAGCAGCAGGGTGGTCAGGCCATGCGTGTGATCAAGCACCCGCTCTTCAAGCCATTCAACTCCACCCAGGCGGAGGAGTATTTGGGTTCTCGCAGCCGTGGCGATGTGGTTATCCGTCCTTCGTCCCGTGGTCCCGATCACTTGGCAGTTACCTGGAAGGTGGCACACGGTGTGTATCAGCACATTGATGTGCTTGAGCTGGACAAGGACAACGAGTTCTCCGTTGGTCGTGTGTTGCGTGTGGGCGGCAAGTACAGCTACAGTGATCTTGACGACCTCATTGTCAACCACGTCAAGGCGATGGCCAAGAAGGTAGACGAGATGATGCTGAACGAGAAGTACAAGGAGGTCAGCAAGGCCGAGACTGGTGAGTCTATTCCCTATTTGCATACACTTCGGATTGATCCCATACTAATTACACCTTTTCCGCTTCCCAGACCAATGGCTCGAGACTTATACCAAGGCCAACCCTCGTCGCTCGGCATATGCGTTCTGTATCAATCCTAAATACCCCGGTTACTTCTTCCTTTGTTTCAAGGCGGGCGAGCACTCGCGTCTCCAGAATTGGCCCGTCAAGGTGATCCCTCAGGGCTACGAGTTGCAGAAGAACCCCTACCCAGACATGCAGGCTCTCTGCAATGGGTTCAAATTGATGTTCGGCAATATGCAACGCAACCGGAGGTAATCGAGGACAAAGACCGCCTGTACAGTGTACCATTTCAATTTCATTTTTTTTCAACGCCCCCTGTCTGTTTGGGGGTTGTGTTCTTTATGGAAAAAGCGCTTCGAGGAAAGAAACAAAACACCAGATGGGCATATTAGCATTTTTCTTTTCACTTAATCTTTTGGATGTGTTCCTTTGCCTCTTCTCTTCATCATTTGTCTCCCTTCTCTATTTTTCCTCTTCTGCCTTTAATCTGATACACCTTCTGGTCGTTTGGGGGGAGGAGCACTGGGCATTTCTGTAACCACTAGGAAGCTTTACCAAATACAGCATTTCGCATGGGAAATTTGCCGTGTAGAGAGAAGTGTACAGTGATTAGGAGTGTATAATACTTCTCATGTCTATATTATCATTGGTATGTGTGGAGCAGACATTACCAATATTCGGTAGTTCACCACTGGTAGTAGGGCAGAAACTAGCGCGGGGCATCCCATGGATCACGGATTACCGGGGAAGCATAAGCACGACGATCTTACAGGAGAGTAATAATACATTAAGATTACAGAGTCATTATACTTTACTTAGTATACCTGCTACTGTATACTTACAGAGTACATGTGAAGCTTCGATTGGCCTCGGGACTGGCCCATTTGAACCGTTCCGCCGAGCCCCGGAGGTTTTGTGCCTGTTGAACTCGCTGATCTCGATGTGATTCTGTTGTTCTATTCTCATCCTTTCTTGCTTATGTGAATATCTCTCTCTTTCTTTTCTTGTATTTAGTTGCTAGCATAGTCATTCTTGTTTGGCATTGCGGAGTACTGTGTCCTGTCCTGTCCAGCCCTGTCCAGCCTTGTCTTGTCCGCCCGCATTGTTCCCCCTCAGCCGCAACTCCACCAGACCGCGACGGCTGTTCCTTGTCCTGGAGATCTTCTTGCCAAAGAAAACACCTTTCTTCTACCTGTGCAATCATGGCGGCAATGGAGGAGCTGGAGATCCATAGCAAGGTAAGAAGCAATCGCAATGCGCCCTCCTCGAATGCTATCCCCGGCCGCGCAAGCTAATCCAATCCTCCTCTCTAAACAGTCGTACTTCGTACGATGGATCAACGTCAGCGCCAACCACACCATCTCCTGGAGTATTCAACCGCACAAGAAGTCGGTAAACTTTGGAATCTTCAAGCACCCTGGCCAGTCCAGTCTGAGCTCCTACCTGCCCGCCTCCGATTCCCACAGCACCGACTCGACCGAGAACCTACCTGCAACCGCCGCCAACGCGGGCGCCTCGCGGAACCAACAGTCCACCGTCATCGAGAAGCTGACCGCCATTGGTCTCAAGTCGATCAAGTGGATTGGCAAGTGTGAGGCGGATCGGATCTCCCAGGGCACGTACGATGTGCCGGCCAGCGAGGCGGGCAATTACGCGCTCGTCTTCGACAATACCTTTTCCAAACAGATCTCCAAGACTGTTACTCTGGTGCTTCTGACCTACCCGACGGGTCTACAACCGCATGGATCTGCGCCGCCGTCGATCGCTCGCTCTCATGCCGGTGGCTCATCTGATTCCCTGCCCCAGCCTCGAACGCGCCGACGCGGAAATAGCAAGTCCACGCTGAGCGCCCAAGTGTCGGACTCGTCGGTGCATACTGGATTGCTGCAGAAGCGTCGGCGGAAGAGACATCAGGGTTGGGCGCGTCGGTTCTTCTCGTTGGACTTTACATCGTCTACGCTGTCTTATTACCATGATCCGAATTCGTCTGCTCTGCGCGGTGCTATTCCGCTGTCGCTGGCAGCGGTAGCTACCAATGAGAAATCGCGCGAGATTTCTATTGATTCGGGTACCGAGATTTGGCATCTCCGTGCGAGTAATGATCAAGACTTCTCGTCCTGGAAGCGCGCGTTGGAAAAGGCTTCGTCTAAGGACTCGAACCCGAATGAACTCTCTGTTATTGGAGGAGCCCCGCAGCTTCGCCTGACTACGCCAGGACATCCCTCGCCAGCAGAAGAAGCTGAGTGGGCGCAGGTTGAGAAACTGGTCAGTAAGGTTTCTGGCTCGCGAGATGCGGTGCGCCGTCTAGCTCGGGATACCGATCCCAAGTATATTGTGTCTCCTGCTCCGTCGCCCATTGAACCACGGGGTCGTGGCCGTTCCCCGAGTCCCGGCCCTGCTGCGCAAGATGCGTCCAGTGCGGATCCCAAGCGGCCCTTTTGGAAGCGCAAGACCAGTGGGAATAATTCGAAACGGCCGCCCGGTCCAGAACAGACCAATTCCAGCTCGTCCCAACTGGTTGTGCCTAAACCAGACAGAACTGGTAGACCTGCAAGCATTGCTAGTCATGCGGATGGCATGGATGAGATTCATGATAATCTGATGGCTGTGCTGCGCGATCTTGATCATGCGGTGTCGGAGTTCTCGACGCTGATTGCTGAAAGTAAGCAGCGCCGACACCCGCCAAGGTCTGCTATCGTTCCTCGAAAGAGTATGGAATCGGATATGTCGCAGGAATTCTTCGATGCGACAGATGGAGGTGCTACGTCTCCGCTGTTGACTATCCAAGATAGCGACGGCGAAGATGCAGAGGACGCTGCTGAGAATGTAGAAGATGATGCTCCTTCAGACAGTGAAGATGAGACCGAGGCTACGACTCCGCACGATACCAGCAGTGCCTCTCCCCTGTTCCCAGCTCGTCCAAAGTCTCTCACTCCATTGCCTCTTGACAAGATCCGTCGTCGTCAGAACATTGCAGCACCAACGGTCCTCCCTCCCAGCTTAATTGGATTCCTACGCAAAAATGTCGGCAAGGACTTATCTACGATATCCATGCCTGTCTCTGCGAACGAACCTCTATCTTTGCTCCAGCGTGCAGCAGAGATCCTGGAATACTCCTCGCTCCTCGACCAAGCAGCCCAAGCCTCCGACTCCGTCGAACGTCTCATGTACGTAACCGCCTTCGCCTTGTCCTCGCTCTCCAGCAACCGCGTCCGCGAGCGTTCCATCCGTAAACCCTTCAACCCCATGCTCGGCGAAACCTACGAGCTCATCCGCGAAGACCAAGGCTTCCGCTTCATCGCCGAAAAGGTCTCCCACCGACCCGTCCAACTCGCCTACCAAGCCGACAGCCGCGAATGGAGTCTCGCACAATCCCCGATGCCCAGCCAGAAATTCTGGGGCAAATCCGCCGAGATCACGACCGAAGGCCGCGTCCGGATCACCCTCCACTCCACCGGCGAGCGCTTCAGCTGGACACCCGCAACATCCTTCCTGCGCAACATCATCGCGGGCGAGAAATACGTCGAACCCGTCGGCGAACTAGCAGTCGCCAACGAATCCACCGGCCACCGCTCAATCTCCACCTTCAAAGCCGGCGGCATGTTCTCCGGCCGCAGCGAAGAAGTCACCACTCGCGCCGTCGACTCGTACAATCAACCCATCGCCCTCGGTCTAACAGGAACCTGGCCGGCCTCTCTAACTCTTACCCGCGACGGCAGTCCCTCCGGGAAACCAATCTGGACCGCGGGGCCCTTAGTCCCGAGCGCACCCAAGCACTACGGCCTAACAGCCTTCGCCGCGGCTCTAAACGAAATCACATCCATCGAAGAGGGCCGTTTGCCCGAGACAGACTCCAGACTCCGTCCTGACCAGCGTGCCCTGGAAGAAGGCGACTTGGATCGCGCGGAGGAAGTCAAAGTCCGGCTTGAAGAGGGCCAACGTGCGCGCAGACGTGATATGGAAGCTGCCGGGGAGAACTGGACGCCGAGGTGGTTTACGCGGGTGAGTGAGGATTCGGATGGGGAGGTTGTGTGGCGGTTGAAGGGCGGGAAGGATGGTTATTGGGATGAGAGGGCTAGGGGGAGTTGGTCGGGTGTTGTGCCTGTTTTTGAGAATTGATGATGGATGGCGAGGTGGGTGGGTGTATATGTGTGTTTTTGGTTCTCTTTTATTCCCCTGCTGGGTTTTTGGACATTTTGGTTATTCTTGATGAGAAGGGAGGAAGGGGAGGAGGGTGGCTTCCAATGTACAGCTTGGAAGTGCACAGGAGCCTGGATCTTGGATGTCTTCTTTTGCGTTCCATTTGGGGGGGGATGCAAGGAGAAATTTCCTGGTTTCATTCTAGAGTATAGTGATGGTTCTATAGAATATATTCTCTCCACTTGCAATCACTCCTGCTATGATATTCGATATAAAAATGTTGCAGTAGACTGGATGTCAGAGAATGAAGGGCTCTCTGACGTCCTGCCTGTGGTCCGGTCCAGTCATACAATCTAGATTTTATACTTGGGGGAATACCAAAAAGAACGGCAGGCGAACTTCTTCTATACCTGACCTCCAGACTATGTGGATTTCACTTGTCTCTCATTTATCCTTCATCCAACCAAGTAGACAACCAATCAATCAATCTTCTGAATGAACTTGGCTACACACACAACCGACGCAAACTATTGCCATATGCCTATTTAAACTGCAGTGTTTATCTCATTTTTATCATCATAACCAGCCCCTACACCCATCTCTTCCACTCGATGCGTTGGAATGAACGAACCAAAAACAAACCAAGCTCCTTGCAAGATTCGAACTTGCGTTTTGGGAAGACTTAGAAAAGAAGGAATAATCAAAATCCCACGTGATAACCAACTACACGAAAGGAGCGACTTGGACGTTGTCATCGCTTGTATGGCTTCATGCTGAACGATGCTACACCAGAGGAAATATATACCTACTGAAAGGTGAGAATGGCGGGTGAGACGAGAGGATGAGATAAAAAGGATACCAAATCAGAGAGACTAGTCAGTCATACTAGAAAGAATGATGTGGGGTTTGTCAAAGACAAAATAAAATAAATGGAAAAAAATAAATGAATTTAGCTCCATCCAGGGTTCGAACCTGGGACTTGAGAAGATTGAGATGCGATCGCTATCCGAGAAGATAGGATGTAATCAAAATCTCACGTGCTAGACCACTACACTAATAGAGCTGCTGATTGGTTTTCGGAAGAGCACGTTAGTTTATATTCCCTTTCCATAGGAGTTACTATAGTGAAGCCGCGGGAGTACTAGAGCTGTCCTGTGCCGTTGATTTTGGGATAGTTGGAAATATAAATTATTGTACTTATGTCTTTGTGTGGATTTCATGTCAATCGAGTTGCTTCGTAAAGGTCTTATTATTTCTTGGTACTTGGTACTGACCTTTCTGACTTTGATCTCATAACGGTGTTAAGACTGGGCGTGGCCGTGAGGGTCATCGGTCAAAATATATTTCTGTATGACATGAAGATCGTACTGCCCTGAGTATGAGGAAGCAAACAACGTAGTGAAATCCGACTCAATATCGATTTACCCAAAGGATGCTACTAAAGGTAAGTTGAAGAATCCTTCACTTAAAACTTAAGATAGACTCGGCCCAGATAGGAAGGCACTCCACCCTGTCAACGGTATTCATGTTCATTGCATCATATATTGTTTTCTCCATAACACAACTCCCAGGTTCAGAATAATCGCAATAAAAACCAAACATAAACACAGGCATCGAGCCAAAAGTCTCTTATATCGAGGTCACTGTATGTAACACTGTATAAATTTCCCTGGGGCAAAGTAGAGATAAACATACCGCATCATAAACCGATAACCAAAAAAAGCACAAATGAACAAGACTCTCCATCTCCCACACAACCAAAACGTCCAACCCAATAATCCAATACTTGCTACTCCTCCATATCCTCATCCCCATCAGAATGCGCAGCCCAGCGCTTCGAATTGCGCATCCTCGCTGCCTTTCTGGCCGTCTGGCGATCACCAGACCCGCTAGCCTCGGCCATACGCATCATAACCGGCAAATTATCCAGCACTGCCCTGTTACCCTGGTAATAATGCTCGGCAAAGCCGCCCTGCAGGATACGGCGCAGCGACTGCAGTCGCACCCACTTCCACCACCGGTCAATACTCATGACACCGTGGCGGCCGATCTTGACGGACAGGGTGCTACCGTAGTGCCGGTTGGTGTCTTGGTCGATGGCCATGTTGTACCGCGGACCGCGACGAGGGTTCTCGACTGTGGTCAGGATCGAGGCGAAGTTGCCGTGCAAAGACTTCTTCTCGCGCTTGCTGATGCGCTTTGAGTTGATGGTTGCTAGGTTGGAGAGCTGGCGCTCTAACTCGGGGGTATTGTGGTATGCGTTGTAGCGCTTGATCAACTTGGGCCCGCCGGCGAGATCGTTGATGGCATGCTCGTGGCTCTCTTCTTCTTCCTCGCTATCTTCATCGTCGTCGTCCTCTTGAGGGGTGTAGCTCTTCTCGTAGAGAAGGGCAATGTTCTCACCCGCGGCGATCTGAACACCAGAGTCGCTACTATCGAGCTGGTCGATGAAGATCTGCACGGCCTCTTCGCTCTCACTTTCAAAGTCGTCGACCTCCGAGAGGAGGAAGCCCCAGACATGCAGGGCAGCGGTGACACTGGTGGGGTCATCGGCAGCTTCAATGGACTGCCCGTCCGAGGCAATGATATCCAGAAGGAATGTCATTTGCTCGAGGATCCCTTCCTCGCCCGCACCGCCGAAATTCGTGCATGCACCAAGACAATAGATTGCAGCCGCCTTGACCGCATTGGACGTCGAGTCACGGATGCAGCGGGTGAGCAGCGACTCGGTATTTTCATAGACCTTATCGTCACACGAGGTAATCACAAGCAGCTCAATGGCACGAAGAGCCAAGGTCGTCTCGCGGGTACTCGACTCGCTGCGAATGCTCTTCGCAAAAGCACTCAGCAGATCGGTGATATACGGGCGAGTCTCCTCCTCTGCATAGTGATACTTGGTCAGGCGGCAGAATGCCGACAGTGCCTCCTCACGGCCCTGCACGCTACTACGCTTGCGATCAAGGATCTCGGCCATGCGATCGGCCAGCTCCTGCGGCCAATCGTCATTCTCAGTCTCGGGATTCTCGTCGTCGAGAGAGCCGATGCTATAGATTGGGAGGGGTTAGTTCTACTCCGATAAGGAAGAAAAAAATACTTGGTGACATCATCCCGCCACGGGTGGGACCATGAGGGATGGACTTGAAATGCACAAAGAAAAAGAAAAAGCGAGACGCAAATGAGGGCTCATTGGAGATGATAAAAGGGTATCGATAAGACACACCTTAGAGCCGTATCATCGGAAAGGAATCCCGAGTCTTCATCATCGGACGCTTGACGGCTCGCATTACGAGAGGACTGGCGGGAGGTCTGCTTGGAGCTTGCACGGGAATTGGTGCGGGAGGCCTCGCGAGAAGCAGCCTTCCGCGAGACGGTCTTGCCGCTCTCGAAGATTTGGCGACGAAGATCGGGCATGGTGAAAGAAAGAGGTGAGAGGTCGTTACGGGTGAGGGTTAAGAAGTGTGTAAGAGTCAAAGATGGGCAAGGACTTGAGCCTCAAGCTCGAGAGTTGTAAAAGAGTAAAGGTAAGAGAGGATAGAGGTGGCGAAATTACCCTATTGGAATGGAGCTATGGCGAAGCGGAATCTGGCGATGGAAAGGGTAAGATAGTACATCGTCTTGCAGGAGAAACATGGGGTGATCTCGAGGGATGAGGGAAGGTGAAAGGAGGAAGAAAGGGAAGAGAAAAAGAACGACAGGAAAGGCAAAGGAAAATGCCCAAGGCGAAACCTCCTGCAGCAGGCGACTGCCAATAATGGACGAGATGATTAATGGACTGGAGAGTTTCCCAGATTTACCCAGATTTACAAGGGTTTACTGTTTGTTACAATACTGTACTCTACTCGATACAACTTGACCAAGTTCAAACTCGGTTCACCAGTTGTCGAGTGTAAATGACCGTCAATGCGGGGGAAATCACAAGCCGAAACTATAAATGACCACGGTTCCAAGGAAAGTAATGATCCTATCATAGTGAAGAACAATACTGTATGAACCACATGAAATATGGCAAGCATTATCTGATTCGGATCTTTGACATCTTCATACATCACTCATATTCAGTCGAATCTTTTCTTTTTTGAGGGGGTATCACCAACTCCGCCGTAATCATACAATCGACGAGGACATCATAGTATTAATCGAATCATCAGCCAAGTCCTACTTGACATGTTGAACGACCAACTCCAAGATGCGCCGTGATTTAGCACCCTCCAAGTATTCCCGTCCTTCATGTCTCGTCTCCTCATCCTCATCCTCGTCATCGCCCACCTCCAGATCCACCTGCAAACTAGCCTCGTACGCACCCATCACCGTCTCCTCATCCACCCGCACACCTCCTTGTACAAGCACCTGGATACACTGTGCTAGCCGGGCGATTTCCCGGCGGGTCTGCGGTGCGATCACATCGTTTTGGCTGGAATAGATCGACGTGGAAACCATCTCTTCCATGCGAGTGATAGAAACGTTCTCCGTAGTTGACGAGGCCGCGGCCGCACCATCGGCATGCTTCGAGATCCAGATGTACCCATTGACTCCGAGAATGACATCTACCTCGCCGCCGCCATTATGCGTGTTAACCGTCCACACCTGTCGCCGTGATCGCACAACACCACCCATTCCGCTACCAGCTCCAGGCCGCAAGGACCCATCACCCACGCCGCCCTTGGTAGTAGAGCTAGACGCCCCGCTACCGCCAGTTCCTGTAACAGCGAGGAAAACACCATTCCGCAGCTTGCCGTACTTCAGCGAGCGAGTGTGAAGCGAAGCCGAGCCGTCTTGGTGTACGCTCTGCACTTCCGCAACGACCAGGTCGCCCTCGCTGAAGAAGGTCCGAATCTGCAGTTCGTCGGAGCTCGTTCGTCGACGAAGGATACCACCGGGCAAGTTGATGGCGGAGAGAGGGAGCTGGGCAAGGAGTGGAGCGGCGACATCGACCTTCCACCGCTTGGACTGGACTTCGACGATGCGGCCAATGACCAAATCACCGATCTCGGGTGTGTAGCGGGCGCGGAGGGGATGGACGGAAAGGAGCTTATTGGTTTTGTGGACTGTACCGGCGACAGTGGCAATAATTGAGGTTGAGAGGGGGGTCATGTATGTGCCGTGACCTCTGTGAATGGGTTAGTTCCGTGGTAGAATTTATTCCTAGATAGACGGGCTTCAAGAATCCAGCTCGGAAGGACTGAGACAAGCTTGAAAAGCTCTAAGGAACCTCTGCACAGGACTTGGGAGCCACTAACCTCATCCATTGCGGATCATCTGTGACCACTTCTCCTGGTGTGACAACGCCGGTCGACACGGTCTGATTTCCTATGCGGGCCCGCTTCGGTGCCCGCACGCCGCTCATTTCAACGTCTTCGTCTGAGTCGACGGACACGGAGTCGTCGGATTCGTCATGGTGTGGAACGATGTCCTCCACTACCGGAGGCAGAATTATGATACCCATCGTGACGGGTTATGTGAATTGGAGGGAAAATGTGTTCTTGAGAGGATTTGAAGGTGCTGGATAAGGTCCGAGACTTTCTTGTATTCACGTGACCGTCCCCACTATGAGCCCCATGTATATACTAAACTTGGAATTGCAACTTCGAACAAGTATGTACAATGATGAACGATTCCTTTAATAGACCAAGTAATGTACTGGATAGAGAAGAAAGTACCTCGAAGCTATGGTGAATATTAGAATAGAGATGGGTCTGTCATCTTGACTCCATAGGCCATGAACAATGAAAGCAGACATGTTTGCTCATATCAATAGGCAAATCTATCAAGATACAATCCTTTCTTTGCGAGGAGACTGTTTCCGATCGCAGTATTCCTGGTGAGAACACTAATCTTCATAGCATCGTAGACATGAGGGCGGACATCTTCCTCTACAGAGTACAGTATTTACGAATGAGAATTGAACTTAATCTTCCCTGAAACACTCATATCTGCTGAATTTCATATCATATTCCCAGACCAGCAGAAAAACCCGATGCAAATGCCATATTAATACATCAAAAGAAGATTGAAAAAGAAGCTAGAGAGAGATCGCTATGAAGCTGTCGCTTCTTCTCACGCCTTCTTGGCACTGCGACTGTTAGCAGCAGCAGGCTCATCCTTCTTTTTCTTCGAACGGTTGTTGCCACCCTTCGGTCTGTACCCGGCATCCTCATCACGCTTGCGCTTATTTTTCGGTGTAGGCTCCATTTCCATCCCATCCTCGTCAAAGTTTTCCTCTTCCTTGCGCTGGGCAGGAGCCCGCTTCGAGGAGCGCGCATT
The DNA here is from genome assembly GCA_022985105.1 of Penicillium ochrochloron. NCBI lineage: Eukaryota > Fungi > Ascomycota > Eurotiomycetes > Eurotiales > Aspergillaceae > Penicillium > Penicillium ochrochloron. Next base: position 237,746 of record JAAVMA010000027.1, read on the forward strand.
AGACGGGCGTGACGTAGATTTCTCCGATGCGACCTCGTGCTCTTGCAGGGCCTGTGGTTGATTGCGTCGCAGCCAGTTGTAGACTGATGCGGGGTTTCGCAGTACAGCCTCTCGCTCTCGCTCGGCAAATGTGGGCGGATCGGGGATACGCGCGAGTTGCGCGATGGCTGTCTCGTCTCCCAGCTTGGCATCCAGTGCTAGGTAGTACTCGGTTTCACGCTCGGGTGTGAGATATCCGAGTGTGCGTTTGACACCATTGGATCCTTGTTCTTGATCTGGAGCGCTGGCGGTAGTGTGAGGAACTTGGATCAGTTTCTGGTACTGCATCGCTGGAGCAAACTCCTTGTTCCGCTTGACGCTCTCTTCCACCTGTCGATAAGCACTTGTCGAGAAGGTGCCGTTGGCTAATTCAGATTTGGCTTCCTTCAGCGCGGTTCTGGCGAGTTTCGCGTCATTGATCAGGGGCGCGATCTCTTGTTCAGCGGGTGGCAGGAAAGGGGCGTCATCGGGCATGCCTAAGTCGTAGCGTAGAGACGGGGGCACATGGAGACTTTCGTTGAACTCGAGGAGGATTTCAAGCAATTGGCTGCAGCTGGGTTAGGACTGGGCTCAAATGATCACAGCAGGCCAACGACAGGTGCAGCTTACTCGTTCTGTTCTTGGATGCGCTTGGAGAGGTCTTCAATGCGGAGCTCTTCTCGGATCAAAGCCTCGCTTTCTAGCTCTTGCTTGGTGAACTTCATTTTCAATTTGGCATATTTCTTCCTAGAGAACACAGTTAGCCTGATATTTCACCCGCCAACGCTGTCGGGACGACGTACTTGAAAGAGTGCACCGACTGCTTAGCAGGGGTAGCTTCTGGAGCATCGGGCAGAGTCTCTGAGACGGGCTTGGAGTCGGCTGTTTCTTCTGCCATGGCGGAATTGGAGCCTCGATGGCAAGATAGAAGCCGTCGGGAGGAGATGAAATTGCTGAGGCTTTGAAAGGAAAGGAATAGCCGGGGCAAGTTACAAGGCGCGCGCCAAGCACGGATGTCAGGCTTGCGCGATTAGTATCTCCCGGTCGCCGTAAAAAATTGCTTAGCGGCGACCCGGAGATCTCTGTAAAGTCTAGAGTCCGCAATTTTTTTTTTCGAACCGTTCACAAACCTCGAAGATTTTTTTTTTTTTTTTAAATATCCACGGGTGCGAGTTTCATCCTAGTCGTCACCATGACCGAAGTCGCCGATCCCAGCCAGAAGAAGCGCAAGCTGCAAGACGGCCCCGAACTTGAGATCGATATTTCTGCGCCGGAGCCGCCATCAAAGAAAGCCCTACGAAAGGCAAAGAAGGGAAAGAAGACCGACGGAGAGGCCAAAGATACCGAGAAGGATACTGAGAAATCTAAGACTGAGAAGACCGAATCTAAAGACGCTGAGAAGCGCTCTGAGTATGGAGTCTGGATCGGCAATTTGTCCTTCAACACTACCAAGGACGACCTGCGCCAATTCTTCATCGACGGTTGCTCCTTTGACAATGATACGATTACAAGAGTGCACATGCCCAAGGGTCCGGAGAAGTTCGGGCGTCCTCAGAACAAGGGCTTTGCCTACGTTGACTTTTCCACCAAAAAGGCTCTGGAGGAGGCAATTGGTCTTAGCGAGCAACTGCTTACAGGTCGCCGAGTGCTGATCAAGAATGCCAATAGCTTCGAAGGTCGGCCCGAGAAGACTGCAGAGCAGGCTAACGGTGCTGCCTCGGCCAAGCCCGGCCATCCTCCCTCCCGCCGCATCTTCGTGGGCAACCTGAGCTTCGATGTTACCAAGGAATCTCTCGAGGAGCATTTCGCTAGGTGTGGAACGGTGGACAATGTGCATATGGCGACCTTCCAGGACACAGGCAAATGCAAGGGGTATGCTTGGGTGGAGTTTGAAGAAATTGCCTCCGCAGAAGCAGCGGTGAGAGGCTTTGTGATGGAGAAGGAGGATGAGGAAGAAGAGGAAGAGGAGTCCAGCGACAGCTCTGACTCAGACGAAGAGAGCAAGAAGCCAAAGAAAAAGGTCCAGAAGAAGTCCAAGTACCAACGTCGAATCTGGGTGAACCAGCTCCTGGGCCGCCGGATGAGAATGGAATTTGCTGAGGATGCGCAAACACGATACAAGAAGCGCTTTGGCAAGGATGGCGAAGGAAAGAAGAATGGTCAACCAGCAATCACTGAGGAGGGTGCTGAGCCTGCGGAGCAACAGCCCCGAGTTCGCAAGCAAAGGCGGCCATCCATTGATGAGTCGCGGTACTCCAAGGAGACTGTGCAACGACTCAGTGGTGCCATTGTTGAAGCCCAGGGCAAGAAGGTCACCTTTGACTAAATGTGTGACCAGCGTGTTGCGCATCTTTTGTTTCTGGGTTGCCACATAATGCAAGTTGGGCTTTCGGGAAGTGTTCTCATTATGTATTTTTGCTGGTTCATTATTGCAGCTCCACTGCAGGCGTCTTGAGATGGTTTTGTTTTAGAGACTCTGTTAAGCAACGATCTGCTATGCGGTGTACAGTTATGTTGACGTGGCATCGATATCCATACAAGCCCCTCAGGATTAGTCGTTGGGCTCACAGATACCCTTCGGTGGAAAAAAGAATTATGTTGTGTGTTTTGTTGTATGAATTGGAATGATTCGTTGTTGTATGTGTCTTAAGCGTTATCAATCAAGGGTGTCGCATGCGCTAGTAAATTCACGATCCACATTGCATTTTCTTTCGGGAACGGGCACACCAACCTGCATGAACCATATGGTGAGTTCCTTCTAGGCTTCGAGAAAGGGAGACCACATTCTAGTTTATTCTGAGATAGTTATGAAGAAACAAAGCAGCTTTGTTATGTCTGAAAAGTAAGTTGAAACATGTAGATCTAGATTGGTCGGGCAGAAACCTCCTCACCGCCCTCAGCTAGCCCGATTGGGGGTGACGTCTCTTTGCGATGTCATGCCCTTTCGTGGAATATCTGCTTCGCATCTTGTCCGGCCTGCATCTCCTTCTCTCATCCCCCTTGCTCTTCTCATTCTCTTCACTTCATCATCCTGGTGAGATGCTCTTTGAACTATATCCTTCTTCTTCTTCCTTCTGATTCCGTCATTTGATCTATCATCCTTGCCGCTACGCCCACTACACTTCGCCGCACTTCCACCTTGCCCACCCCTTCCTAGTTGGCTGGCTCTAACGCCAACCCTGCACCAGTAGGGCTGATCTACGGCTTCTCGAAGAAATCCCCAATATCCAAAACTATGGCTCCCGCTCGACGTCACGTCGGAGCAAGTCGTAGGAAGAGACGGGACGATGAGGGCGAGGACGAAGGCTCACAAGTTGGAGAGATGGACGATGACTCTTTGAGTGAGGGCTCAGTCGACAGTCACCAGGAAGATGAAGATGCCGACGGAGAAGTCAGCGAAAGTGACGAAGAAGCTTCGACAACGCTGGATACGGACAAGCTCAACGGCAGAAAGGTCAACGGCCGGAACCCGGATCAGACCGAACGACACAGCTCGGCATCACCCAGAAAACCAGCACTGAAGATGACAGTCTCCGATACGGAAGCAATGTTGAATGGACTCAAGTTGTCTGACGATGGTGATGAGATCAGTTTCGACCAGATGGAGGAACAGCGAGACCTTCAAACGGGCCGGACACCGTCTGCTCCGCCCACGGAACCCAAGCGGGAGACCTTGGCCGCAAGGAAACGCCGGGAGCATGAGAAATACGTGAAGGAGCGAGAGCATAACCCGGCCTTTGTGCCCACTCGAGGAAGTTTCTTCTTGCACGACAAGCGGACGTCAGAGGCGGGACCGAACAACCACCGTCCCTTCAACAAGGGAAAGTCGAGACCGGTTGGTCTCATTGTGGATGGGAACTCTCGCAAGTACGGGCTACCCAGATCTACGCATGACATCTATGTGTGACTGTTGCTGATATTTTTTTAGAAGCTCTACCTCCAAGCCTGACGCAAGCGACGGACAATGGACACACGATCTCCACGAAACAGTTGCGGGTGAGAACCCAGCACCTAAGCCGGTGTCCACCGCAGCTGGACCATATCCATCGGTTGCGAATGTCCCGACCGCCCCTCGATCTGAGCCTCCGAATCGTTCGTTCTCCAGCACCACCTTGATCGGCAATGTGCCCGTCGTTGTGTTCCTGCCGGGCATGGCACAACCCAAGCAGTTCGCCGCGGTGCCCAAAAAGCAGTATACTCGTCTCCCTCAACATCGTCCTCCCTTGCGCCGTGACAAACCGGTGCGAATCTCGCTTCCTGGCCAGCCTCCTCGTTACATTTTCCCATCTACTGAGCGTTCCTTCATCTTTATTCCCCGTGCATTGCGACCGAACCAGCAGGGCTATCGAGGTCGGGGTCGAGGGGGCGGTTTCTACCCTGGACGACGACCCAGCTATTACAACTCCTACACCCCCAGCGTTCTCAGCGTCAGCAGAAGATCCTCGCTTGGAATGTCCGTCTCCCAAGATGGCTACCCGTCACCGGCAGGCTCGGTGTACTCACGGCCGGCAATGGTTGTTCCTGATGCCAGTAAACCCGTCGTTCGCCTACCTCCTCCGCAACGTCCTCCCATTGGCATGCCGCCCACCGGACCTGGAGCTGGAATGCCACCAGGACCTATGCCGCCCATGCAATTCCCACATTTTGCTTATCGTGAAAGCCGTCCGGCACCCATTCCCATGCATCAACCCCGCCCTCAAAAGGCTGTATCGGTGGCCGATATCGAAAGCCCCGCCAGCTTCCCATTCAACCCACCTCAGCCTCAGCAGGAACAGCCATTCCACCACCAGGTTCCTATCCCGGTTGCAGGCCCCGGTCAAGACCCGATGACGCAGGGCCCGCCCAGCCAGCCCTCAGGAACTCCGCTTTCACAGATTCCCGAGCGGGCGATTCACGCCCAGCCTTTCCAACCATACGGCTACCAACCGCCGGGATATTACCCAGGCTACCCTCCTGGTGCCATGTATTATCCTGGATCTGGTCCTGAGTATGCCCCGTACACTGGACCGATGGGACCGGGTGTTTCAATGCCTAATTTCCCTCCGGGTCAACAGCCCATGCCGTATGTTGTTCCGCCGTCGTCGGGAGAACAACCCTCACAGCCTGGGACCGTGGCTCATGAATCGGGTGGCACGGTCTACTTCTACGATGCCAACCAGATGTACCCTGGCGGTAATTACGGAGCTCAAGCCCCGGGGCAGGGGCCTGGAGGAGTTGTGGGGATGGGAGGCATGATGACGCCTCCGGGTACCACGTATTACTATCCACAACCGCCTGGGGCCGGGGGAGGCATGTATTATGGACCGCAGTGATTGGACCGACCTGCTGTTGGTTTCAGTTCGCTGCTGGATGACAAGACACTCGTCTTTTTTTTTTTTTCCTTCAAGGAGCATGGTCCCTTCTTCTTTTCCTTGTTCCTTTTTGTTTTCCTTTCTCCTCTTTTCTGTGGTGCTTCTCTGTCCCCCTTTCGCCCTAATTTCTCTTCTTCGTCTTCTTTTTCTACTTCTTTTCTTTGGCCTTTTCTCTTCTTTTTTGACATGTTCTTCTTTTATTTGCCTGTCTTGGCGACGGTCGTTAGACTTGGATTATCATTCGGATGCATTTGAGCGTTCTCCCCCCCCTCATCATATCCCCGCAAAACCCGTCCAGCTCCTCTTTCCCCTCTCTCATCTCTCTGTGATCACTTTGCATGATCTAGGCCCTGTTGCAACTTGCATGACCTCATTTCTTTCGCTCCCGATGACCCGGAGCTACGAAACTTACCAACAAAAAAGTATTCCATACGTTGCAATCTACTCGTGTTGTTGTCCATGTAGTCTTCGAAGTATATGATGACGTAGTCTGTAGCCATATAGCCGGTGGGGGATGTTGGGAACTGTATCTATATCAGTGCACTTCCGAGGTGTTTATTTATTTCGTGACTACTTGCCCCAATCGTCTCCCAATAATCTTCCCTCTTCTCTAAGGTTTCAGCTTGCATGTAATACTACTCTGTTGCTTTGTACAGTAACATCTCCATCATCTGTACCATACGTGTAAAGGCGTGACCCCACCTGACGCTTACCTAATCTTACACCGCCCACTGGCAGCTGACTTTCTTCCCCCCATCGTACAACGCTCTTCTGCCTGCTCGGATCTGCGGTTCTCCCTCAACCGCGCTGTTCACTCGCCATCCTTCTACTTCTGACTCTTCACTTTCCTTTCGTACTTTCAACTTCCCTTCATCATCCTCTTCGCCGACCGTGTCTTCTCCCACTCTTGTCTACCTCTATCTCGTACTGAACTCTGTTTCCCCTAAGCTGTATCCGTATTCCTTATCTCTCTGCTAGTGCCTAGTGTACCTCCGCCTCCACATCCTCCTCCTCCATCTCTTGCATCATGGCTACACCAGCCCTCCCATCACACCCAGGCCCCGATCATCAAGTCTCCATTAAGGTCTTTTACAACGACAGCAACCGCCGCTTCAAGCTACCTCTGAAGGACCTCCAGGCTCAGGTTCTGCCGCAGAAGGTAAGCTAACTTGTCTCCACTCAAGCTCCGACCGGACCTCCAGTCCGCCCCCCGTGCCCTTATCTCGACGATCCGCTCGGTGAAACCCGTGATCGATGACTCGACGGTGGTTATAACAATCACTGAATCCGTATTGATAAAATATGGCCTCACATCCCCAGTATCAGGCCGATTGCGGTTGCGTGTTGACTAACTGATCTCTTGGGGTTAGCTCCGCTTGCTTCTCGGCGTTCCGGCAAATGTCAACGTCATCTTCGAACGTTATTCCGACAGCGCCGGTAACTACATCTTCCTAGACGAATCGAACCCCTCCGTCTACAAACAACTCTACCGCGCCGCCAAAGCCAAGTCAAAGCTGCGTATCAAGGCCACTGTGGTCGCTTCCTTGGCACCGGGGCCTTCAGACTTCTCTATCCCTGAGCCATCCTCTCAGAGCCCTCCTCGATACAGCTATCTTGAGACTGTTCTCAGCTCACCGATCCCCATGGCTCACCCCGAGACCCTTCCCGCCACATCTGAGCTGGCGACCAACTCCATCGAAACCGACACCTTCCAGCCTCAGTCGACGCAGACAACTATGCAACCTCCTCGCTACCGTGACTTTGAAGCCGAAGACAAGATTCGCTTCCCTGTCATCTCTCACAGCTCCCCCAACGGCATGTTCTGCATTGACTGCAACAACTGTGGTCGATCTATTGCCAACGAGCACTATCACTGCAGTATCTGCGAATACGGCGACTACGATGTGTGCCCGCAGTGCATCGAGGCGGGTGCTTCGTGCCGTAGCGATGGCCACTGGCTGATTAAGAGAATGGTGGTGAACGGCATCGTGACCAACAGCACGACCGAGACCATTCCCCCTCGTCAGCTTCAGAGTGAGGCACAGGCTCAGGCCCAGGAGACTCAAGCTCAGGAGACTCCCGAACTCACCGAACAAGTTGCTCCTGTGCAGCAGCAACAGCAGGAGGAGGAGAATCCGATCAAGCTCCAGCTACCAAAGCACCGCCCAGGGTACAAGCCTCCCACGGCTCCCACCTCTGAACACGTTCTGGAAATGGAGGCCGCTCTCATTCCTGGCTTTGCAGCTCGGTCTGATGTCGCCGTCCAGGGCAGTGTTCCGGGCGATGAAAACCCTATGTGCAATGGATGCTGTCGTGGTATGTTCTAATTCATGCTCTTCCCTTAACGGACATTATGAACAGCGCTAATATCAAATACAGAGGTCGATGAGAGCAACCTGGTGCGATGCAATGACTGCGAGGACTATGACCTTTGCCTTCGTTGCCTGCTGCGCAACAAGCACGGCCACCACCCTGCCCACACCTTCTCGCTTGGCTCGGACCGCAACTTCTGCTTGAAGAACTTGATCATGTCTCGCTGCCTTCCCGGTCGCCAGTTCAAGCACGCTGCCATTTGCGATGGATGTGAGAAGGTAAATCACTCTTCGAACCCAACCCATATATTTGTCTTCTGGCAGAGCACATGCTAACTTCTTCTAGCGTATCGTCGGCATCCGCCACAAGTGCCTGTCTTGCCCCGACTGGGACTACTGCGCCTCTTGCGTCCAGAAGGCCCACCAGAACCACCCTGGACACCGCTTTGCCCCTATCTACGAAGCTATTGGTGATCAGCCTCGTGACTCTGAGGTCCACTTTGGCATCTTCTGTGATGGCCCGCTGTGCAAGGACAAGCCTGCTCAGAGCTACATCACTGGTGTTCGCTACAAGTGTGCCGTCTGTGACGACGTTGACTTCTGTGCGAGCTGCGAGGCCCATCCCAATCACCAGCACAACCGCACCCACCCCTTGATCAAGTTCAAGACTCCCGTTCGCACCGTCACTGTTAGCACTATCACCGAGGATGACAATTCCAATGGTCAAGTTTCTCTGGGTGACCAGCCTCGTGTCCCCGTCGACACCCCAGCTCCTCTGCATGAGAACGTCGAGGAGAAGAAGCCTGTCATTGTCGAGCAGTCTCCCGTAGAGGTGGAGGCCACCAAGCCCGAGCCAGCTTGGCCTGCTCCCTACCACCCAGTTCCCGCTGTTGAGGCACCCGAGGCTATCAAGGAGGAAGACTCGGGCAGCTACAAGGCTTACTTCGTTCGCGATGCTATTGCCGATGGTACCAAGTTGCCTCCAAACACTATCTTCCGCCAGACCTGGACTCTCTTCAACCCAGGCCCCCTTGCCTGGCCGGCTGGCAGTGATGTCCGCTTCGTCGGCGGAGACACCATGTTCAACGTGGACTCTAGCCACCCATCGAGCGTTGAGTCTATCCGCTGTGCCATGGAGAGCAACAAACTCACTACCCCGCTGGGTCCCGGACAGAGCGCTGAATTCTCCGTGACCCTTCGAACCCCTCGCCGTGAGGGCACCGCCATCTCGTACTGGCGTCTCAAGCTTCCCAACGGTGTCCCTATTGGCCACCGATTGTGGTGCGATATTCAGGTGCAAGGTGTCGTCTCTCCCACCCCCTCGGTCGTTGAGCCGGTCAAGAAGGTCGTTGAAGAGCCCACCGAGGCCGAGTCCTCCGCTGCCAGCACCGAAACTGTCGGCAGTGGCATGATCTTCCCAAAGCTGGAGAAGGAGTCCCCCGAGTCTAGCCTCCATGAAGACACCGTGTCGACCGATCGGGTTGCGATCGAATCGAACGCTTCGGAGGCAGATGTCCTGGAAGATGTCGAGAGCCTTACTTTGGATGAGGTCTCCACTGACGCTGGCTTCCTGACCGATGAGGAGTATGACGTCCTCGATGCTAGCGATCAGGAGTTCCTGGAGGCCAAGCAGTCTATTCACTAGGCAACTCGCTCGCATCTTTGTACCACAGGCTCGCTGCCTGACTTTTTATGACATGATATGGACTCGGCAAATTGCAAGGTGGAACGTTTCGGATCTGGTCTTTTGTTTTATTCTTTCTTGCCATTAATTCTTACCTCTTTGCCTAACTAAACACAAACCCACGCGAGGCCACTTCTGCCATGGCCAGCGTCGATAATGACCTTATTTTTTCTGATCTCTTTTTTTGAATTTGACTGTTGGAATCTCTTCTTTTACTTGATCGTTAGCTTTTTCCACTGTCCAACCATTCTTCCGCGAGGGCGCCACCTTGACAAGTTCACACTGTCCCAGGTGCAAGACCCCTGAAAAGATCATCTCCGCTACCTTGACGCTTTGCTCCAGATAGTCCAATGCATTCTTTGCTCATTTCCTTATACTCTGCTTTGTAGCAAGCCAATTCATAGTTCTTACCTTCTTACCCAAACCCATCCACTTTTAAGTTTTGACTCGGTTGGGGTCTTTAGACCCGCTCTGACTCCACATTATTACTGCACTGCTGCAGTATTCCCCCCCCTCCCCCCCCCGGTCCCCGAGTAGCTACCGATGACGATGTTGCTGTAACACAACAGTGTGGAAGATAAGACTGAGGCATTTTCTCTCGAGTCGGTTCGGCTACTCACATTCGAGGGGAGAAGTGGAACCGACCGAAACCTTCCCCACGCTTTGGCATGGAGTAGCTACAATTATTTCCCCTCCTTCCTTTGTTGTGACTTTTTACTAACTACTAACTACCGTCTTCCAGTCTAGTGTACAATTCTCTCTCCCTTAGTCTGGCCACGACAACTCCCACGCCGCAATGGGACTCCTAAGTTCGGCCTTTCTGGGCCTTTTTGCCATCCTGGTAGCGACACTGGCACCAACAGTGGTCCATATGATCAAAATCGGCGGCCCCTTCCTAACGCCCAATCCGACTGTACTGGGCGCAGGCCAGGGTCCCATCATCATTGAGGATACCATTCACTGCGAAGATTTGCACCACTATCGCCCCGCCAATTTGCTATTCACGGCATGCGAGGATTTGAAAGATACCCGCTTCGACTGGTTCCCCGGTCTTGGCCATTTGGACGCTGAAGCTGCGGGTCGGGGATCTATTCATGTGGTTGATCCGAAGGTATGTGACAGGAATTACAGTATCGTCTTTACGATGCCGAGGCCCAGAGATTAGATCCGACTACAGCAGAGCAAGATACTGACAAGCTCTCTCAATCAACGTCAGACCTTCAAGTCCACCCGTTTGGAGCTGGAAGGCTTCAACGGCCCCTTCGTCACCCACGGTATCGACGTCATCGAAGACCCCCAAAATCCAGCCGCAGTCTACATCTTCGCCATCAACCACCTGCCAAACCCGGAGTTTACTTCCACTTCCAACACACCGGACATCCCCCCAGCACGCTCTCAAATCGAGCTCTTCCACCATGTCCTCCACTCTTCCACCGCGCAACACGTCCGCTCAATCCGACACCCCCTGATTCAAACCCCCAACGACATCTACGCCGACAGCCCGAACTCGCTCTACGTAACGAACGACCACTTCTACCGCAGCGGGTTCCTCCGACTAGTCGAAGATGTCTGGCCATCTGCGAAATGGTCGAATATCATCCACGTCCAGCTGCACGAGCTACATAACATTGCAGACGCAACGTCCTCGCTAACAGCATCAATTGCTCACAGTGGACTATGGAATAACAACGGTCTCGGCCATGCCCGCTCCGAGTCAGAGGTCGTTATTTCCAGCGCTATCGGCGGTGAATTATACCTCGCGACGCGTCATGAGAATAACACACTTTCCGTCCGTGACACGATCGTCTTCGACACTGTAACTGATAACCCGAGTTACTACGTCGATCCGTATGCGAGTGCTAAGCATGATGCGAGTGGGTTCGTGATTTCGGGTGTGTCGCAGGGCTTTTATCTCCCGCAGACGGGCCGGGATCCGGATGCGTTGGATGCTGTGCAGGTTTGGTATGCGAAGCCTGGATCTGGGGAAGAGGCCTGGGAGAAGAGGTTGTTGTTTGAGGATGACGGGAGGAGGATTAGGAGTGCTAGTGCTGCGGTTTTGGTTCCCGTTGAGCGGGAGGAGGGGGGGAAGGATGGGGTGAAGAAGGCTTGGTTGTTTGTGACGGGGTTTTTGTCGGAGAGTATGATTGCTGTGCAGGTTGAGTTGTAGGGCGGATCTGGTCTGTGTATGACTGCAAAATGGTATTCTGATGACGATGACTCCATAAGGATGGCTTTGATGGATTGAAATGTAGGCCTCTTGGACAATGACCGGGCGGCATGTTGGGCGACTGTCCTTGATGTCCTTCAAGCAGTGCCGACTCTTCGTCTCTCATGTTGGCGTTCTTCATGCCCCCATGGGCAACGCCCGTCAGGACAGTCAAGTCCTCCATGATGAGAGCCTACGCATGTCCTCGAGTTCTACCCAGACAATGGAGATTTTATCTACAAAGACCAGTGGAAAGACATTTAAAAGATAGAAGATTTGCATTTTCAAGATCAACTCTACAGCACTCTCTCAAGTCAACTGCCAAACAGGACAGGACAGAGAAACAGGAATGCAACATCGAACTCCGAACAAGACACCCGACCGAAGCAACCACAACTTCTCCGCCCTGAACATGGCCAAACAGACAAGACAAGAGTGGCAAGAGAAGAAACAAAGAGAATACAAAACAGAGAAAGGAGAAGGGGGAAACTAGATAGGGGAGTGAGTTCCTCTTGGCTTCATCCCTGCCCGACCGAAGTCAGGACATGGACTACTGAGCCCCAGCACCACGTCAAGGTGGGAACTCGTCGCTGGGGTAAATCGCGAAAGAATAAATGTCAAGATAGATTGAAAAAAAAACGAAGAAAGCAAAATAGACAAAAGCAGAAGAAAAGCAAAGGAGAAAGAAGAAAAGACAAAGGACAAAGGAAATGACAAAGGAAAACCCACCTGCTACGGACTCACCTATGTCTCGATGGAGGATGAGATGAGATGAAAAGAGAAGATGAGATGAAAAGAGAAGATGAGATGAAAAGAGAAGATGAGATGAAAAGAGAAGATGAGATGAAAAGAGAAGATGAGATGAAAAGAGAAGATGAGATGAAAAGAGAAGATGAGATGAAAAGAGAAGATGAGATGAAAAGAGAAGATGAGATGAAAAGAGAAGATGAGATGAAAAGATGAAGAGATAAATGGCAAGAAATGATGAAGAAAGAAGATGAGAAAAGAAGAACAAGGACAAGAACAAGCAGAAGACAAAGGAAAGACTCACCGTTGGACTCACCTGTGCATCGATGGAGGATGAGAAGAAAATATGAAGAAAAGATCCGAGATAGATGGCAGAAAGGAAAAGACGAAAGAAAACCCACCTGCTACGCACTCACCTGTTGCCTCGCAAAGGAGACACTTGATGAGAGCAAGCAAGAAGAGAAGACAAAACGAAGATGGAGAAGAGATCCGAGATAGATGTCAAGAAGGAGAAGACAAAGGAAAGACTCACCTGCTACGCACTCACCTTGTGCCTCGCAAAGGAGACAAGACAAGTGGCAGAGGATAAGAATGAGAGTGTGCAATAAGAATGAGACAGACAAAGGGGTAAGAATAGAAGAGGCAAAGTGGTAAGAATATGGGCATGGGCATGGGTAAGAATAAGAATGAGAATGAGAAGAGGATAAGAATGGGAGGGAGTTGGGGAGTTGGGGAGTTGGGGAGTTGGGGAGTTGGGGAGTTGGGGAGTTGGGGAGTTGAGGAAGAAAGAAAAGAAGAAAGATTTCGGGGGAAGAAGAGGGGGATTTTGATCCAACGCGCCAAGTGGCCCCTGCGGCCGATTTGACGTGATGTTGATAGAACATTGATGCTATATTGACGTCGTGATAGCCTCTTCAGGCACCAAGGCGTGTATACTGGCCAGCCCTAACTGAAATGGGACGCGGACGAGGCCGACTCCATTTTGGGGGGACCGATTCCATTTCGGGATGGGAAAAGCAGTACTATGCCCATTTATGGAAGCAATAATGGAGAGAGGAAATCAATGCCTGTTCATAACATGCATAACCAGAAGGAGTATCGCTTTCTTATGCCTGGACTGGTTTCTCGACGAACTGATAGCACCCATCTATACAAAAACATTGTATGAATCTATGCTGGACCTGAGAACGAACCCGAGAAACGTGCATTGCTTTCGTTACCACTGGCCAAGTGTTTCGTTTCTCGAATAACTCTCATCACTAGAAGTAGACGAATCACCATTGAGACTCATGACGGGAGAAATCTTATTGCGAGAAGCTTCATTGCGAGAAGCTTCATTTATTGCTGGAGGCCCCCTTAACTATTTCTATCTAAGTTCGTTTCATCATTTCACATTTAAGCAAAATGCCTCGAATAGGCACTGGTAGTAATAAGCCAGTACCGTCCACGGCGTCTGCAAATCGTATCAATAGCCGTTCCAATAACACTTCTTGTAATAAGGCCACTCGCCAAAGGACTTCTCGGAATGAAACTTCCCGCAATAAGACTTGACGGGGTTGACAGATCTGGTTTGTTGCTGCAGATCTCTTTCAGCTTATGACGGAGAATATGATCTTGAAGCCTCTCCGGAAGTAGCGAAAGCAGTAGCTGCTAGTAGCAGGCGAGAGAGAGATGGATACAAAGTAGCGAGAGCTACTGTTGGAGTAATAATCTTAGTGCTGGCAAATTACTAGCCGTTTCCTGTGTCTGGATAACCGTCCAATCGTATCATGGAGTATACTGTAGTTTGGCATAGTTAGAGGGAGGCCATTACTAGCCGCCTTCCTAAATGTTCCACTCAGGGCGGGCCTGTTAACTGTTAAGAAAATCATCAAAAATTCCCTGTCCCACCGGAGCCAACAAAATAACGAGAAGATTGTGAGAGGATCGCTTAAGGTAGATTAATCAGTAACTTGGGATCAGTACGCCCCGCATGGAACTTCGTATAGTAAGGCTTAATGTAAATTTATCTAGGTGCTAGCACAGATGACCCCCACCCCAGGTAGGTCGTAGAAAGTAGATTTTGGAGATATTACCGGGAACGGAAAAAAATACACTGCACAGGTAGACTAGGAACCGAGGAAGAGTGACAAGACTGATATTTTCGAGAGAGATGAATGAAGGAATAAGAGGGGTTCTAGAGAAGAGAAATCTATATAGACATGCAATCACTGGACCGAACGTGGCGGCCTCAATGGAAATCAATAACCGTACTCAACCTGCTCCTTGACAGCGATAATGGCATCGCGATACAGAGCCATTCCGGCACTTCGCGGATGGAACGTCTTGATTTGCCGCGTCGGCAAGATCCATGACACATCTTGAGTGGTAAAATCGCCGTTGGCAATAGCTGTGTTTGCGAGTGCAACTTGCTTTGCGATATCTCCACCTGGATCGGATGCAACTGCTGACGCGAGATCGCACCAGTAAACCTCCACAGGATCGGGATCGATACCGAGGGTGGTGTTGCAAGTGTTTCCATCGGGGAGTGGCAGACTCCCGCTTGCTTTCAGGGCGCTCAGATCAGCGCTGTCATCGGCGGTTGTCTGAATCGTGTTTCCCTCTGTAATGTCCGGCCAGCCACTGAGGAAAAAGGCCGTGCTCGGGTGACTAGAATCGGGCTCGTTTACGCCCGATTCGCACCAGCGATGGCCCTCAAAACTGGGATCCACATCAACGAAGTGAGTGACATTTCTGCCAACTAGTTTATTTGCATCAAGCACCGCGGCTTGAATGACATTATTGAGGGATGTGACCAATTCATTCATCTCAGCCCTCAGGCCGGTCGTCAGCCAGACGTCAGAATGGTCGACCTTATCCCAATTCCAATAGCGGAACGAAACCGTATTGCACTCTGTTGTATCGGCATTGAAGAATCTTGGATAACCCGCGATGTAAAGATTGAAGTTCTAGAGAAAGTCAGCGCAGGCGCGTAAGTAGGGTAGAGTATGTAGACACGTACAGGGTTTGATTGGGTCCAGCCAATAATCCGCAGGTAAATGGAGGTGAGTTTATACTGCAACCCGTCTGCGCCAGTATCCGCCATGAAACTTTTGGCAGCGCTCTTGTAGTGAGAACACCACCCAGCATCCCAGCCAATAACGGAGTTGAAATATCTCAGAATGCAATGCTTGATGATGTTCGAGAAACCCAGGTCGTTGCCCCCGATCGTCATAGTGGCCAAGCTGTCTATTGTCGGGTTCTGCCACCCGTGAAGCTTATCGTAAAGTCCAGCGACAGTGTCTCCCGAACAAGCCAGGTTCTGGTAATCAAAGCCCTCCGTAAACGAGTCGTGTAACAACTTGCCGAAATTATTCGATCCCACTCGGCATTTGTCCCCAGATGTTGATCCCGTGCCCATTCCCGCGGCGAACGAGTCTCCGAAATGCACCTGGCCAGTGACAACGGGAATGTCATCGTTCAGGTCCTCCCACTGGATGTAGTCATCATCTGAAACACATTCCAATGCACGCTTGGCCGCAGGGAGTGCAGGCAGAGGAATGGCACGGCCGGTCTTCGCGGTGAAATAGACACCCGCTGCCAACAGTTGATAGCTTTCTGCGTTATTCCGCGCAAGTTCCTCGTCACAAAGACCTTCAACCATTATCCCATTTGCTCCTGGCACAGGGCATTCGACTCGAGGTTTTGGCGCTCCTGGTGCGGGAGGTGGTCGATTGATTACCCACTTGGCACATGAACGATCAAAGGTACCACGGGCGAGCTTCCAACAGGAGTCGAAGCCATACGCGATATCACGAGTACTTCCGGACAGTCAGTGAAAGCAGACTTAGCATAATTTATGTGACTCACAATGGCTTATCAAGCATCCCGTATTTCGTATGAGTGGCTTCATGTACAAGAGCGGCAGATCTTGCTCTGGCAGCCTTGCGGAGATCCACCCGACTGTCCGCCAACACGTCTGTGGTGGGCCAAATTTGGGGCAATGTGCTGGCCGGGTTGGGTGATTTGAAGAAAGGCGCGCAGAAAGTCAATTTCTGTTCTTGATTGTTCATGAATGCAACATACCCTTCTTGACACATCTTCGTCGCTTTAGATTGGTCGCAGCTCAGCACCACGGGGAAATTTGGATCATTGCCAGTAAGTATGCTTGCAACTCGTTCGAATGTCTTCGAGGTGTCGAATATGAACTGGGCATCAGTCTTCGCGTTGAAGAAATCATCGAGATAGGAGCCCTGCTGGAGGTTGGTGGCAGAGACCTGCGCCATCTCCACAGCATACTGAAGCTCAAGCTCAATCACCTGCTTCTGCGAGTCCGCACACTGTCTAGCAGCCGAACTATCATAGCGATAGTTCATGTTTGCAATAGACACGGAGTCCTTTGATATGCAGATCCCAGATGGACAATAGCCCCGGCTACAGGTAAAGTCACACAAATTATCAAAGATCTCCGAATATCCGGGGCCTGCCATACCAGGGCCTGCTGTCTGGGCGGGTGGCTGTACCAGGGGCCCTGTTCTTGTGCATGAGCATAGATTGATGGGACAATACCCATAGCTGCAAGCGTACGAACATAATCCGGAGACTGAACTGGGCCCAGTGCCAGCAACACAGGCCGGCGGGAGGAAGTCCGACACTGTAGGGACCGGCATAGGATGTTCTGTAGTATCACAAAGTCCGGATGGACAATAGCCGTAGTTACAGGCAAAGCTGCATAGACCCATGTAGTTGGCATCTCTCCCTGCTGCTGGGTAGCCCAGTGTTCCTGTCGCGTTAGGCTTGTGACGGGCAACGCCCATCTGCTCGCAGGTACATGCGCCGACAGGGCAATACCCGTAGGAGCAAGTAAAGTCGCACAGCTCATTGAATTCGTAGGCACCCTTACCTTTGATACACACCTGGTCTGCCAATTTGACTGTGGTACCGTAGATATCACCCACTGGACTTAGCCCTCCAACGCTTCCTACCCACGCATTGTAGTTGTTGAAGCCTTTATCACACGTTGTAGTAATTTCCAAGCCTCGAGGTGCGGTCATAGCTGAATCGTGGATAAACAAATTGATGAAAGGGGTGCCAGTTGTAACAGGGACGCTACCGAACCAGATAGCAGCGCCAACATCCCCGTCCCCTGAGTCGTCGTTATAGGGCTTGGAGTCCCACTTCACATACTGATCATTGACTGATACAGCAGCGTTTCCATCCGCGAATAATGCCATAACAAAGACCCGATCTTCCAGGCCATCAGCCGGTTCGAATTCAATTTGCAACTGAGAGGCGGTATTGAGGGTTGTCCCCCCAGGGCTGCAAGAAGATACCGGATTGGGGCGATACCAGAAGGTAGCTATATCACCACCCATTGATGCACTTCCAGTCTTGTATAAATCAATCAAAAAAGGAAGCAGATCACGCCAGGCGTCATGGGGGTAATCCAGAACGTAGTTGTATGGAGCTTTACCGATATCAAAGGCAGCCATAGCGTTTTCATGAATCGGGCCGATATAATGAGATTCACCGTAATCATTCCAGGAAATGATTTCAACGAACTCTGGCATTGGGTCAAGACCAAAAAGCTCTTGCCATCGATCGAACCAGAGACTGTCACCTTTCCAAAGCCAGTTCTTGTTGTATCCTGGTAGATTGGTGTAAAACCAAGGAGAAATAGCCATCATGTATGGCTTCCCTTCCAGATATTGTATGTACGAGGCATCGGTATAAGTATCCATCGATTGATTTCCCCATGGCCACGCGGACCAGCTGAACAATCCATCGGCAACGCCACTTGCCAATTGCACGGCTGGCTTAGCACCGACAGAAGACCAGTCCGGCATGAAGAAGCAGTTTGTGTTTGCCTTGATTGTAACCCAGTCGTCTGCACTACCAGGCCCTTCAAAAGTAGACACGAAAGGCCTTCCATTGTACTGGAAGTATGAAGAGTCGGAACCGTATTTCTGGATCATGCTGGTGACAACATCTTTGTCCCAAGGGCCATTGCCAGCGTAGTCAAATGAAAAGAATAGTTTGAATCCCTTCGTATTGGCAGCAGCAAAAGCCATTTCCACAGAAGCGTCATTGGTCTTGTCTTTCCATGCCATGTTGAGGGCGAATGCATCAATGTGGGCATCCTTGGCAAATCCAATGTCTGACTCCCAATCGGACGCAGTGTAATTCTCAGAGTTCGTAACCTTGAATGGCGTCAGAGAAAAGTTCATTTATTCAAAACAAAAAGCACACAGTGGAAGTATATACCATAAAATGGGCGAACACAGCTTTTGCATTTGCATGGTGGATGACCTGAAAGGTCACCACCAGCAAAAGCAATGAGAACCAATTCATTGCCGCAAACAAGTGTGAGGGGAAGAGTAGGTAAACAGCCATCTGCTAGACAGCGGCTTTTATTATGTATCACCCAGGCCCCGGTTGCCTCCAATTGGGCGGGTGTTTCTCTGCTAAGAGGGCTTCTTTTCTCGCTTCCACCACCCGGGTGGGAGCTGGTGAAAATTTTAGCCATATAGTTGAAATTTCCGTAACAAGTCATAGTCTCGCGGACATTCCGACGCTAGATGGACAGAAAATGGATCACAATCTGTGAGGTAGCATTGGTGGTGGTCTCGAAAGGAGAGTATATGATAACGTTGGGTCTAGCGTCAAGCAGTTTCTGGGAGCCCAATCCCTACCACATTATGCGATGAATCCAAATCTACACTCCTCGCACTCCGACGCATCCATTGATAGTTCTCCCTGTTGCAGGTTTCGAATGCAGTCAGTGGCTTTGCGAACTTCGTAGAAATGTATAGCTAACGATATAGCAGCACATGGATGCTTTTCTTTTGAATCATTCTGCAAAATTGTGATAGCCTAACCGCTATTTGGGCTTTAGAGGGATGCGATATTTTTACGAGGTCTCACAACTAAATGGCACTAACTAGTTAGTGGCCCTAGATTTATATCGCGGGACAACGGTGTTCGCGTGAAACTAGCCAGGAACAGTTTAGCGGCTCATCTCGGTTGATGCCGGCGCACCTCGGAGTCAGTCGTTGTGTCCGCCTGTGCTCGGTGATAGTGTGATGAAATAAGAATAATCCCTGGCTTCACCGAACTAGCAGATCTTGGCAAACATCGACCAATCATTCCAGCCCCAACCGATGGTTGTTTTTGCCGAAGGCTCCTCTTCTTAAGGACCGGACTGTTATTAGCGGTTAAAGTTGGCCGAACCCTTTTTCACGACACTCAAGCTTATCTGTAATTTCCGAGTTCTGTATTTGCTTGATTCTAATATCACTGAGGCGGATGCAACGTGGGGGCGATTTCAGACGCCATAAGACTTTTCTCAATCTCGGGCTATCTCTTGGCAAAGTAATGTGCTATGTATGTACTCTGTACTAGCGTTCCGGTCCTGGTAGATAAAAGTCGGCTCGTTGTGGAAGCAACTTTTTAATTTACACATTCTTTCTTACATTTTTTCCACCTTGTTCTGCAACTTTCTCTATTATCCAGGCACCTCTCTTACCTTTCATATTGTGTTGTGTTTCTTGGTCTCGTCACCTCGGAATTCTAGCGGTGGAAGCACGGCATGTTGCTGGTCATTATCAGCTTGTGAGATTTTCTCTCTATATCTGTTGAGCCGGATTCATGAAGTTTCCAGATAACCTAACAAATAAATAGCATCGTCTGTGTTTTTATCTTCGCCTCCTTTGTCCCTCATATAAGTCATGCTTGGTCAGGCAAGGGTACCAGGGACATTTCATTGCTTTATCTACTTTGTAATGTCACTTGTTCCACAGAGCACCTGCTTCTCGTCTTCTTTTACACCATCAATCTCCCTGTCGAGACAGGTTACTGGACTCACCATCCACGTAATGCACTTGACTGGATCAATTTCGTCCAAGTCTTAGGTGTATGGGCATTGGGGAATATACTGTGAGCTCCAGATATTGGGGAATATTTTACAAGCGACCCCGGTTGACTAAAACGTATAGATTGGGGCTCAACCTCTACCACAAACCCACCAGCCGCCTTCGCAAGGCTTTGATAGCAGCCATTTATTCTGGTTTTCTCATCATATCCCTAGCTCCTGTCATAGCAGATGCAGTTTCGGATATCTTCTGTCCTCCAGACCATCCGAACTGCCCTGAGCATGAGCGCGATGCTATCGCTCTTTTCCAGGGCCTCCATGCCGTGATCCTCCTACCATTTCTGACGACTGTGCCACTTGTCGTAGGAATTTATAAACAAGCCCGCAGGCCCCTACAAACTCAAAGTCCGACCGGGCTGAAGCTTCAAACAGCCGCTTTCATGCTCTCAGCTATATCCTGGGTCCCGAGAGTCTCTGTTCCGTGGGATTTATATCTCGATGGCGAACACCCGGTCATTATGGTAATCAATGCATGGTACCACATGGTTGGGTTTGTGGCCGTCGATAATGCAGTATATGCTCTAGGACAAGGGACAGTTTTGTGGTTATCCTCGCGGCAGATTAGGCGTGCGGAGGAAGGAGAAAGACAGCCGCTTTTGGTGTGATATACCAGCTCACTGAGAGCCAGTGGGATATTGTTTTTTGGTTAGGACATAGCTCATGATTAAAAGCTTATATGTTGCTACTTTTCTCTTTGTAGATGTGATCTAACATCGTACACCTGCCATATTTTCAAGATTATTGAGAAAGGGTGCTGCTGTGGTACCCCACTCTACACTAATAGTTATTAGTTCGACCTCTCCCGCTTTCTCTCCCTCTCCCTCTTCTCTCCCCTCTCCTAATTCACCTTGCGTTCCCTATTTTCTCCTGGACTCCCTTTCAACCTGCCATGGATCCTGAACTTCAATCAAACATCAGATTCTTTGACCATGATAGACCGTGAGATCCACCCCACCTGTACTTTGTTCAAAACTCACAAATCCCCAAGTCCAAACACGCCTAGGCTATCCATGGAGATTCAGCCCAGTGCAGTTATAGCTCTTGATAACCCGAGAGGGGTCATCATCACTATTCGCCGAGCAGAGGATGACTGTAGCAAGCCTTGCATCTTCCGCTGGAATTCCCGGCAGGATGGATGGGGTCCTTCTGGCTTCATGCTCTTTCAACACACGCCAGACGGTCTAAAAATGGTTGAAGGAACGCCTCAGTCGCCACCTCCGAAAACCGTCAAGCTTGCAGGATATGAAGCTCAGATGGAAGAAGTTCTTCCTGGTCAAACTCTCCAGTGGAACACAAGTCGCCCTCGTCCATACTTGGACAATATGGTTGCGGGCGAGAGATATGAGCTATTCTGGCCGGGGGCTGAATATGCATTATGGGCTTGGGGCACTTTGCGCGACAATTGGGATCAGCAAATTGGGGTCGGATCAGGGCTGCCCCGTGTGGTTATCCCGGGAGGAGCCTGTTGTTCTATAACCTGCGTAGAGCAGGAAGACCTTGCGGACTCTCAGCCTTACGAAGACCCTCAGGTGGAGAAATCGGCACGAATGTGAGAAAGCTTTTCAACTTGATTCTTGTGTCTTTCTTCTGGCTAATACACACACTCTCTTTTTCTAGCCCTGGAACTCCTTGTATAAGTGTGTTTCTAGAAGGTCCATCGAAAATCTCCAAATCGGAAGAAGTTTTTATCACAGTCAAGATCACCTATGATGGTCTGACAAACGAGGATCACGAGGCTATCAATGTCGATGCAAAGCCAATCATCATACATGATTACCCTTTCCGGAGTGATAACTTTCGACTACAACGCCGCTGCCACGATTACGATCCTTCGGACGAGGACTCTCCACAGTGGAAAACTTATTTTGACGATGAGCGGAATGAGGGTTGGATAATTGTAGATGAACCCGATGTTGAGGTCAACGTCGCGGATTCTGAGTTCTTCCGCTGCCTCCAATCAGGGGAAAGTTTCGTTACACAGTTTTTGCTTGGCTATCACGATTTGCATCCCGATACAGTGGTCGGCGACACCTATCGATATCAGTACTGGGGTGGCTGCATTGACTGGTGGACTTGGGGTGATCGTGAAGAACATGCAAAGACGATAGTAAAATTACCTTGTTGGCTGAATGCCCATGTCGTTGACCCGGCTGATAATGATGGAAGGCCAGTTATAATGATCCCGTCATCGAACTTTGTGGAGTTCACGACTGTTGAATGATTTGAAATAAATTCACTTTGGTTTTAAAACCTTTGCCATCAGCGATATAGCTAGCCAGTCAGCGAGGCGCTTCTGATCGAGCGAGTCTACCAACACCCTTCCTAGTCTTCTAAGCAATCATCCTGATTCTCGAAGACAGGAGCGTAATCTAGGTAATGACAAAACTATCTTCTGGTAAAGCGATCGGCTCCGGGAGGCGCAGCCTCGCCGAATAGACTAAGTTTACCGGTAGGATTATTGGCGCTGTGTTCGCTCCCTTTGCTATTCCTGCTGTTAGCCTTCGTGTACATATCGAGAAATACCAGAGTCTCCAGATTAGGTAGTCGGTTGAGACATAAATAAACTTATAAACGAAAACGAGACCACCCGTGATTCGTTGAACATGGAACGATGTCAGCCACCGAGTCAACGATAGTGATTCACAAATACCAACAGCCATGGTTCAGAAAGCATTCCACGTACCATTGACCAGCACAATATTTTGAGTTCCGGAAATGCCATCCCCAATTCTAATCATGTAAGAAGATGCCTCGACGGTGTGGATGATATATCCGATAGCTAGCAGTAGTGACTAGTGACTAGTAAGCTGATAGACGAAGAAAGCCACCAAGGCATAAATAGTACAATGTTGCCAAAAAAGTGATCTGATTAGAGGTTTGGAGGGCTCTGTTAAACTCTGCAGCCATGTCATGATTTTGAGTCGAGCTTTCCAGGCATTGACTCAAACTTTGGGATAAGGTTGATGGCCTAGATCAAGCATCAGCTAAGCCTCCGTGCATTTTCTATTTCCAGGCTATCACAAGATTAATGCTGACGATCCTTCGGAGAGTCAAGTTTATTTTTAGCCAATCATTTCTTGTTCTGTTACACTTTCGAGGTATAAAATTGCGTTACACGTCGGTGTGTCATGCTACAAGAATCACTCTACACACGACTCACTCTACCGGCAATATCACCTCCAGTTCAATATCTTCAATCTATCGCTGCACTTGACTTCGTTATTGACGAGTCTCCTTTTCTGATTTTACTCTGACATCTTATCTACGACTTCTCCATCGGTCAAAATGCGCTTCGCCAGTCCTCTCATTGCCTCCCTTCTCGTCCTCGGTGCCGCTGCAATTCCCGTCGACAATGACAACAACCACGATTCAGAGTCGGGACTTCCTCGCATCTGCCGAGGCCTCAACACCCAAAATAGAGGCTGTGTCCGCTATACCCGCGGGTTCGACGTCACAGGAGTCGTGACTGAAGTTGACCTGACCTTCCCGCAAGTTCGGACCGAATGCGACTGTATCCAGGAATGCTTGAACCGACGAGGCACCTGTGCGAACTATGTCTGGAAATTCTCCACGCCCGAGTCTGTGGCTTCGGGTCATCGTACATGCACGCTTTACTCCGATTTCAATCTTCCCGCTGGTGTGACGCTGCAGTTTGACTTGGCAAGCCCGAACAACGTCAACATTAACGCTCAAGAGATTACTGCTCTCGGCAATAACCCCCACGCGGGAGCCCTTGTTCCGCAGGCCTTTAAGGATCCCAACCTGAATACCGTTCCTGATCCTGATGCTGTCTCTGGCCCGGTCTGGACTCTTGCTAATGGACAAGTTCAGTGCTAAGGGATATCTTGGACGGTTTTCATCTGTTATAGTATGATGTGAGACGGAGCTACATCATACTGCTTGCTTACGACGGGGTTGATTATGCAGTTTGCGATTCTCGATGATTTGGTTTTGTTCTTATATGATTTCTTCCTGGTTTATTTCTGTCTTTGAGAGTATTGCTACAATTTGGGAGCTTTTTGTAACCTTGGACGCAATTCAGACGTATTTTCTTAAGAATCTCGCCAACGCCTTGCATAGCATTCATTAAGTCGGCAGACATGCGCAACCTAAGTATGCGAGGTACGAAATTACTTTTCATGAAAGTGCACGGAATGCCAGGGAGTCATTGACCTTCCTAATGACCCCTGAAATTTTCTAGAGCGTAAAGTCTTCAAGGTCTTCAATATACTTTGAAAGGGTGCTCTGGGACGTTCAATCTCTGAACAATCCATTCTTCTCTTTATTTTGGCTCTGGTGCTTCCTCGGTATTATCGAGACCCCCTAAGATTCCAGCCCGATTCTTTCTGTAAGTCATTTAGTCTGGGAACCGTGTAGGACAGCTTCATGGTTGTGAAGAGATACACCAGGGTGCAACTGGCTTTGGTCCGGATTTGGGCTTAGAGTAGAAATTCTGAGAGACCAGTGATAATTCCTGTACCTGGCGCCAGCTCGGTTGAGAGAGTCGTGAAGAATACGATGATTGTTGACTTGGCGGAGGTGTTCGAGAAAATTGATGCGTTGCTGGGTTCATTTGCGGCCCAGAGAAGCTTATGTGTCAAGTAGAAAGAGTGTTTCCCATGATGAAGACTCAATATCCTCGCCACCTGAGTCGTCTGTCCTTGTGTTTTCTTCTCTATCAACCAGGAAACCATAAATCACGCTAGACTCGACCTCATTCTTGAACTTCCGACAGGAACCTCCCAGCAAGCGAAATTGAACGTCTCAATGCTGAACCTAGCCTTGAGCTCATGTTCCATCAGAGTGGTGGATCCATGAGCCAGTCTGAGCCTTCGGGTTGCGGCTCGTGCAGCCACTCCTGGCCCGGTGCCATACTGAAATCTAGCCCCGGAATGGCAGCGAATTCACTGAGCTCATTGGGGAAAGATGAGAAAAATCCATCAAAAGAGGGGACGGCGTTTGGAGAGCGCTGTTCAAACGACATGTCTAGACCACTCACAACATCGACATCACCTCCCTCCAACGGCTCACCTCGCCAGAGTTTTGTCCATTCTCTGAACTGGTCATACCCTGTTGCAGACTCTGTCGACCCACTCTGCTCTGCCACTGAATGATTGTGCAGCCGTTGCCTTGCTCGTTCGAGCGCTTCGATGACAGCAATTTCATGTTGTGCGGATTCTAACTCCGTGCAAATCTGACGGATAAGCGCCATGCCTTGATTCAAAGTTCTGGATATGCTGCTTGATGGTCCGTTGACGCTGTGCGCAATCAGAGCCAACAAGGCAACACGGCATCCATTGAATTCGGTGTATGAGACACGCGCTAGGCCAGCAGTGTCTTGCAAGAGCTGACAAAGCTCAATAACTCTGAGTGCCGCATGAAGTGAGTCGCGGCGAAGGATATTGACAATATCAGGGACTTCGTGAGGGGTAGCGCTGTCGGTCGAGTCGAGCAAGCCAGAGGACACTTGCGATATGATGAAAGGGCGGCCCATGTATATCAAGATTGTGTTATAATAGATCTCAAGATGAACATTGCAGCGGAAGA
Source organism: Penicillium ochrochloron (assembly GCA_022985105.1). Lineage (NCBI taxonomy): Eukaryota > Fungi > Ascomycota > Eurotiomycetes > Eurotiales > Aspergillaceae > Penicillium > Penicillium ochrochloron. The sequence goes on from JAAVMA010000027.1 coordinate 263,520, forward strand.
ATGGACCAGTAGCGGCGAGATCCCGGCAGTAAATCTCGGTAGCAAGGCTATCCCACCATGAGCTGAGTCGATCGCGTGTGGCAGCAAGTTGTCGCAGGAACTGCTTCTTTCTGGCTTTTGGACAACTTCGAAGAGACCTCATCGCTTCGGCAGCTTTGGCTAAGTGATCTGTCAAGACAATTGCGGCGATGAAGTTGGGGAGATTCGTCATTTTGTCTTTCGGCCGTAGAGCGGGTAGGTCGAATGGCATCGGAGCATCAATCTCAGCTGGAGAAACTGACACAGGTCGGCCGTGTAGGATACCGATTCGGCTGTTTGAGAGATGAGATTTTCTGTATTTCACAAATCATCGGCAGATTCCTTACCGTTCCAGTGAGTATGCAGACCACCAAAGACGATTCCGCACCTCAACAATCTCTGGGGCCAGGTTGCCTTCGGGTAGCTTGCGATGCATACCATTTTGAATCGCCATCTTGATTGCTAGCCCATAGTATACATATGCCAAACCTGCTGTGTCGATTGGCAAGGTATACACCCCCATAAGCAAGAAAGCCTGGACAGTCTCCACACTAGCAACAGTAATGAGATCCGGGATGAGTCGACATGCAAACCGATAAAGCTCCAACCCAATCTGGTCGTCAGGAGTACTTCCAGTAGCAGAAGTGACGCCACCAGGCGTTGATTTTGACTGCATGTGGGCAAACTGCGTGCCAATGGCGAAAGTCATGAGAAGAGTACATATCCAACCAGCATCATTGATCGAAGGTGGATCTGTAGTGCTGTAGTAGAAGTCCAATCTTTCACGGAAAGTCGCTTCGTCGAAGTAGAAGTAGTTGGTTTGACTGTATTTCATAAAGGCATTTGCTAAAAATTCTGCAATAGGTTTCGGAGGAAGATAGGACTTGGCGAGTGCGACGCTAGAGCAAGCCGAATGCAGATCGGTAGCTCGAAAAAACCCCGTTGCGTGGGCAGAGTTCTGGAGATTCATGTTAGTTAGACAGTTCTTAGAATCAGCTTCGTGTCTGCGCATTGCGGAGAGTTCACCGACATACCCCGTCTTGTCGTGTCTGGTCCCCGAGCGTTCGTAGCCGTCGCTCAAGCATTTTGGAGAAGTTCCAATGTGACAATTCTCCCGAATAGTCTGTTGAGCAAGGTTAGTTAGGAAACGTCGATACCGAGATATTGAACATACGCATGATGCTGGTCGAAAGCAAATCAACAGAGTAATGATTTCCCAGAACAGCATCGTTTGAATCACGTTCTGATTGCTCCTGCCCTCGGCCCTGGTCCAGAGCATCTGCAATCTGCTGAAGTGTGCTCGTTTCAAATGAGACATCGCCCAAAAAGTGGGTGATAATTCGCTTCATTTGAAACTCTCTAGCATGTCGTTCCGAAGGCTCTCCATCTCTAGCATGAAAATGAATCGCACATTCTCTCTGATAAAACAATAGGACTTCCAATGAACAGACTCACTCTGATAGATAATGTCGCAATCGTGGCACTTCTCGGCGGTCTGCACTCTTGAAGCCACATGTTCTTTGACGCTCTTGGCATCGAGTACACGGATTGCCGCCTCCGCCTTTTGAGTTGTGTCAATTTGTGTGAATCAACGATGGAAAGGGATGAAAGTACATTTTTCTTTGTGCTGACGACAAGGCAAACATCTGCATCGCAAATGATTAGCACTGAGGAGATTCCGTCTCGATTGTTCCGTGAAGTGTATGGCGTCAACTTACGCCTTTGCCGTTCTCTTTCGCAGCGCCTCAGGTACACGGGGTCTTCTTTGTCTGCCTTTGCGTATCTTCGGACCAGACTCAGTCATTGTACAGAAAGGCACCCTGCACCCCGCTCGAATCGAATCTTCATATGCATGTAGATGAATCGCAGCAAAGACGGCGGACGAGAGATCGGTGCATGGATCTTTTAGCCTCAGGCATGAATGACGTAAGCAGCACATAAGCGATAAGCCATCAACGATCAGCGATAAGACCATGTCGAGTTAGCATTCGTAGTTAAGCCTCGTTTCACATTAGCCTCGGACTAGGTAAATTGTATCATCTGATGGTTTAAAATGTTCATGAGCTAGAATGAAGAGACCTTTTGGAAGGTACTTGAGAACAGAGACTGCCCGTGATCATGATAGAAGGCAAGCGAGCTAGCTATCAGTTTACAAGAGCCCTGGTCATGCTCTCCTTGTATGATTGTAGTAGTGTGCACGAGAGTTCACGGTACGATGACAGAGATCACATAAACGCCTATTTTCATGGAAACTTCCAACGAATGCGAGAGCATGCACTCAATTTCGAGCTTGATGGTGTTTAGCTGGCTACGATATGGGAACCCGGGTCTCAGTACCCGGAACAGGTCATATATAAGAGAGCACGCATTCGTCACCAAATACTATCTACACATCCAGATTCCATCAACTATAAAATAAGCAATTTAAAGACACCTTGACAATGGCGCGACTTTCTGACTTTCGTGTGCTGTCCTTTGACGTTTACGGCACTTTGATCGACTGGGAAGAGGGCATCCTTGGTGCATTCCAGCCCACTCTGGACAAGAACCGAGCTCAATTCACACGCAAACATCTGCTCACGCTCTACCATGAACTGGAGCGTGAACAACAGACCAAAACTCCCGATATGCCATACCATCAATTGTTGACAGCCATCCACCCCGAACTCGCCAAGCGTTTGGGTCTGGAAATTCCCTCCCAAGAGGACAGCAAGCAATTCGGAGAGTCAATCGGCAATTGGCCAGCTTTTCCAGACACAGTTGATGCTCTCAAGCGTCTTTCGAAGTATTACAAGCTGGTGGTTCTATCGAATGTCGATCGTGAATCTTTCGCAAAGTCCAACGCAGGCAGTCTCGAAGACTTCCCTTTCGATTTGATCATCACGGCCCAAGATGTGGGTTCATATAAGCCGGATCTTCGCAACTTTGAGTACATGCTGAAAACTGTGAAATCAACTTTCGACATCGAGCCTTCTCAAGTCCTTCAAACTGCTCAGAGCCAGTTCCACGATCATCACCCTGCTAAGAAGATTGGGATCAAATCTGCTTGGATTGAGCGGCCAGGCGCCACAATGGGAAATTTGTCAGAGAATGTCTTTGACTGGCGCTTTGATACTATGGGAGATATGGCCCGCGAAGTGGAGGCTGGAAAATGAATTCGATATATGAAATGATGTCTTAGGGTACCGGGGTTGGAGTTGATATTTCTGCGCTGCTCCCGCTTATATTAGCTTGGCAGTGACTCGTGATGTTAGTTAGGAATTACTATCTTAGATATTCGCTCAAGCTTACTCGGCCCTATATAAATCATCATTCCAATTCCTACTATACATTTTTCATCCGGCCAATACATAACTTGCGTCCACACAGATAGTGAAGTCTGGCATACCCGCCCTCAGTAAATGCCTTCCATGATCTAACGGAATCCCGGTTTCTACTAAAACTCTCCCTGAAGAATCCAGCACAAGTAAAAATTTCGGGTGTGTGGCAGCTCGCTCCTATACCGGGGCTGTGCGACAGAAAAACGATAGAACATTGACTCGGTGCTTGGTGTCCCACTCCCGCCGGGTACATGTACCCGACTCGTTAGGCGAGCCTTTGATGACATTTGATGGGAGGAAAGACTTGGTGATCACCTGGGAGGTATTTTCTCTTACCGTTTTTCATTAGAAACAGAAAGCCAGGTCCTTATATTGCCACATGTAATCGATTTTCCGGGTGCCATCATCCGGCTATCTTTGGATGAGCATTTAAAACCAAAGAAAAAAGCAAGAAAAAACAATATCTTGGTTGAAATTACTATGTTGTTTTTGGATTTGAGCCACCTGCACCAGTATCGAACCTCTTACCCTTTGACGTCTATATATCGACTCTTAGGTCAACTATCTGGCCTGATAGTTGGCTAAGTGGCCGGAGGCACCTATCAAAGCAGCAAACCACGACTTGAAAGTTAAATACCCTGACATGGAGGAGCTCCTTAACTTTTTCATGTTTGCATTCTTTCTGTCTTTCTCTGTTTCAACGTTTTATCTCTTTCTGGCCCGCCCTCCACAATTTCCTCATTCCGGTCCCTGAAACCGAGGTGAATAAGGCTGAAGAAGACCAGATTGCTATTATCGATGCCGACACTATGCCACTATGCCGACTGATATTTAATTTGACCAATGATATAGAAAATAGTAAGTGATTATACCAGTATTGCTCTTTTGGTGCGCTCTAATAAGTCGCTCCAGCATCCCCGATATCGACGGCAACATATACCTTGAAGTGTATACGCAAATTGCATCTATCCTACTTTAATCAGGACAGTATAGTCACCTGAAAAAGGGTCAAAATACTAGGGAGCTTATAAGCAGTCAAAAATGTAGTTAATTTGGAAGTTGACGAAGACTTAATCTACTTCAATGACGCCGACTTATCCAGGGCACTGGCCGAAGATCAATCTAGAGCCCAGCATCAGATGTACTGAATGGAGTAATTGTTTCAAGGTCCATTTAACCAAGATATGAGAGACTTTTTTGAAAGGTTTCAAAGTACTTCCAACAGTTCAAGGTACTCCTTGATAACTTATTCAAAAAGAGGGGCTACATTGATATCATCGGGTTAATATATTTGATTCTAAATAAAAAGTCTAAGACTGATACTGAACTGCGTGTATTGTCATCTCGTTGGAGATAGTACTATCCTATACAGTGTAAACAGCTAGAATAATCAACAAGCCAACATATCCTCACTACTACATAAGATGTGTACCCAAGCCAAGGTCCAGAAGCACACAATCAATCTCACTCACCAAGCCAAACAAAGAAAAAAAGCCGCACACTCAAACCACCAAGGACAAATAGACACTCCCACACATGATCACCTACGTAGGTGGCCCGACCCAGACCTAAACCGACTTAGCCAGTCCTCTTCACGGGAAACAACCTTCACTCTAGATTCCGATCTACCCAGCAATAAAGTAAGCGGCAAACGGGCATGATAATTACTGTACTAACTCAAAACACAAAGACAGCCGTATCCGTACGGTATGATTCTTAGAAGCAGTACAGTAGCTTGGCAAGAAAATAGAATTCCGCCGCTCATCCAAACAGGAACCTGCATCCATGATCCCTCCATCCAGGGCTCAAGGCCCGGGGTGCCAACGCCTCGCGTCCCGAGTTCCGATTCCTGAAAGTGAAAAACAAAGTCCTGACTCAGGCAGAGTCTGCATAAGTGGATCTAGCCGCATTGCCGACCTCAGACTCCTCAGTATCTCAGGAAATCGGTATGTATGGGGCCCAGCCACGCGTGATTACATACTGTACTGAACATATTCCGTACAGTAAGCGCCCTTTGGGACTTGAGAAGTTGAGTAGAAGGGGGAACTTGGAAGGCTTCTCGAAGGGCCCGCTAGGCGGGGCGTTCGTGCAGGGGATCTGGATAAGTCGGCCCGTCTGGGGTGGGTTGCGTGAATTTTTCTTTTCTTTTTTGTTCTTTGAGTTTGAGTATGGATTGGTTCTCATTGAGTTGAGTTGGGTTTGGGGCACGAGAATGGATCGGGACGGGTGTGTCCATAGACTCCATACAGTACTGTAGTGCTGTCTACTATATACTACTAGTAGTAGGGCAGAGTGGATTTGGGATGGATTATTGGAGTGGCTATCGCGATAGATCTACAGAGTGTATGCCCTGTTGGTGAATTAAGGTATGGAGTTTTTGGTCTATCTCGGGTTGGAATCATGTTTTAGAAGGGTATAACAGGTTATAGTATGCATTGGTGGGACTCGAGGATTTACAGCACTACATACTACGGACCTCGGCATGTTTTCAGTGTAGAAGAAAATTTCGATGACTGGATCATCATGTCTCGTGTAGAGTAGAGCACAATCGAAAGCAAGGTACTGTGTCTAGACATAATGGACAGGGAGTTGTTGTATTCTGGGTTACCTATAACTGAATACATACTCGTCAGTCTGTGTATTGTATACAAAAAACACAACTCATCCCCATGTAATATCCAGTGGCTAGTGATTAAATCCCTTCTTTTCCGGATTCGAGATCCCCGCCGAGTCTCGCAGGGCGGGCTGCCGAAACGAAAAGATCCGCGGATCGGCTTGATGGCACGGAGATAACAGCGTGACTCGGCTCGGCACAGCGGGATTCGCCCACACTCGCCGGGTGCCGAGGTTAAAGACATAAAGACAGACAAATCAAGCCAAGTCTCCATGCGGGAGGTAAGGTGGCAAGGTGTCCAGGTCTAGATCTAAGGTAAAGTACGGCATGAAGTTTTCATGACCTCATGCAGCAGTAGTACACACGGGCAAATGGTATCTTATCCATGCGAGCGATAGAAAGAGAGAAAAGGAAGTGACATCTTGCCAGAAAAGGTTGTTTCCTACGAAAGCATATCTCGCTGGCATTGGAAACTTGAAACTTTGTCTTTTATTGAGTTTTCCCATCATACGAGTCGGCGATCTCTCGGCTCAAACTCGGCACCCATCATCCTCACTGGCAAGTAGAAAGAATAAACCTCCATCCTTGTCAAGACTCCCACACATCACACTCACTCCTTCCACGCCTTATACACAGTCTTACAACCAAACACCTCACCCTTCTTCAAGAGCACCTGATTCCGCCACTCAGGCTCATTAATCGCATTGACGTACCGACTCGGCTCCACGCAGAAGCCCGAGCCCTCGGTCTGCGCCGGCCGACCATCAATCGAGGGGACATCAATGTACTTGCCCGTGTAGAACTGGAAGGCCGGCTCGGTGCTGTGCACCTCCAGGTGCAGGCCGGTGCTGCGGTGGTTGAATTGCGCGAGACGGCGCAGGGGCAGGCTGCGCGTGTCCAGGGGGATCTTGGTCGAGTCGGTTTCCATGATGAAGACGTCGTCGATGTGGGGGCCTGTTGCGGCGAGGGCGAACGGGGTTGTTACGTCCCGGGGGAACTTGGCGATGGGCCCCGTGGGAATACCGGTGTTGTCCAGTGGGAGATAGTCTGCTGTGGCGAGTTGGGCGGTTGTTCCGGTGATAGTGGGACCGTCACCGAGGTTGAAGTAGCTGGATGGGTAAGTGTTAGCTTTGTATTAAATAGGAATGTAGATCTTGTGGGGTGGTAGTGATTTTCCGGGGTTAAGGGTTTACGAACCTGTGGTTTGTGATGTTGACGACCGTCTCCTCGGCCTCGTCACCAACAAATTCAACCTCGTACTCGGCTGTCAACACGGTGATAGCCTCTCCCTCCTTGCTGGCCGTGTACCACACGCGCACCTCGACAGTGCCGGGGTATCCCTCCTCGCCATGCTTGCAGAGGTACTTGAACAGCAAGGCGTCGCGACCATGGCGCTGAACAGTATGCGGGCCATCGAAGACACGCTTACCCCAGCCCGTAGGGCCGCCGTGCAGGGCATTTGGACCATTGTTCTGGGCCAGCTGGATCTTCTCACCATTCAGATCATCGATCACGCCGTTCTTGATACGGTTGGCCACACGGCCAATTGTCGCGCCGTAATGCGCAGTGTTGTACTTGACATATTGGCCCTGCGTGGGGAATCCAAGCACGATGTTGTGGCCGCCGACGCGGAATTCTTGGATGATGGCGCCAAGTGGCAGGAAGGTGAATTCGGCCTGTTCGGGGGCAGACATGGCGCTGGTGGGGTATGTACAGGATGTCCGGGGGGAAGTTGTTACAAGGGAGATTTTTATTGATTTAATTGTTCAAGGTAGAGGGTGAATATTGAAATACTTTATGCTTGGAGGGGGTGCCGGAGAATTTGTGGGATGGTTGGGCCTGGCATGACGTTGGAACCCCGCAATCAGCACGGAATTGCTGAGCGGGGGTTAAATTCCATAGATACAATGGATAGGAGGAGACGTTTAGCCTAAAGCGGGCTAAGAGTCCGTCTATGAGAGTTGGGAATTCTTCCGTGACGGGTTTTTTGCTGGATGCTTAGCCTGGGGTACGAGCCACAGTAATAGACTACTGGCTAAAACTAATCTTTAAGCTCTCCTGGCTCCAGAAGCTGTACTCAAGCTGGTTAGCCTCGTTGAGTCTGGCGGGTTCTTTTTCCCCCAGTCTAGACACCTGATTTATCAGGCCATACTAAAGGAGTCAGGCATTAATTGGCTTCCTCAGGCAGTCCAGTGGATTCTCAGGCACCCAGGCATCCAAGATGCATAAGCGGAAAAAGGAGCAACTTTTCAGCCTCCGAGACCCTCAATTTCTCCTTGCCACATGCGAAAAACTAAACTATCCAACTAACTATATCTTGGCATCCCAGCACTAGCAGACTAGCCAGTGCCTCGCCGATCAGTGATTCAGATCACATACATCACCATGCGACCATGGTGGGGGGTGATCCCTCATCCCATACATGATACATGATACATGATAAAATACGATACTCCTCAATCGGGTTACTCTCGTCTGCATCTTTCACCGGCCACGCCAGCATCCGACGAGACGGCGTCGGGCAAAACGGGGTTCCGGACGCCGGATGCTCTTCTACCCCGGACTTGGCCCACTAGCAAAGGTTAGCAACAGAGTTCCTGGCCAACGGCGATCAGGCATTTGGAATAATGCCTAGTCTGGTTTGGTCTGGCCTTTGTCTGGACTCTAGACTCTTGGACTCTGTGTTTAAGTTATTCAGATGCCTAGCACAGCCAGCCTTGGAACGAAGTCAAATGAGGCCAAAACAGGAGACATCGGGGCGGTGCTGCCCCTGAATTGAGAGCCAAGCCGTCCAAACTTCAAACGAGGCTGGAGAGGTATACGTAAGTATGTAGATGCTTGATACTCCCGTGTTATTATTGGGTCTATGACCCTGAACTAGCAACGGGGATGGGGTAACTATGTTTATTAAGGGAACTAATTCGTTGAAAGTGGGATTTTTGTATACAATTACAGTGTCATGGTCACTAGTGTCGATACTCAGCTCCATACCGGATACACTATGTATAGTCTATAGGGGAGACCCGAATAACTGCCCTAAATGATCTGCATGAAGCAAATGCGCAGCCACAGTAAACACATATTCTACGGTAAACAGTCGAGTGTCGTGTATCCACATAAGGTTTTCCTCGTAGTTATTCCGTCAGCGGCTCAGCCCAATATTGTGCCTAATATTGATAATCGCAAGTGCTTGGCCGCCAAGCACGATTGCTCAGTAACTTGCGAATCACGATCGGTATTGAGATTAACCCCGTGCATGCGGAGTACGAAGCACATACCTACTGTAATAACAAGACAGGGTCTACGAATACACCACATACAGTCTATTCTACTGCAGCCAAGAGGTACATACTTCCTCCTTCAGCAAACGAACCAACAAACTCGATCCTTCTCAACTAGTCACTACTATATAAACATAGTTCGTGGCACCGTAGTCAACCTTTCATATCTCTCTCTTGTCAACCTCACGTAAGGCTATAATCCGTTAGCCCGCCGCGGAGCATTTGTCCCAATACGGTAAGTCGGCTTCTCGGCGACTTTCATCCGGTGGATGTACGATGAGCGAGTGGAGACACGAGAGTTCGAAAAACTCTCCCATTCGGGCACCCAGCTCGCTCACGTAAGAGGAAATCTGGTAGAACATGAAGAAGAACAAAAGAAAAAACAAGACGAGGGGGTGTGGATCCCACTGTAAAGCCATACTGTACTTAGATACAGTACATATGTACGGAGACTCTAATTGCCGTACAATCTCAATAGCGAGGGACTTTGTATTACTGGTCGCTTTCCGGCGTCTACAGACAAGTACTATGGAGTATTATAGTGGCCGACCCCTCGGTCGGAGATCCACAGCGCGATTCAAATTCCGCTTACTCAAGCTGCGGAATTTGCATGAAGCTTTGAAATCCCAAGTCCGCAACTGCAGCCAACTGACTGTCGGCCTAATCTCACGAAATCAAGCAGAAAAACTGACTTCCCAGTAACAGTGCCCATAGCAACGTAATATACGACCAGATAAGATAATGCAAAGGTCTGTATACGACAACCAACCCCAAAAAGGAAACACTACAGACAAAGTTTGCGAGGCTAGGTGCGTACATAATGTAGGCTAATTCCTTACAAAGAACGGCGTAGAGCGTAACTAGTTACTGTACGAGCTGACTACTCGTTGCAGTAGGTGCATGGGGTTAAGTCAGAGCTCACCGATCGAAGTTTAGAGGTGGAAAAAAACTCAAATTGCATGATCCTCGTATACTAGTTACTGAGGTGGGAAATAATACCGTAGGAATGGATGATGGACTTAAGGGCCACAGTTCCCGCTCGCGCGAGGCTTATGTCCGAGCTTCAGCTGACGGCTTAGCCAGCGCATACTCATACTGTACTGGACTCGGGTCCAGCCTTGTTGATTAGGGGAGTTATCTCCATGTTGTGTGCGAACGGTCGTAATATGTTCCTAACCCTGAGTCGTATAGAAGACCATTCACAAGATAGAGAAAACAGAATAATATTAGAGAACATGTAATTGCGTTTTCACCGTTCAGAAAGATTACCAAGAGATGAGATGAGCCACCACCCAAAAACGTGTACTTCGTACACCGCGGGAATAGGGTTCTCTGTTACGGGCGTGGCTTGTGATGTGTAATCGGTAGTCGGTAATTTATAATCGATGATCTCGGATCCATAATCTATCCATAATCCACAATCCGTCATCCCTAAAAATTCTCGAACCGATGACAGATGATCATAGACATGCACGGGGCATGAATCATTCCAGAAGCCGCATTAGTCAGTTTAAGTGGAGCTGGAGTCCATTTTGGTCGGCACGTAGCTCCGGCGTTGCACTGTACAGAGTCCAGACAGTGCGCAGGTGTAAACTGGGAACAGTGTAGTAATGTAGTCTGTACCAAGCGTTTAATTCCATAATTCCAAGTTCCGATGCTAGATAGCTATGGTAGGTAGTACCCTGAATTAATATTCCGAATGATGGGATTGGGATATAGGCTGGGCCGGGTCTAGATCTGGATCAGGGCCTTTGGAGATGCTCATAAAAAAAAGAAAGTGTGTGTGATATCATTCACTTATTGCGGAGGATTAGACTGTAAATGTCGTAGAGAAGAGATTGAAGAGAGAAAAATCCAATGGATTCGTCAGATAAAACCAGACAAGAAGTGTAAAGAAGAAGAATAGATCAAAACGCCGCGGTAACCCCATTTTAACCCAAACTCCAGTTTGAAAGAGAAAGAAACCAAACCCAGAACCAGAAGAACCAGAACCCCCTCCCGAGCCCAGCACTGTACAGGATGATTAGAATCGCAATTGCTCAAGTCCAATCCACCAAATAGAAAGAGTATGAGGGATAATAGCCCCATACACGAAAGTCTCAAGAAAGAGAATAAACCAAAGAAAACATGTATAGTATACATGCATCACGTCATACGGCGTTAGGTTTTGCAGGAGATGAAGAGCTGTTGCTGTTTGGTGTCGCTGCTTCAGCCTCACTTAGATCGAAGTAATCTCCGTAGGATTCGGATTCAAAAACTCCTTGAAATCATCATAATCCCCGGACGGCACACAATTCATAGGCATCTGGCGATGAAACATAGGCGAGGGAATCGGATCCTCAAAGTTGAAATTCGTATAATCGGCCGAACCCATCAAATCCATCTCATCAAACGGGTTAAATCCACCATTATTCCCGGGCCACTGCGGCGCGCCCTGCAGCGCAAGTGGATTCACAACGCCCTGCATGGACAATGCGTATTGCGACTGCGGCGTGGGCGCGGTGCTCATCGTAGGCTCGACCTTGATCTGTTGTTGCATAGGGGCGGCGCGGCTGCTGGGACTGTAGGTTGGTGGTGTTGGGGGCATGGTCTGCTGCGAGTGTGAGGAGAAGGCGTCTGAGGAGAAACGGGAGCGGGCGACGGGGCTGTGTGGACTGTCTGTTGAGCCGTCGGTGGAATCCTGGCGGGTCATGCCATTGCGCCAGAGGTCGTGCTGCATCACTTCGGGGTTTTCTTCGAAGCGTTCGCCCTTGGTGTGGTCGAGGGCGCCGAGGCGGGTGAGGAGATCGTGGGTGAGTGGGTGACCGTTTGGTTCGGGCTTGAGGAGGTCGCCTGGCCAGCCTTCGCCTTCGGTGCTGCGGCGGTATAGTTCTTGTAGGCCGTGGACGAGCCAGACTTGTTGTTGCTCGAGCATCTCAACGTATCTGGAGTGGGGTGAATGAGGTTAGCGATTAGGGTTCTTGGTTTTTGGTCTTTCAATGTGTCTATATGCTCACCCCTTGGGGTACACTTTATCATGGGCCTTCTTTCGCTCTCCGAAGACACAGATGGCATTGTCTGCTCGGCAGCGCGAACATGGGCTGCTTCCATCGCACTTGGGGCCCGGTCAGTCTGGCTGTTTGGATTTGCCATGCCTATTTCTTTTTTTGTATGGTACATACCTTGGATTTCTTTAGACGACAACGATCGCAAGCTTTGCATACACGCTTGCGGACGCCATCTGAGTGCGAGTGATCGGAAGATGGTGTTGATTGTCGGGCAGCCATGGTTGTGTATGTGTGTGGTGGATGGGGGAAGGTGGATGGAAAAGCGGAGGTATAGAGTATATGACGGGAAGAGAAAAGTATGAAGTAGATGAAGAGAGCTTCAAGAGGAGAGTTGAGTGGTGTGGTAGTGGTGACTTTGTCTTTTTCGGTCTCTTTCGTACTTGATCGAGCTATACTTCCAGATCCGGCCAGGAGGGCAGCGAATGATCGACGTCAACCAGTCAATGATCTAATGACGATGTCGAGGGACGGGGCCCATCCAACAAGAATTGACTTTGGGGAACAGGGAGGTAGACAAGGTTTGAGAGCAGAGTGAAGTAATAATCAGGGATCGTCTTGGACCGCTGGTCATATACTAGTAATGCGAATGGGTTGTCGTAGTAGTAGTGATAGTAAGTGGTGGTAGGTGAAGGTTGATGTTTCAAGGCTGGTCGGAAAAGGCGTCTGAAGGAGGGGGAGGGCCCTTTTTTAGTCTTCTTTGGATTTGAATCGAGAAACCAAAAAGGAAATAAAAAATGATTTTAATTATTTGGGATTTGGGATTTGGGATTTCTTTTTTATTTTCTTGGGGATGCCAGTTTTCGAGGGATTTTAAAAAGGATCGAAACGGTTCATACTGTACCAGGCTCCGTCACGGGGATTACCAAGATTACCAAGATTACCAGATTACCGAGCACGGGAAGATGAGAGCATAATCAATAGGGTACTTGCCGTACATAACGAGAGAAAGAAAGAGAAGCCACATTAAGCCCTCACGAAAGAAAACCGATCGGATCGAATCAGAACATCTCTCTGCAAGACTCCACTCAAAGATAATCACAAGGCCCGGTTTTTTATTTCCATTTTTATTTTATTTCCCCCTTCCTTTTTCTTCCTTTCTTCTCTTGATTACTCTATCCAGGTGGAGTCTGGAAGACTCGGCATTTCGCTCTTACCAGAGAGTTCGTTAGCTCGGAGGACGGAGCTTCCATCGGCCCTCGGAGACTTCTGAACGGCCCTGACGTATATCCGGCAGGACTGTACTTCCGGCCACTCAACCTCCGGTGCCAGGTCCAGAATAAGAAGAACAGACCAGATTTTTTCTTTCTTACCCATTATAGTGTACTTGCTTGCTCCATATATTACTTCATAGGGTAGATTCAAAGCTAAAGCTTATGTACTGCTGCTGCTACATACCCAGTCACTACTAACTCTTGCTACAAGTAACTAATGCTTCATAACAGCTGAGCGAAAACCGGTAATGCTATTATCTTGGTCGATCGTGCCTCCGATGCAGGTATGAGGTGGCTTGCGGTTCTCTTTTCGTATTCCCTTTCCATCCTTTAACTACTATACTCATGTTGATCTCTGGCATAACTTTCAACTAATTATACAAAGTATACACAGTATAACTCATGCCATCTGATCTAGAAGCCCTGTGCCTGGAAGTCTTGGCGTAGTGCATAACAATCCATGTATAAAGAGTGCACCAACTCGGCAAGGCCCTGCCGACTGAGCGCGAAAAAAAACCACGCATTATGTATTCTTGTTTAGTACGATTACAAGAGGCATTGTGTTTCATCTAGACATTATGCATGATATCCTTATGACTTATTTCTTCTCATTACTCACGTGGGCAGAGTTTTTATTGACACACTAATTCGGTCGATTTTGAACAGCGTTCTCGGGCGCGGCACGCACGATTACTACTGAATGGAGGAATCGAAAGGGTCAAGAACAAAGGTTAACTTTACCCAGTTTCGCCAATGATTGATCGACATCCATTCGGTCGGCGTCTCAGACAGGCCGATTAATCAGATGCTGACAGCCTGACGGCCTGACACAGTTCGTCCGTAGTCCGTAGCACTAGTCCGCAGTCCGCAGTCCGCACTCCGTGGTCAATGTTATGCACGTCCCCTGATCCCCGACAGCTTTTTTTAACGGCCGTATCGCGTACGCCGTATCCGTATCACCGTATCCCCGTTAACTTGTTAAGAGAGCTGCCTGCTTGGCCTCAACTGTTGTTGAGCCGTTAACTATATTTATGACTATATTTATGGCTCTATCCCTGCTATTTACCCCTATCTGATCTTGGAGGGGTTCGAAATTAACCTCATCGTACTCGGAAAATACTTTAATACAAAGTATGTATCCGAATAACCACCTGCTCGTATATTACGTCCTACTTTACCCCCCTCATAGTCATAAGCAAGAACTCAACTACTGCACGTTCTCTCATCCTAACGTTATGACTGCCAAATGCTAATCCCCGAGTAACATTAGTAGTCTATGACTTGACAATGAGCGTCCAGACCATCCAAGGCTAAACTACATCCAACATAACAAAGACGAACTCGACCTTAAAAGCGCCGATCACCTCCTTACAACCAATCCAATTCCCCTCCCCAGTCTAGTCCAGTAGTTCATACGGAGTCGACACTCGTACAATAGTTCTCCAACAACGAAAGTACTAATGAACCATTAGTAGTCTATTACCAACTCGCTATCCACGAATCCATTAAAAGCCCAGTGATTCATGACCGCGACCGAGTCCAATGAACACGACGGAAGCTCTGCGCCCGCCGCAGTGGTGCAGTAATCGAAACTCCTCGGCCGCAACCTTACCAGAGTCCATGACGTGACCACTGACCACAGCCTCGATTGGTCTCGGCTCGCACTCGTTTTCGGGTTTGTAGTGAATATCTCGGACTTTAGTTTTGTACGGAGTGTACACTGGACTTTTACACTATAATGTACAGTATCTCGTACATACATCCCTGTAATACAGTCTTAGAGACATGTATGCAGTGAGCATTGATTACTATACTATGTACAGGTCTGTCAATATTTCCTTTTACGATTTGATTTTCCTGGAATTGATCATTGTGGCGCATGGCGAGTCCCCGCTAAATAAGTGATAAGCTTCGCACTGGTTACGCAGCCTGCAGCCCCGTGCTAACCTTCTGGATTCCATTTGCCTTTGGCGCTTGGTAGAACGGAGTATTATTAGGTTATCTGATATCTGATTAAGACAGGGTTTTGGAACTTGGAACTTGGACATTTCAAGGTGTGGGTAGCCTGGTAGCCTGGTAGAATGTGGATAATGCGGAAAAGAGATGATACTGATCCGCGGCAATGGGGCTTTAGGCTGCGCCGATCTTCCGAGTTGAAGTTGATGGATGCACGCTATGTACTGTATAGGAGGGGGGTATACGGAACAAAACCTGGGTTGCAATGGGGCCGTAGACCCTGTAGGAAGGATAATCCATATTTGGATACCTCGTACTCGGGAGACGGACTCCGAAGATGCGAGGTGTGCCGAGTTTGCTGCGACTAGCTTGCCCCGTTTGTGTATGTGCTTCTAGAATGAAGATCTGGAAGTTCGAGATAGTAGTGTAGTGACTCTACGGGGCGTTACCAGAGAAGAATATGACTATTTGATACTATTCTTACTAGCGACTTACTATCCCCGTACAAAATACAATTGAAAGGGTTCCACTACTACTATTCGCAGAATACTCCTACTCTATTCCATTCAATCAATTATTCCACACTATATCGCCCTATCGAACCCGATTCCACCAAACGATGACCTCATCGCACTTTTTAACCCACTACTGATTGCCCAACTAGGCAGAACTGCCCGAACGGGATGCTGCCGAATAACGGAGTAAACACTACAGCAAGTAGTTGTGTACTGTAATTTGGTAGTACAGTAGTTCATGCACGATCCAGACCCTTGAAACTTCCAGACGTCGTCATGTTGTCTGATTGTCTGATGCTCACTGGATAGAATGTAGATAGTCTTTACATGGCGATCCATCCAGGGCTGGGCTGGCCCCATACTAATTGCCTATGTAGGGCCGATGCCAGCACTAGTGTCATCAACTACATACGCCCTGTATCCGCATGGAAACTGCGTCCTCTTTTTCGGCTGTCAGTGTTAAACCGTCGTACCTGAAATCCTGCCGCTTAACCGACCGTGGACGCGACTGTCCCCGGCCCAGGTCACGATCAGGGTATGATACATTGTTGCTGAACTCGGCGTGTTGTTCCGGGGCCATTGCTTTCCGCTCGAAAACCATGTTTGTGTTGGGATGGAAGTTTGGATCAAGTTTACGCACTCGCGGGTCGAGGTTGGTGAGATACGAATGAATATGTGTGCCATTGGGAATGGAATTGACAAGTCATATTGACAACAACATGGAAACGGTTTGGATGCGCTGAATGAAATCAGAGGCCAGAACGAGAGAAACAGAGGGTATATAAAGGAAAAAAAGTATACGACGTATCTACGACACCGCAAGCTTTCAACATCCCCGACAGCAGCACAGTCGTCGGAACAAGCAGCCCCGTGGCTCAATCTCTTCCTCGTCCTGGTCTACTTCTTTCTCGTTGATCACTACCCGCGAAACCCGACGCTTGCACCTTTGGGTCGGACTCGCGGGCTCCCTTGGTCTCCGGCTGATGCCCAGGCTGAAGAACCGACTACGTCGGCTTCGAGTCTTGCCTGATCCTCTCTCGCTGGCATCAGCAGTCGTCGGTGGCAATGCTGTTGTGTGCACCGACTGGCCTGCGCGCGAGGGCGGGCGCCGGTTCGGCGACGTGCCCTGCTGATGGATACGGCGTGCTTCAATAACACGACGGACCAGCACTGAAATATGATTAGCACTGACTAGAGCTCCTCTGTAACCAGACTGCCAATGCACGGATAGTACGTACGGGCAAAGGTCTCCTCGATATTCACCATCTCCCGCGCACTCGTCTCCATAAACCCACAGCCATGCTTGCGCGCGTACTCCAATCCCTCGCGCGCCGTGACTGCACGCCCGTCCTTCAGATCGCACTTGTTACCAGCGACGATCTTCACAGGCGGTGGCAGCCCGACCAGCTCATCCGTCTCCACACCCTTATTCTTTAGCTCCTTGCGCAGTCGGTCGTTATCCTCCACGCGTTGCTCAGCTTCCAGGTTGATCATGTCCATGAAATAATCAAGTGTTTGCAGACTAGATGGGTTTGTAATGTCGTAGACAAGCAAAAACGCGTCTGATTTGACCGTCGATGCGGTCCATAGTCCACGATATTCTTCTTGGCCGGCGGTATCGGTGATTGAAAGGAAGTATGGTAGTCCGTCGACGGTACGGGTCAACGAGTATGAGTCCTCTAGGAGTAAGCGCATTAGACGTACTGTTGCGATAGCAATTGCGAATGTGACGGCCGTCGGTGAGAACGCAATTGTATCAAGGGAGGGTCAAATACCAATGGTTGGGTCATATCTAAGACGGCGATGAATGTTAGCAAGGTATTCCATCCCATTTTGAATGCATATAGCTGGTGATAAGGGAAGCGTTACTCATGAATCCATTGACTACGGACCAGCCGTAAGGTGATGGATGATTTGCCTAACACCTCGATCCGATCAGATCTCGATCGCACGTTTCCCACGACACCGACAACAGATCATATGCGTGTGATGATCTCGGCATGAGAATAAAAGGTTGGAGAAGGTTGCAGGAACGTACCACAGCCGCCGTCGCCGCAGATGGTGATTGAGATCTTGTCGGCCATCGCGTGGCCGACCACGATGACACGCGATCGGCTGGAAAGGCGGTCGCAGGATGAGATGTATAAAAGGTTACACAATGAAGGACACGGGATGATCCCGGGAGTGTTAGGAGGAAGAAGGAAAAGTACGAAAGTACGAAAAGGAGGGGAATAGGGTGGGCAAAGACAAGGGAGAAGGAAAGAAAGGAGGAAAGCTGAGAAGTTCTGAGGTGACCGAAGCTTTGGGGCGTTTACCTGACTGCTTCCGCGCGAAAAGTCGCGTGTAGTCTCAACAGGCGATTCGTCTCTCTTTAAACTATTCATCCTCTTCTTATCTCTTCAATCATCTCATCTTCTATAGTTCAATCTTTACTCGCGAGAGAAACTTCTCCCTTGCCCCCCTAGTTCCATTGATAGATTTGACTAGCCAAAGTTGACAGGTTGACACGGACATATACTTCCCTTTTTACTGGTCTTTCCCACGGGACCTGTCAGTCTGGACTGTCCTCTGGTACACTCGTACTTCTTCTGAACACGAATGCGAGGGAGTCCATGCGCCAATCGACGGGTCCCTGAGCCACGGCCCAACCTTCAACTGGCTTCAATTTGTCATTTGTCACTTGCCTCTTTTGTGATGGATCAATTCCCACCCGCGCCACGCACTTGATTGCGCCCATTCCCTCAGCTTCATGGATTCATACAATCGCCTTTGATTGTCAGTCAGGAAAGCAATCAGGAAAGTGGAAAGATGGGGATGCTACCAAGATTCGAGAAGATATCAAAAAGCTAATCGATCCTCTGGAGGTACGATCTGACCTCATTGTCCATCCCTTGAAGATTCCCACAGGAAATGGATTTCCCCAGGCCCGTTGACCCTCGGTTCATCGCCACTTCATTGGTTATCAGACGCCCATCAGCGGGTCCACAATGACATCGGGTGTCTGTACTTTTGAGAAAAGAGGAGAGAGAAAACGGGGGTGAGCCTGTGAGGGCCCATTTCTTTCCCTCTTAATATCCCCCAGCAGCAGCTGAAGGAAAAAGTCGACAGCAGAATCGATCTCGCTTCGTCTATACTCTACATTCTTCCAACTCTCACCTCGTTGAGATCCTTATCCGCGACGAAACTTGAGAATAGTGGAGTCGCCGTCGCCTGTGATTACTGGATTCCAAGCCGCTGGTCCCTCTTTCCCGAGGCTCTGGAACTCGTCTGGGCTTTGCATTCTGGACCCCACGTAGGCCGAGGCCTACTTTGTCTTCTTCGTAGTGTCCAAGACTTCAGGTCATGGCCAACCCTATGAACAACTTCGACCTCGAATACTCTGCCGCTACCCACGATGATGACTCCCCGGACGCGCGGGAGGGTGTGTCGTCACAACTGCGGTCGTCCCTCTCCGACCCCTCCCTGATGGGCTACCCGAACAGCCATGTCGCCAGCTACCCCTTCGCCGATATGCTGCCTCAAGACTTCGACTCGACCCTCCAGTCCTTCGATCAGAACCCGAGAGCCCAAGGAGAACTGGAAGGCCGCCTCTCCAATGTGATGCTGGCCTACGACGCGCCCACAACGGGCGTGTCCATGACCATGGGCCTCGACTCCAGCGGCGCGTTCGCCTTCGATATCCCGACTACCTACCCGGCGACCACGTTGGGTCTCGTTCCATCGATGGACGACTCGCAGCTTCAATCGGCCTTCTCATTTCATCAGTCCATGTCCCAGGAAGGCCAGTACATGTCACAGCAACAAGCGCCCGCGCCCCCGCCCCAACAAGCACGGAGAGACCCTTATAATGGCCACGCCACCAACACAACGACGACTTCTACTGAGACTTTTGAGGACTCGGATTTTTCACGAAATAGCGATCGCTCGCAGCCATTGAATTTAGGCCCCGTTCAAGAGTCTCGGCGGTTCCCGTCATACGGACAAACGCAGCAGACTGGCCCGGCCCCATATCGAGGATCACAGCCGGTAGCAATCCAGCCGAAGAAGCCCATTGCCGCGGTGAAAGGTGAGTTACCATCTTGTAGTGTATCCTGCTGAATGGCATGTTTGCCGATAGAAAAAGAGCTGACGCCGCTCTGGGTCTCAGAGGACTTATCGCCAGGTCTCTCGACGCCCGATGCAGCTAGTACAGAGCATACGGGCATCTACTCGAGCAGTGGTTTTGATATTCTAGGTGTTCTCGTGAGTGCTATGCAATTTTCCCCCTATCGCATCGATTTCTCGAATCTAACGGTCCTCTAGAGCCGAGTGGCGATGAGACCTAATCCTAAGATCAATATCGGCGCAGTGGACTTATCTTGTGCCTTTGTGCTGTGTGATATCACGCGGGAAGATCATCCAATTGTTTATGTCTCTGATGCATTCGAACGGTTGACTGGCTATACTAAGAACGAGATTGTCGGCCGTAATTGCCGTTTCCTACAAGGCCCTGATGGTCAGATCATTCCCGGTGCGAAGCGTGCCTTTGTTGACGGACAGACTGTGCATCGCCTACGATCAACGATTCATGATCGTAGCGAGATCCAGGCCAGTATTATCAACTACCGCAAGGGCGGCCAGCCGTTTATGAATCTCATCACGATGATTCCAATTCAGTGGAATTCGGAAGATTATCGATTCTATGTCGGTTTCCAGGTTGATCTCGTTGAGAAGCCTGATGCCGTCAAGGCAAGGAATCCAGGTATGTTGGTTCGGTTAACTATTCTTTTCGATCCATTTATTAATCCTTTCCTTAGATGGTACATATAGCATTAACTATCAGCGTGACCAATTACCGCAATACGTGGTCCCACCTGCTGAGGCGTACAGGCTACGACCAGACCTGGCTACACAATTTGGTCACGACGAGGTTACTGCTATCCTCAACGCTGCAGGTGTTCCAGGCTCTGGCGTATCACGACACTACTTGGATCGTATCTTGGTTGAAAACACCGACGATGTGATCCATGTGATGTCGTTCAACTGTGAATTCCTCTATGTATCGCCCTCGTGCAAGCGGATATTGGAGTACGACCCGGTCGAGTTGGTGGGTAAAACGTTATCAACTATCTGCCACCCTAGTGATATCGGACCTGTGATTCGTGACTTGCGAGCCAGCACCACGCCGGCACCTGTCAGCGTCGTGTACCGTATTCGACAGAAGTATAAGGGTTACATGTGGTTCGAGAGCCACGGTGCCTGGCACATTGATCCGTCCCAGGGACGAAAGTATATGGTCATGACCGGCCGCCCCCGACCTGTTTATTCACTAGACCAGGTCGCCCAGCTTGGGTCCAAGGCCGCACTGGCCGAGAACGATATCTGGGCCAAGGTCTCCCTGTCCGGTGTGATCTTATTCGTCACATCAAAGGTGAAGCCAGTACTGGGCCGCTCCCCCGACGACCTGATCGGCAAAAGCATGTACGAGCTCATGGACCCTGATCATGACCCCAACGCCATCACCGATGCCCTCGACGCAGCAGCCAACGGCCAAGGCCACGACGACGGCAGTAGCCAATTCGGCGAACCACCCTCGTTCCGACACCAGATGCGCCATAAGAAGGGTCACTACCTCTCCGCCCACACAACTCTCTACTGCGGCGACACCCACAACGCCCGTCCGTCATTCCTCGTCGCCCAAATCCGCTTCGCCCGGGCATTCCCGCCTTCATCAGCCGCTGCCTCCGCCGCCGAAGACGAAGAACTCGCAAATGTCCCAGGCTCATCTAAGACAACGACCCTCACAACCTCAGACCCCAATCCACCCAGCCAATACGGCGCTCTCGGCCAGCGCATGCCATTCCTCTCCAGTCTCATCGGCCTCAACGGCCTACCCACCGGCAACCGCAGTATATCACCTTCGGACGCTCCGGCTACCTTCTTCACAGAGCTCAACCCCACCCGCGGCTCCAGCTGGCAGATTGAACTGCGCGAGCTGGAGAAGCAAAACCGCGGGCTGGCGGATGAATTGCAGCGTCTCTTGGCACGCCGGAAGAAGCGCAAGCGTAAGCAGAGCGCCATCTCGGTTGAGAAGGCTTGTGCTATGTGTAGCACGAAGAATACGCCTGAGTGGCGCCGTGGCCCGAGTGGTAATCGCGACTTGTGTAACAGTTGTGGTCTCCGTTGGGCGAAGCAGGTTCGGAATAAGGCGCAGGCTGCGGCATCTGGGAATGGTGCTGTGCCTACTACTTCTGCTACTGCTGCTACTGCGACAACGCAGGGGTGAAGTCGAGCGTGGTACTATCTTCAGCGATGAAAATGGGGGTTGGCGTTGTGTGTTGTCTAGCTTCACCTTGGCATGGCGCGGGTTAGTTGATTTACTTGATTATCTTCTTTTGGAATCTGAGTTTGAGCGAGCGGGTCTACTACTGGTTTGATATACCCTCTGTCTTATCGTTGTTGGGCGATAATGGCTGTTTTTGTTGAAGTCCGAAAAACGAGGGTGTTTTTGAGTGCGTTAACAAGCCTTTTTGTCTCTTCTTTTCTTTCCTTCTTTTCTCCTCTCTGCCTTTTCTTCATTATTCCTTTGGATCGATCTCTTTTGAGCTTGGATTTTGTGCTCGAACGGTCTTTGGTAATAGGGTCGTCCTTTCCTTTTCTTCTCATTTCTTTTCTTTTGCATATATTTTAAACCAGAATGCCTACTATAATGAAATGAGTCTTTATGATAATCTTTTATGAGACCTTCAAGGGTTTGGAAGGATTGGATATAAGCTTTTAGGTAGTAAATGATTGATGGTCGCTAAACGGAGTCTTATGTCGTCTGGGTGCCCGCTTCTACATTCGTGTTCATTTTTCGTATACTGACGGTTGTTTGACTCATGCCATTTGATAGTCGATAGAGCAGATCGCTCTGGCTACTAGCTCTGCATTGGAAATTATCTCGCACTACTTAGAGAAACAGCTCATCAGCTGGAATTATCCGAAAAGTACAATCAAACTGGCTTTTGCCTTCGGTTGTGATAAGAGTCTTGATGTACTATGCCCCTATAGACCCAGGTCATGGACCCGATTACAATTGACGAGATATAATCTTTCAATACTAACCTCTTCTTAAACTATGATCGCGAGACCGACTATATTGAAGTACTAAAAGAATGAACTGAGATAGCCTCCACTTGACCTACGCTATGGTACTAGCAAAAAAGACATTGTAAGTATACTGATTTCTTCTTGTCTTATTGTTTCTTCACTCCGGAGTATACCTTCTGCTAGAGTGTGGCGAACTGGAATATCTTGCAGCACTTAACATAGGAATAGGTACACCTTCTGCACAAATTCCCATCTGTGCCTCTATCTCGGGTAGTTGGCTTGTAGGTATTGTAAGTTATGGACGACTAGATGGCTATAGTCTTCGAAGTTCTGTTATAGAAAGCATCTTCATTGTTTTAGTCTCTTCCTTCACAATAAATTCCACGTGTTGGGTCCGTTCCCTCGATATCTAAGCGCTTGTATCGCAAATACACTAAAATAGATCACACTTTTGATTCGACCAGACTAATATGCACAGCTATGAAAGAAAGGCAACTTTGAACAGGGTATCGACACCTCTTGGGGCCAATCCTTCCAAGAACGTCATGGTGCGGCGGCCCCCTTCCCGGGGGTGGTTATGTGGCCCCGATCGCCTGCATCTCATTTCCCCTCCTCTTTGTTACTCTTTTTTGGCCGCTTGATACGACACCTGAGTGTGTCTTTCTCTCCTCCCTCTTGCTCTTGACATGGTTGCCATTTACTGAATAACACCTCTCTGATCAAATTCCACGCGGCTTTCGCCCACATCCCCTATCATGTCTTGCTTGATCTCATTGAACTTGCGGGATTCCGCAACGGAGATGGAGAAACTAGAACATCCCTCGCACAAGGCTTGGTTTAATAGCTTGGATATACTACGAGATCTGATTCCTAGATCTGAGAGCGGCGGCTACCGTTGTACCGACTGCTTCATTTGCGTGGATCAAGCGGATCCTAGACAGGCTTTCTATCTTGTTGGTCAACACATCTACTCCATACACTCAACATAAAAGCTAACCTGAATTGATAACAGAAGTCTGTTCCGATGATCATTTCCGTGCTATTATGGCTGCCTGCATGTCTCATGTCTCGGCGATAAACCAACAGCTCCTACCACTTCTGAGAGAGCCTCTTCACGAGGATGCCATTTTCAGACTTGGAAGAAGGTTCAGGATTTACAAGCACCGGCACCGAGTTGTATTCTTGGAGCTATTGTTCCTTCAGAATCCACAGAACCGTCCGAGGTTATCTTGGATACTCGAGTATTATGCGCCCGGGGGCTCTAATCATGGACTAGGTAGAGTGCCAGTGAGTAGCCATGAGTCTAGCACGGTCACTCAAACAAATGGAAATGTCATTCAGGTCGTCTACATCCAATGGAATACCTTTCAACAACGCGAGGAGCTTTATGCGAGCGAAGACATGAGACAGTACATGAACAGAATGCCCCCTCATAATGAGCTCCGAGTCCCTACTCTTCAGGCGATGGGAAAGACAGAAGAAGAGCTTACCTGGCAGGAGCGCCTTGAAATCTACTGGGTCTGTACGGAGGCAGAAAGGATACAGATGCATCTGCTTACTGGAACGTTGGTTACCAGTAAATATTTGGGTCTTGATACCAAGAAGGAACAGAAGGAAGAACAGAAGAAGTGGAGAGAGAAGAGGGAAAAGGAGAAGAAGGAGGAAGAGAAGAAGAAAAAGGAGAAGCAGGAGAATAAGAACAAAATGATTTCCTGTGTGATTATGTAGCTGGTTTACGAGAGTATAATTATTCAATAGATTTTCATCCAAGAGGTTTATCGAGCAAAGTTACTAGTGTGCAGGAGTAGTATGAATTTCTGTCTCCTTTGTCCTGATTTTCCTCGCAACGCCAGAGTGCCATTCGACATCAGATAGGAATGCAGCCACCGCGAAATGACTATAGGTGTCGGCATTGATTAGTGCCGTTTCGCTATCAGTTCTTCCGAGATGGACCTTCTTAAACTCGTAGCCAAGATCCTCCTCTGCCGCGCGAGTATTAGCATAATTTTCATATTTTCAGAACGGTCGAAAACATACTTGTATTAGCGAGCTGATGGGTCATCTCGTGAAGAAGGGTGCTCCCAGGACTCTGGTAATGGTCGAGATATGCAGTTCCATCGGTAGGAATAATTGTTGTCCTTAACTGGGTCAAGTCCCTCGTCCACGATCCTTCCTCAACAAGTCTCCAGGCTTTTGGGCAAAAGTATATGATTCGCTTTGCAGCGATCGTTTCTGCAACCGGGGTTTGTATCTTGTCCCCGCTACCAATTACTTTGCATGGGCAATCTTGATTCCAATGTTTGAAAGCAGGATAATACCAATTGCGTTGGGCGTTTAAGTCTTATCGTTCTCCTGCGGGTTCATCTTCGGACCTCCACGGTCGTACCATGCATAATTGGAAGATAACTGTCGACCAAAACCACCATTCAGCCCATCTTAATACCCATTTAGTGAAGGCAAGCGATCGTAAAGAGAAAAGGGTTTACCTACCAACTCGCTCGATCAGGGTGCCTTTTGGGTGCGGTTTGCATCGTGTTTGCAACTCGGTGACTCTCGGCCCACGTATCGCCACAGGCAAACCGCCAGTCCATGTGCAACTATAACCACCGGCGCTTGCGGCACTTGGCCTGATGATACTGCCTATGTTCATGCCTGGGTGGAGCCCGATACTGTCGTGCTCAACAGCTTGGCATCATTCATCATGGCGGCCGATGCATCGGATATGAAGGAGATCACTGAAGCCTTTGAAGAAATGAGCTCGCATGCCACCAAGACCACGCTCACCACCGTTCATGCAACGACCACTGGGCCAGGAATTACTAGTACCAAGACCGGCGAGCATACAGCCTCCTCTACTGAAAGCACTACCACCACCACTTCTAGTTTGAGATGTTACCACCAATGCCCAACTAGAGAGGAATGCAATTGTTACTGCCAAGGACATGCAGGAGAATTTCAAATGATGAGCTCAACCTCCGGCATAACAAACTATCAGCCCTGCGCGTGGACTACATTACCACCGTTGGCCACGAAAGCCAACGTCGGTCCCATCACCAGTACCCAGAGCAACGGAGACGTCGTCTACTGCATATCCGCACACCGTGCAGAAACAACAGGGAACAGAGCAAAGTGCGTTGGCACAATATCAACTATATCCACCCACTCAACGGCCACTTCAACAAGACCTCCCCTCGTGGCGACCGGAACCGGCAAACCACTGGGCGAGCTGTACATTGGCATCATCTTCCAGAACGGCGGCAGCATAGACCAGGCTTCTTGGAACGTATACATACCAAAGGTCGGCACCACACCCAACTGGTGTAAAGACTCCGTTCGATCCATACAGGGAAAGAGCGGCGATATCACGCGATTCTGGTATTCCCGTCATTCAACTTCAAGGATCTTGGTGGGCTTGCTAAGAAAATGGATTACAAGTATACGGGAGACCACAAGAAGGCTGGATCGCATGATTGTGGGGAGGGTGCGATTGCGTGTACTGGAGATTTTAAGGGTAGCGATGATTCCCCAATCTGTCAGGCTATTCCATATGCAGGGGGAGCTTACCTTAGGGTTTATTGTAAGTGGTATGAGGCTTAAAGCCTGGGAGATACATAGTTAGCATTCATTGTGTTATTTCCAGTTTAAAACTTTACTTGGATGATTCTATAATCGCCGCTTGATGGGAATCATCGGCTCACGATATCTTATCCATTTTTTGTATGATATATGGCTAGGGAAATTTCCAGACTTTGAACCACACGCATGCCAGACGTGGAACAATATTTGTATGTATCAAGTTCGAAGAGAAGTAGAAGGGAAGATAGGTATTCTATTCTAGATATAATACAAGAACACCCTGTCCTCTCACGGGTGTTCAACTCTATGTAGTACTATACAAACCAAGACGCAGACTTCTTGCGATTCTTGATTTTTCATTCCTGATACAGCCCAAGAGTATCTGGGATTCATCACTCAGCCCTGGATATCCTACTCCTTCAGCTCACATCTATCATTCAACCATTTCTTCAACCACTCTCGTTCCACGGCCTCGGCCTTGGCACCATTCAACATCGCCGACACATCACCCGCACCACGCTCTTCAACGGCAATCCGAACTTCCTCAGCACTGAGGGCATCCACTCCCGCATCAAGAATCATTCGATCATCGATATTGAGGTAATGCAGGTGCCGCAGTAGCCGAGGCCTATATACCGGCCCTGCAAGCATTCTGCCCAAGAACCGGTCATGCTTCTTCACGAGTCCGAACATCGCGCAGGCCTGCAACACCTTTTGCGCACTCGCCTGCTGAGCAGAGGATATCGTTGTCAATCCCAGAAGCTGAGCTCGCTCTGCGTCGCTGCCGGTCATTGGTACTGCCTCTCCAGTCGCCGCGGCCAACGCTTGCTGCGCGAGAACCTTTCGCTTCGATCCCGCTTCTCGCTCCTTGGTCACCTGCCCCGGTACGCGACATGTAGCTGGAGTAATCGCATTGCCAAAGATAGGTACAATCAAGGGCGTGAATTCGCCACAGATGATCAAGATCAGCGTAAATGGGATCATACGCTGCACATCACGGGCAGATCTCCGAACCAGCTGGAACCGCCCGCGGCCGAGCTTTGTTTCAGGCGTCTCAGTGGGCAGGGATTCATCGAATTTGGTGCTGCGCGGCGGCGAGACGGGGAGGTATGCGGGGAGGCCGAGCTCGCGGCGCAATGGAAGAGACGTGCGGTAATTGTGATACACATTTTTCAAGCCAGTTTTGTAGAAAGTCAAGTAGGCGCGGCCGACAGTGACAAGGCGCTTTAACTTTTCGGGGGTCGGCGCGGAGGTGGGGAGCGGGTCGGGGATGTTGATGATTGCGGGGAAGGTGCTGATAGGCGCATTGATATCTCTTTGGGAGAGATTCTCTAGCGTTGGTGTTGGCGAGACTGGTGTGATTGATATGGTGGCTTGCACTGGGGCTCGGGGCTGTTGTTTAGCGGCTTGCGAGGCCGCGGAGGTTGAGAATGGAGAGGCATGGTAGCACGCTAGGGCAATGGGGCGCAATCGTGTATATGCGTGATGAGATGGCCTGAGAGGGACCACCAGGGGTATTTGAACCCGAGCTAGGGGTGCCATGGCCTGTAGTGAGGTGGTGATGTAGATAGATGCAGGAGAATGTCGTGTGTTCCTCGGCGTCTCGGCGTCGGAGGTGAGCGAATTGTTGGCACCTTATTTATCAGGCAGCCAGGCATTACATTGAATGGAGCTATGGCTGGCTCTCCTGAATTATCGCAACTTGAGTTTTAATTTTGGCATAGAGAATATTTTTTTAGGAATTGAAGTCTCCTCAGTCATAATTTTATATTTCAACCAAAGCACCAGGGTTATCATCGTGCTTTGAGCTCTCCTAAACCTTCAATCTTGTCCCAGCCCCGTTGGCGATGCAGTTCCGGTGCGACATGCTCAGCATCAGATATTCGAGAATTACTTCATTCCATGGACACGAATAGAGTAGTTAGAGTTGAAAATTTGATCATCTTTTCAGTCTTCAAACAGTCTACCGTCACAAACGGGTTGAAGGGAGTACAACCCTCAATGCTTTGACAGATACGCTTGGGATACGCTTGAGTATGTACTAAATCGGCCGGTATAATTTCGGTCGGTGTATCACATAGTGTTAAGCAATCTAAAGGTCTGACTGACCTGTTGACTTAAATTCGTTGTCGCCATCTGACGTGAGAATACTATGCGGCTTAATTGCCGGCATAACTTGAATTGTCTCTCCTACTGTAGATGGACTAGTCGAAATTGTTAATTATTAGGCAGAAATATTAGGTGGAACGGGACATACATCTATGTCGTCTATTATGGTAAGGACTGCGGCTGTCGTGTTAATCATTTGACCTTTCCGAGGATTCTAGACGTTCGATATGTATAAGGGGGGCGGAGATAAGAGAAGAGAAGCGGAGCTAACATGCATACTAAATAAGCCAGCGAATAAGCAGCCTTGATTTCAGGTCACAGGAGCGCCTCGCAGACGATTTCCTAATAGGGAATCTCGGTTGTACTTCTTTTCAATTGTACCCCTGGAATATCCCTCAACCTCAGGGTTATTTAAAGCTGGCTCTGTGGTCTAGATATCTTTGTTTAGAGTATCATTCATACTACCAGGTCAACATTCTTTTAGATCTTCATCATGACTATTGAAAACCGCGCAGCCTGGCTACAGGCAGAGAAGGCAACCCCTCTTGTAGTTGGGGCCGGGCCAACTCCGGATCCATCAGAGGATGAGGTGGTGATCAAAGTTGCGTACGCCGCAGTCAACCCGGCCGATTGGATGGTATGGTCCTAATACCCGCCTAACACCATGTTCGAAATCAGTGATCTGATATCCTATTCCTCAAAGAGCCAAGATATCGCCTTACCACCCCACATCAAATACCCAGCCATTCTTGGATTAGACGTTGCTGGAACAGTTGTTCAGCTGGGCTCCAACGTGACACGCTTCAAGATAGGACAAAGAGTGCTAGGGTATGTGACTATATTTCAAATGATAGTTTTACAAAAGTTTTGCTCATTCCTCCAGTCACTGCGATGGTCTAGCTACTGCTAAGCCCTCTAATAACGGGTTCCAGCTCTACTCAACTACACGAGAGATCTTTGTCTCGGCGATTCCTGATTCCCTGCCACTGGAGAATGCAGCAGTTCTCCCTGTCTCTATCTCGACTGCTGCTACTGCTTTGTTTGTTCATCTCAAACTCCCACTCCCATCGTTGAATCCAACCCCAACAGGACAGAGGATCCTGATCTGGGGAGGAAGCTCATCTGTTGGATGCTCTTTGATTCAACTTGCAGTCGCTGCTGGTCTTGAAGTTGTCACTACCGCTAGCACCGCGAACCATGATCTGATGAAATCACTTGGGGCATCGCACGTATTCGATTATCATGACTCTGATGTCTCGGAGAAGCTGTTTGAAGTCCTTCGAGACGGAGATCTTGTTGTGGATGCCATCAGCACTAAAGAGACACAAACCACATGCGGAGAAATACTCGGAAGAATTGGAGGAGGTACACTTCCAGTTATGCAACCTCAGGCTGGCACATTTCCCGAGAATGTGAAAGTCGTCTTCGGTAAGATAAATCCAATCATGAAAGTTTAACGTTTTACTAATTAGTTTCCAGCCATTTGTATTGATGTGGGCTTTACAGCTCTTGACGTGGGTAATGCAGTCTGGCGACAATACATTCCTGAGGCACTGGTTGCAGGGAAATTTGAAGCAAAGCCAGATCCCATCGTGATTGAAGGTGGACTGGAGAAGGTGCAGGAGGGAATTGACATTCTACGAAAGGGTGTGTCAGCCAAGAAGATTGTTATCAATTTTTCTTAGAGTCGGTGATTGTATATCACTGAGATTGCTCGTACGCTATGCGGCTGCACAGCATAGATGGCTGAATAAAATCTGTTTACTTTGCTTGACTCCTGGGTTCATTGACGAGTAGTTCTAGATCCCTGCGGCCTCAAGTCCACCGCTGGAGATAGCCTCATGCTTCTCTCTACTTTGTGATACTTAACCAGGGAAATTTTCAATAGAAAAGAATCTCAATGTTCCCAGATCTAGTAGCGTATGGTCATTAGATAGGGCTTCGTTGGGGCCTTGCTGCCTTAGGCTCTGTTTCCTACAGACCTTGCCTAATCACCTTTTCTCTTCCTAACTCTCCTTCCTAGACATCATGCCTACTGAATTCTTTTTCTATGCTCTTATGATCTGCATTTTCAGTTGTAACTTACTGCCTTATGAAGGTGTCGAGAGCGCTGATGGTGCATACATAGTTGCTGGTTAGCTTTATGCTTAATTAGGATAAGCCTCACGCGATCGTCAGCCTTCGGGGCCCGGGCGAATGGCGCCTTGGTTTTAGCCACGCCCCAGTCTGCAGTTTGTAGTCTGCGGGGAACCAGAGCTCATTTTCGAGTACAAAATTCACTTGAAGACATGAATATGCATGAACAAAGAAAAGAAGATACGATTTATCATTATGACACAGTGTCTTGAGCTTCAATATGGTGAGCTGAGATTAAGTGCCACTCTTCCTCCTATAATTTATTGGATCTGCTTGACATTGGGTCGATTGCATTTCAATTAAAAGCATTACATACACTGGCATATGACAAATTAAAAATATCTTCTCACCTCGATGTTCGTTGCTGCTTGACCAGTTCTTGCGGGGTGGTGCTTGGGTATTGGCAACAGCACGTGACATGATCGGCATTCGTCAGTCTCACCATCGACTGGCGGAATTTCTGTCCTTTGACGGAGTTATTAATTAACCAGGGGCTGCTGTCGTGTTTAACTCCAACGTGGCTCCATCTTTGCTCACGCTATAGGTGGATTCAGGAGCTTTCGGAGTGGGGGGAATAATATACTCCATCGGAGGTATGGCCCCGATCGGGGCTGGGCAAGGCTTGTTGAGACAGTCTGTTCGGACGACTTCCATTCTGTTGATGAGAGGAGATGAAGAGGGGGTAGTGGTGGGTGTGAGAAAGGGGAATATTGAGGGGCTATATGAAGGGCTTTCTGCTGGCTTGATGTCGATAAATCTTTGCACTGATTTCTTCCTTTCCATTTGCTACTATATTCGTCGTTCATCATGAGATTTATTGCTTTGGTGTCGTTTGCGGCATCGGTGCTGGCGGCTAGCCGTACTACTGCTCCCTCTGGTTCAATTGTTGTGGCCAAGTCTGGCGGTGATTACTCTACTGTATGCCCATATTTTGAGACATAATGGTCCCTACACATACTAATCAATCAATAGATCAGCAAAGCTATTGCAGCTTTGAGCACCACAAGCACCAGCACTCAGACTATCTTCATTGAAGAAGGTACCTACAACGAACAGGTGTATATCCCCAAGCTGGCGGGAGAGTTGGTCATCTACGGACAGACCGAGGAGTGCGTGTCTCCAAACAATCAAGACCAGCGATTACGTTTACTGATATTCCATGATTAGTGACACCTCCTACTCCTCCAACACTGTCACCATCACCTACGGCCTGAGCTTGGCATCCGTCAGTGATGACGATGAGACCGGTAAGTATCACACCGAATACTAGTCAGTTCGATACAATATAGTCACTAACAATAACCTAGCGACGCTGAGAAACTACGCCGCCAAGTCCCGCGTCTACAACATCAACGTGAAGAACACCTATGGCGAGGGTCACCAAGCTCTCGCTCTCAGCGCCTACAACACCGAGCAAGGCTACTACGGCTGCCAATTCACCGGTTTCCAGGGTATGTCATTTCCCCTCCCATTCCTGACCACTTCCCAACTAACCATCCAGACACCGTCCTCGCCGAGACCGGCTACCAAGTCTACGCAAAATGCTACATCGAAGGCGCCATCGACTTTATCTTCGGCCAAACCGGCAACGCCTGGTTTGACGACTGCGACATCGGTGTCTTAACCTACTCCGAAGGCACCATCACCGCCCAGGGTCGTCCCTCCAGCTCTGACTCGGGATACTTCGTTATCAACGGTGGCACTGTCAGCGCCGCATCTGGCGAGAGCGTCACCAAGGGAACTTACTATCTTGGCCGGCCCTGGACTGAGTATGCGCGCGTGGTCTTCCAGAAGGTCTCTCTTAGTCAGGTTATTAACTCTGCTGGTTGGATTGAGTGGTCCAGCAGTGAGCCTAACACCGGGGATGTTCTGTTTGGGGAGTATGATAACTCGGGTTCTGGTGCTTCAGGTACGAGGGCTAGCTTTGCGGAGAAGTTGTCTTCGGCGGTTTCTATCTCGAGTATCCTTGGTAGCAGCTATACTAGCTGGGTGGATACTAGCTACCTGTCTTGAGCTGGGTGGAAGATGAGTAGCTCACTAGCCTATGGAGTTAGTGTCAGGTCGATTGACTAGTACCTGCAGTGCGTATTGGTGGATTGAAAATAGCATTTTCAATTTGATGGGTTGCTTCTCATTATCGAAATAACGTAGTGGTAGCCATGGAATACACAATCTACTCATTCTATAGTTCTACAATTCTATACTTCCATCCACGTGACCCTTCCGAGTCTACCCGATCTCCCCCGCGCGGGGAGAAAGACGAACCACCTGTATCTGCCATCTTCAATCCCGCCGATCTTCCCCCACCTCCGATTACTACTTTTTCCTTTCACTCCTCCTACTACCATACCACTACACTTCTCTACAAACCACAATGGCTGCTTCTCACGGAGACCTGCGCCACCTGTTGCCAGGCAATTACAAGCGCCAGATTGCCGACTGGCTCGAGGAGGATTGTCCCAGTCTGGACTACGGCGGTTTCGTCGTCGGCGAGTCAGAAGGCGAGGCCCGATTGCTGGGTAAGAGTCAGGTGAGTCATGTCGCAACCCAACTATACCAACACATTCACAAAGTGATATGTACTAACACAATGGTAATGCACAGGGTATCATTGCCGGTGTCCCCTTCTTCGATGAGGTCTTTTCTCAACTCGGTTGCTCGTTCGTATCCCCCTCACCACCCCTCTCAACCACCACCAAGCCCAAACCCGTTACTAACAACCCTCCTTCTCCAGCATCGAATGGCACGTTAAAGAAGGCGCCCCCCTCCCCGCAAACACAATAACCCACTGCGCCACCGTCCGCGGCCCCGTCCGCAAAATTCTCCTCGGCGAACGCGTAGCCCTAAACATCCTCGCCCGCTGCTCCGGCATCGCCTCAAAGGCATCCTCAATGCTCTCCGCCCTCCGCGCCCACGGCTGGACGGGAATCCTCGCCGGAACACGCAAGACAACGCCCGGCTTCCGCGTCGTCGAGAAATACGGCATCCTCGTCGGCGGCGCGGACCCGCACCGTCACGATCTGAGTCATATGACCATGTTGAAGGATAACCATGTATGGGCGTGCGCGAATAACGGGGCTGCGGCGGGGGGTAAGACGAATCCTGAGTCTATTGCGGCGGCGATTCCGAAGGCTGTTGCTGCGGCGAAGGCGGCGGGGGGCTTTGCGACGAAGGTTGAGGTTGAAGTGAGGAGTTTGGAGGAGGCGGATGCGGCTATTGGGGCTGGTGCGGATGTGGTTATGTTGGATAATTTTACGCCGGAGGGGGTGAGGGTTGCGGCTAAGACGTTGAAGGAGAGTTGGAAGGGGACGGGGAGGTCGTTCTTGGTTGAGGTTAGTGGGGGGTTGACGGAGGAGAATGCGGCGGCTTATGCTTGTCCCAATGTGGATATTCTTTCGACGAGCTCGATTCATCAGGGAACAGGGATTGTGGACTTTTCGTTGAAGGTTTCACTGCGGTAGGGAATGGAGATAGCAGATGTATCATATATCATACTTTGTGTTTGGGACGACATTACGTCCATTCCATACTCCGGCACAGTCCATGTCATGAATAAAGTCAAATAAAAGTGTATTTGAATAAGATACAGAAGAAGTGAATAAAAAGAAAAGAATAAGAAAACAAGAAACTGTATCAAAGTAACCGGAATAAACGCCATCATAACCGTCATGACTTGAATAATCTCGTACAGCAGGTGTAGTCAATATGCGCGCGTGAAGAATGGGGGTATATAGAAGTACACGGTACAAGAAAGCAAGAACCACCGCCAGACTCAGCGAGGTATAGCATCGCACAGCTCAAATCACACCTCGATATCAACCGTAATGCCCTCCCCTTCACTCGAACTAGGCCCTTCATCAGAAGTAGGCACCCCCCGACTCCGACTACTCTCCGTCACGGTCCCGGAGGGTCCACCCCGTCTCACACGCTCTCGCTGAAGTTGATCTCTTAGCCGCTGATTCTCAGCATCACGTTCCTCGAGACGCTTCCGCGCACCACTGCGATCGAGCAAACGACCTTCCCGCTCGGATTTAAGTCTTCTCTCCAGCTCGTGTAATCGGTGAATCCATTTCTCTTCAATGCCGTCCCATCCGCTAACTCCGCTGCGTGAGCGGGGCAGCACTGCACCGGCGTTATTGGTTAATGTGCTGCTGGACGAGGAGTGGGATGGTTGTGGGAGACCGGTGGAACTGCGGGTGAGACCTCGCTCGGAGCGTGCTTTCTCGCTTGTTCCTGGTGTAGAGTTATGTCGGGTCAGGGAAGAACGCTCGGCGTCTGCGGTGGACGCGAGTGATGGGGAGCGCGGGCCGGAAGCCATTACGGCGGCCGCGGTTGCGGATGCAGATGAGTGGGTGCGGGTGTTGGATTGGAGGAGGTTGATTTCAGCCTTTAATAGTCGATTTTCACCGCGGAGTTTGGACACTTCGGACGCTGAGCTGGAATAGCCACGTCCATTCCGTAGGTTCTTGACAGCCTCCTCGACACGTTCGAGTCGACGGACTCGTTGGGCAAAGGAGCTCTCGAGATTCTGGTACTGCTTGGTAAAGTCATGCTCAATACCCCTGATGCGAGTCTTGAAGCCTAATATCACACTTTCGACCGTCTTGATGGCAAGAAGCAGGTTTCGGCTAAAGCCAGGCCAGAAGAGGATATTACCAATGACTTCCTGGCTGGGCAGGTTGCCATTGATAAGACTGTTCGAGTGCGCCCAATCAGGACCACAAATCGAAGAGAGTCTCTTCCAGATCGTAAGGAACAATGCATTACGCTCGCTGAGCTGGTCCCGGAACTGCTGCTCAAGCGACGTGAATCGCTTCCGATCCGAGTTGCGAGCATTCTCCAGATCCGTTATCCGTGAGTTGCTCTGGGTAATGGTTCGTGACGCTTGCTGGTGGTTCTTAAGAGCTTGCTCAAATGACTGCTTATCAGCCCGACGAGCCTGTCGCTCGCGCTCAAGGAGTTCGGAAAGTTTGCGAGACTCTAAGCCGTGACTCTCTAGAAGGGCATCGCGATTGCGGAGTAACGACTCCTTCTCATCGAGTTGTTGTCGAACACTCTCCAGTTCCAGCGCAGTCGACTCAAGCTCTTTCTGCAATTTCATAATGTTCGTGATCAGGCTAGACCGGCTGCCACTCAGATCGCCCAGGGTCTCGCGAAGATTGTTCTCAAGATCCATAAGACGCTCACGCCAGGTGTTTGTCTCAATCTCCTGAGTAGATAGGCTTTTCTTTAGTCGCCGGGCTTCCTCCTTAGCAGCCGAAGCTTCCCGGTTCAACTCATTCATGATCCGCTGAACCTCTTGCTTCTCCTTGCTCCCCACAACCTCACGCTGGTGCCGCTCGTCCGCGAGTCGCTGCTCCAGCTCTCGGGTCTTCTCCTTCTCACTGTGCAGACTCATCTGGTACGTCTTGAGCTCAGATTCTAGATCACCAATGCGGATCTTGTCGCCATCTTGCTCTTCCCGCAAGAAGGCAATTTCGTTCTGGCTCGACTCGATCTGCACCGTGAGTCGCTGCACCTTGGTGTTGGCTTCGAAGAGACTCTTCTCTAGGGACTCCATCTCGCGGTTGGTTTCTTCCAACTCCTGCTGCACAGCCTTGTATCGCTCCAAGTTATTCTGAGCATCTTCCTCGAGTCGAATAATCCCTTCACTGGCTGAGCGCATTTCGGCTTGCAAGACTCTCAAACTCTCGTCCTGGTTTCGTAGATCTTCGCCCATACGCTGGCACTCAATGATCTTCTGATCAAGCTCCTCACCGAGGGTATCAAGCTCCTCTTGCGCTTCTGCTCGCAGATCCTGGAAGGCAGCATCACGCTCATCAGCCATCTGAATAGCCTGGTCGCGCTCAAGCTGCAGATTCGCGATTTCTTCCTCCGCTTGGTCAACGTCAGCCTGGTAAGCCTTGTCAAGCGCCTCCAATTCTCGGGTATAGCTCTCTAGCTGGTTACGAATAGCTTGGTTATCCAGCTTAAGCGTCGACACCTGGTCACGCAGCTGGCCATTCCGAGCCTCGAGCTCCTCGCGATCCATATTATCCCGAGATCCAGTACCGTCACTGATCTCAGACCCGGCGCGCATCTGAGCACGAGACACCGAGCGGTCGAAGATGCTATCCCCCGCCACGGACCGGGTACCATCGCGTCGCTGGCCGAGCTTAAGTTCTTCGATCTCCTGGTAAAGGCGCTCCTTCTCGCGGTTACGAGATGTAAGCATGGAGGTCTGCGCGCTGACTTCTTTCCTCAACTCAGCGTTCTCTTGCTTCAGGAGCTCGAGCTCGACCATGAGGGTGCTGCTGGAAGTGCTCATCAAACCACCGCGGTGGCCATCTCTTTCAGATGCCGACGCATATGAAACCGTAGACCCGCCGCGCTCTCGCTGTCCCGGCTTCAAGGAGCTAGTAGTTGTGTAAAGTTCACTCTTAAGGCGAATCGACTCATCCCGTAGCCTGCGATTCTCCTCCTCGGCTTGCTCGCGAGCAGCAGTCTCTGTCTCCAGCATGTCTTTCCACATATCCTGGTGAACAACAAGTTAGCTCCTGTAAAGCCAAGCAACCTTATACCAAAAGGTAGAGAACATACCCTCTCTTCTCGAGCACCCGCCTCTGACCCTGCAGTGCGGTTCTCGCTCAGAGACTTAACCATCTCAGCCAACCGGCGCTTCTCGCTCTCGCGGGCAATATTTTCAGAACGCATGCGCTCAATCTCAAGCTCATACGTCTCAACTCGTTCCCGCAGGAAGATAAGCTCTTCATCCTGAGGCGAGTCACGATCATCTTCCGACGCCTCAGGGTCGTGATTAACCATGGAGTCCTTATCAGATTGTTGATCCTTGAGCTGCTTTTCCAAGTCCCGAATCTTGCGCTTCAGACCCTGATTATCTTTCTGTAGTTTCAGCTTATCCGATTTAAGCTCCACGTTCTCTGAGATCATCTCCTTGATGCCCTCTTCGGACCGCTTGTTCAGAGCTTCGTTGAGGAAATGAATGCGCATTTTCAGATCAAAGTTTTCCTTCGAGAGTCGGTCGATCGTGCTGCTCTGTTCCTTGAGGGTCATTGTACGACCACTGCGTCCAAATGCAGGCGTCGAAGCTCCGGGGCGTTTCTCGGGGGATGGTCCAGTGTGAGCAAAGTCATCCCGGAATCTTTGAACGAAAGCTGTAGGCACTTGAATTCCCTTGACACGCTCTGTGATGGCTGTGTCGGTGGGAATATTGTCTCGAGGCCTGGCTTTTGGTGTCATTGGTGCCGAGGCTTCATCAAAGGCCGGTGCTTGTCGCGCTGACTGTGGCGAGCTCTCTTCTTCCAGGGTATGCAGACCCCCATCAATCGGAGCGCCAAGAGTACGTCTCTCTAGAGAATTCTCTTCACTATACCCAGAGACTCCGGACGCCATACTGCCCAGGCTAGTCGTGCGGGTCATATGGGCGCGCTGACCGGCGTTGAGACCGCCCCATTGTTCAGAGGCCGCGCCTCCTGATTGAAGAGCAAAGTCAGCCCCCAGCGTCGCGTCACTGTGAGTCGTTTCAGTGTTATTGCTGGCAATCGAGGAGTGCGAGAGTCGCTGAGAGGATTGACGGCTCGTCAAATACTTCGGCCGGCTACCGCTTCTCCGGCTCCCGCCAATACTACCAGTCTGGTCACTGAATATCCTGGACGAACCCGGGGAAAGACTGCGAGATGAATGTCGAAGCTTGGAGGGGGTGAGTTGTGATTCGCTTTCTGCAATGGAGAATTGAGATCTGAATGGTCGTTCATCCTGGGACATCAAGCTATTCTCAGCGGGGTTTTCCGACTGCTGATCTCTCTGCAAACTCCGCAGCATCGCCGCAGCCGACGGTGACGAGGTAAGCGAGTCAAGCATAGTGTCATTAGCAGGCAGCTGCGCATGCGCTGCGTCGAGCACATTCTCCGTCCCCTCACCCGCACCGTCATGATCGTGCTCGGTTTCCCCGTAGCTCTCCGATGGCGGAATAAACGAAAATGTAGACGACTGGGTCATGTCTGGATCGTAGCCCCCGACTCCGACCAAGTAGGTATCATCTGCGCCGGCAGTGCGACCAGCCGTGGCGACGTCGATGGTCGAGGGTTCTGGCAGGAAACTCGACTCCATATCCATCAGTTTCCGGCGCATCTCATGCTCCTCGATCAGAGTCTGATTATTCACGCGCTCGCGCTCGCCAATTTCACTCGACAAGAACAAACTGCTATCGTCGCGATCGGTCAAGGGAGGGAGGAGACTGATTTCCTCCTCGGGGTGGGATTGAGCTATCGCCGCGGTCGGTTCATCATGCACGTCTTTCTCTTCGTTATCTGCTTGCGCCGTGGTGGTGGTGGTGGTCGAATTCGTCGCTGGCGCGGGCGGTGTTATGGTAGAATCTTGCGCGCCGCTCGGGTTCTCCGTCACTGTCTCCGCGTCGTGGATGCTGGTACTCGGGGGTCCAGCGCCCCGGGCGTCCTGGGCCATGAAGTAATCTGAAGCGCTGAAATCGGCATCCAGGGGCGAGAGATTGTATGGCGTGTGGTATGCTCCAGAATTATGGGCGGAGGAGGGGATGCGCACCGAGGGCGGGCCTGGGATGACGATCGGAGGTGTTGTAACTAATGGGGTACTGGTCCTGGTCGACATGGTGACGGGGGGCTTCTAGGCGTGTTTTGGGTACCCACTTGCGGTGGTGCGTTTTACCCACCGCGATTGGCGAATTAGCATGCGCCTGGTGCAGATGTTCTTGACAGCTCTCATTGGAGCTGTAGGAGGGTTTCGATTAGACGGTGAGGATTAGATATGATCTATCGAGGGAGAATGGATTTGAGTCATGGCAGGAACCATGGGACTTCGAGTTCCAACAAAGGATATCATGTGTGTAATTGTGTACCAAGGTTGACTGGCGGGAATATTGACACGACCAGGCACGGGGTCTATAGGGTCATTGCCACGCACTAAACTGCAAGAGTACCCAATTTCCACTCACATCTATGCCCAACAACCATGGTTTGAACTACTTTCTCTACTTCTTCCAACACATTATACTCCGAGAAAGACAAAATATTCACATTGATATTGCATCGAGAACAAAAAACAATCATGGTATCCATAGCATCTTTCATATCATAGCTCCAAACATTAAACAAAATAACCAAGCCCTCATGCCAACAAAATACGATACCAAGAACAAGAAACAAGGGTCATGGGAGAAAAGGGTAAAAGAGATATACAGCAAAGGAAAAAGAAGAAGAGAAGAGAAGAAAGATACAAAATCAAGAATGAAGAAAAAAAAAAGAGCCGTCAGTCATTTTGGGGCAGTATGTATACCACAGTCACCAGCCTGGGCGGGTATGTACAACGGTCTGCAATTGGAAGAAATCGAGGGTCGAAAATCCATCAAGGAAGGTCCAAAACGAAGGGTAAGAAAAGAAGATGAATGTGAAAGTTGGGGGACTTTCGAAAATTCTGCATGGCAGGCCGGAGTACTATCACGTAGTCGTAGAAGCAGTCGAAGGAGGAGCTGGTTGCTGTTGTTGCTGCTGCTCGGTGGTGCCAGCCTCCTCCCCAGTCGCGGGAGGATTGTAATAATTATTATTCGAAGAATAAATCTCCCCCTTCTTGTTGATCGCATTACGAAGCGAATCAATGTACGTACGGAACTTGACAATCTCGCGTAGGAGATACGACGACTTGCGCTCCCAGTTGGCCATCGCCTTTGCAGAATTGGGGTGACGCGGTGAGAAGGCCAGATTCATGGCGGGACGAAGCTCGTTGTGTCGCTGGAGATCGTCCTCGACGTTCTGCACATACGCCTGCAGAGCCTTGAGCTGGTCTTCCTCCGACTGGTGAGAGGCGACCATGCTCTGCTGTGGCGGACTCCAGTCGCTAATGTGCACGCGGTCTGCGGGCAGCTTGGGCCGCACGACTCCTTGGTGGTCCAGGGAGCTGCGGATGGAGCTTTGAATGCTGGGACGTGGGGCGCCGGAGGATGGTGGTGGTGAGCGGCTCTCGGCATTGACGAGAGCGCTGTTGATGACAGCGTCACTCCAGCCGTACTCGATGTTGCTGATACCGCCTACCAGTGGCTCCTTGGAGAGTCGGGCACTCCAATAGTTGGCTGTCGAAACGAATTCCCGTACAATCTCGGGGGTACCAGCTTGGAAGAGGTGGACAGCACCGGTTGGCAGGCTCAGAGCCCATACATGCGGACGAGATTTGGAATAACCCGGCGGCGGCAGGGCACTGGCAATCGTCTGGCGCAGCATGAACTTCCAAATCTCCTCAGCGTTCTCGGTCCAGTTACCACCTCCAACCACGACGCCTCCACGCTGCTTGGCTTTCTGTCGCATAGACTTGGAGGCATTGTTGAATGAGAAGAGCCGCATCCAGCCCTGCTGGATGACAGCAAAACACTCGTTCCAGTTGCGGTCTTTGGCACGCTTGTCCACCGCATCGAGATGGTGCTTGTGCTTGACACTGCCTTCTTTAGCCCAAGGCGCACCAGCCAATGCCAAAGTCTCATCTTCCAGAAGAGGCGCGGTTGGCTCCTCGTAACTGTAAATAGATGTGGCAGAATCCTCACGGATGATAGCTTGACTCAGGGCATTGGCGAAACCAATCGACTGCTGGTACTCGCCACGAGGATACTCGGAGCCAAATGAATCCACCGAGGCCGATGTGAACTTGCCCAGCGAATACTTGCTCCAGGTGCTCGACGCAGTCGGACTCCAGACGGAGGACTGATCATCTAGGCTGGTTCTACTAGAACCCATCATAGATGGAGGATAGAGTCGGGCTCCTCGCGAACGAGGTTTGGAGGACCATCTCGCCGCACCATGGCGAGAATCTGCCGAACGGCCACGGGGGAAGATATCCGAGCCGCTCTTGCTGATAGTGCTGGGGCTTCGGCGAAGAGTACCCGATACGGGATTGAGGAAATTGCTCGACGTCATACGAGTGACCTCCTTCTCTGGCTGAGCACCGTGGAGAGGGAGTCTATCCTTTTGAATGGAAGAATAGAAATCTTTCAGAACCATCTCCACCTGCTGCTCCCATGCTCGCACGGTTCCCGTGAAAGGGGTAGTGACCAACGGACCAGCATCGACGTTAGCTGTATTGCGAGCGGTGTTATCATCCAAGGAGCCACGGGCATCTGTGGGGAAGGTTTGAGAGCGAGCAGAGTTGGGTGCGGAGTGCGCAGACTCGGCGGTAGGCACGGTCTTGGATTTCTGAGGCCGTAAAGTCTCGAATCCCTCGGGTGCTGCATCCATGGCCACACGATGGATCGTGGGCATGGTATTCCGAACGAACTGGGATTTGGTCATCTTCTGCTCAATGTCCGCCAAGTGAAGATCGGTGTTTAGCAGGAGCAGTGAATAACAGATAGTATGAACAACATCTGTCGAATCGTTAGAGGGGATTTTTCGAATCAACTTTGACCACAAGATTGACACTTACCAGTAGCTTTGAAACCATGACTCGGGTTGCAATCACACCATCTGCATGAAAAAGCATCCAACACCCGGTCGACTTGTTGAGTCTCTCCCTTGAGCACCAATCGCTTACAGAGACTCCGGAGAGCCGCAAGAATATTCATATTCGACCAGTTGTAAAGTCGCATGTACGCCTCCCGAACCATCGCCCGGTCAGGTTCTCCAAGCCAAGCAGCCGCCGGGACATTACCAACGACCTGGACCTGACTGTCGAAGAGATTCCGTGCTTGATCTCGATCAGAGGCAGTGGGACCGTCCTCAACGGCGTCGCCCGGCCCATCGGTTGTGTCTTCTTTCTCGTCGTTGTCGGCAACAGCCTTGGGCTCTTCTGATTCGATGACTGGCGTGTTCGATGCGGTTAGATACTGCGATGCCTCGGACGCCGCAGGAGACTCGGGCACATTGCTGTCTGCCGGAAGAGGCAGCTTGCTCACGCCTGTCACGCTATCACGAGAAGAATCAGTCGGCGCTGCCATTTTGGTTGACACCCTGATGGTGCGAGAGAAATCCTCTGCGACTGGTGACAGCGAGGTAGAGGGGTTGATATTAGAGTTCCTCTCCTGCAAGGGGGACTCTGCAGAGGAGATAGACTCCACATCACTAGCTTTTTGAGCATGATCATTGGTACCGCGACTATCTAATATCAAGCGAGGCTCCTGACCGCGAGAACTGCTGGGAGGCTGGAGGTTCTGCTTCGGTTTG
The DNA here is from genome assembly GCA_022985105.1 of Penicillium ochrochloron. NCBI lineage: Eukaryota > Fungi > Ascomycota > Eurotiomycetes > Eurotiales > Aspergillaceae > Penicillium > Penicillium ochrochloron. The sequence continues at coordinate 306,550 of JAAVMA010000027.1, forward strand.
GAGACACCGCCAGGAGCCGAGACACTTTCTCTTGGCTTCTGCGCCTGCAGTGATGCCGACTCGTTAGGACGAGGTTCCTCTCTGCGGTTCTCTTTGCGATCTGGGTTTGCTGGTGCGCCGGGCTCGTCAAGATATTGATTCATAAACTGGCGCAAGCTGCTCACGGGGCTGGGTTCTGCTTTCATCGTATCCAGAGTTTGAGGGGCCAGCTCTTGAGGCAGCTTGATCGGAAGGGGAACGTGTTCAGTCACAGACTTCTTACGCCGGCGGAAGAAGGAGGACTTTTGTTTCACCACTTGAGGCGGCCCTTTACGGACAGCAGGGGTAGGTGTGGCGGCCACCGCGCTCTTTGGAGGCTGCTGCTGTTGGGTCTGCTGTACCTGTTGCTGTTCCCGCGCTTTCATGTTGGAGGTTGCACCCGTGGACTCTTTAGTTTCGCTCTCCTGGAAGTATGAGATGTCGTTTGTATGAGAACTGGGAGATTCCGCCGGAGACGAAGCCTTTGAGGAACCGCCAAACACACGACGGAAGAATCCTGGACGCTCTTTGTTCGCGGTGACATTGGCCGTAGCAGGGGTGCTCGGATTCGCCGTGATCGTGGTTGTCGTGTTTGTAGCTGTTGCCTCCGGTTGAGGGAAAGCTGGCTTATTGTATGAGATTGTTGGGCTGGGAGCAGGCGGGTCCAAAGACGCCGGAATGGCGGGCGGAAGATCAAGATCTGTATCTCCCAAAAAGTCGTTGTCGCGGGTCTTAAGGGCCCCGGTGCCGATGTTCTCTGGACGGTTCTTTCGGACCTGAGGCGCATTGGATGATTTGACACTGTTCCGCCGCGATGCCACAGGTGTTCGGGCGACAGTGGTGTTGGGGGTTCTATAGTCGTAGAGTTTGCGCGGGCCGGCGGGCACACTGGGGGTTGGAGCGGCATCATCGTCGTATAAGAGCGAGTCCTGGCCCAAGCCATGGTCTGCATATGGAATAAAGGCTTTCTTTGGTCCACAGTCAAAACTCTCTGAGCGCCGATCTCGGCCGTCCGAGTCTGCGCGACCTCGAGGCAAAGTATATGAATAATCGGCGTTGGAGGCGCTTCCCTTGCTTCCTTTTCGAACGTCATTGGCCCTCGGCATGGTGCCTCCTCTGGAACCCATTGCATCTCGGCCGCGAGCGCTGCTCATCCTCCTCGGGGCTGTTTGATGGTTTGAACTGCTGTTACTGCGTCGACCGTTGGCGGTGATGGTCGCATAGCGACTGCTACTGTCGTCGTAGCCAAAGTCTGCTTCGGAAGACATTGAGGAGGAAAATGTGTGACCGCGATATCGACCCTGTAGATCAGATTCGAAGGCGGAATTGAATAGTCGATAATCGTCCAGCACCGATCCAGGTCCGTCAAATTGATCGAGAGAGAGGAGCATGTTGTCTACGATAGACGTGCGGGCAGCATGCTTGGGCGACAATGACAAGTCATGAGGGTCCCGCTCGTCGCCCGACTCGCTGGCTCTGGGCGCATTGTCACCGGCGTCGGGGAAGGCATCGCGAATGGATGGACGGGTAGGGTAGCCACGCTTGGGCCGATATTTTGCGGTCTGAGAGGGAGGAGTGCGAGGAGGAGAATTGGAAGCGTATCCGCCGCGCTGTTGGGACATTGTCACGCTGGCGAGCAAAAAATTAGATCCAGCTGGTTGTTTAGGGGTTCCGGTTCATCAATTGTTGGTTCAGGGTTCAGGAGAGCGGACTCGAGGTGCAGTTTCCACACGAGGACGGCAGGAGAGAAAAAGATCGAGATAAGCAGCTACGTACCCGTAATGTCCTTAGGCTTGAACGGAGCGTAGTGTTGGTTGCCCGAAAGGCCGGCGAGTGGGATGTGCCGGTCAGCGAGCAAGAATGTCGTTGCTCGTTTGGGCGAATTGAAGCACGGAGGTGGTCTCAGTCGGTCATCGCATGTCCAAGGCCAGTCAGGGGGTACAATTGCAGCGCGGCTGCGTACAGCGAGAACAGCGCAAGGCAACCGATTGAGAATCAGGCTGGGAGGATGGTTGTTGGTATAGTGGTGGTACCGTCGTGGTGGTAGAATAATAATTGACGGTCGAGAGATCAGAAGAACCCGGGGGCGGGACGAACTCCTGAACGGGGCTTTGACCTGCCGAAGTAGTGGAACTGGGACCGGTGGGAACTCGACTACCGAACTTTCTTGGCTAGGAGATGGCAGTAAATAGAGTGTGTAGGGTAGCAATATAGAATAGAAGAATAATGTATGTATTCAAATGAAAGAAAAAGGTGGGTGGACTGAGAAATCGGGCCAACGTGAAGCAGATGCGAAACAGGGGGGACATTTGACATTTATTAGCCTTACTGTATGTAGGACCTGATTATTCTCTGAACAAGGAACAAATGTAAGAAAGTTAATCAATTCAGGTACAGGGTACATCTTCTCATCAGACCATTCACCATTGTCAGGGTTCTCCATATTTTAATTTATTCCACATTCTATACTACCCTTCTACTGTCGCATCATCGCTTTATTTTCAGGGGCAGTGATGCACTGGCAGCATCCTGTCAGGTACAGATTCAAGTACAGAGTGTACCAAGTATACAAAGGACACAAAGTATACACTACATTTCTAGAAGACTACATCTGAAAAGACGGTGAAGGTCTTTTACTTCCAGAGCCTATCATAAATAAGTACAGAGTCAACTTTGCCACTGTTGGTTGTCCTTCTTCTGACTCCTCGATTAGTATCGCCAGTCGATCCGAATGGCAGACCCCCGGTGGATCCTCGTAGTGGGGAAACCACCTCTTAGTCCTGTCTTGGTATCTTTGCTGGTCAATGCTGGAAATCATGACAGTCCCGATTGCCGGCCTCGTACAGTTTCCCACCACAATCCGGCAATTTGACTTTTCTTGTGGGCTGAATCTGCGATGCAGTCCCATGCAGGTCAAGCGATGTGATGCATCGGGTCAGTGACTCCAGAGGTCTTAGGCGATCGGCGACGTGTGGTCGCCTCAACTTTGTTTCTCTGCAAACTTGATGGATCGATTGCATGGATATCTGCCCTACTGAGCATTGTAGTCGGAGTTCTCTAACAAATGGATTCGCTCTGAAAGGAAACCTTCGAGTACATCGCTCGGGTTTACATGCACTTACGGGACTTTCACACACTTTTTTGATGAGGGGAAATTGCCCGCATCGTATTCCTTAGTCCCCGGAGGCCATCCGAGAGGTTGCCTTGCATCTTGCATCTCTTTCCAGCTCAATACATGCCCACCATTCTCTAAACCTCTTATGGCCTGGACTAGACAGAAGATTCAAGCCAGAATAGATCTATCGATCAATTTCCCGATAGATTGAGGGGCTATGATTGACAAGAATATACTTTGTGCATGCAAACCTAACAGATAGTATTGATGTATTGTGTCCAGAACTGGTGAGATAAGAAGATGTAATCAGAGAGTCAGATCTATGCAGAAACTCTTGTATTGCAAGCTAGTCTTCATGTAGTTCATCTACACTCTCATCAACTCGTCTGTCCCTCTGTATACTTCCCCTTTCTGCCTCAGGTGTCTTCCACTCCACACCCACACCCACGTGATCCCAACGATGACATAACGGACCGACACGTCGACGAGTAACTCCGTACGCCGAACCTCCGCGCTCCATGATCCCCGATTCCTTACCAGTCTGACCAGTTCAGATCTCGGGCAGCGAAAAGAAAAGACAAGAAAAAAAAAGATGAACCCGCACATCTCTGTCCCCCGCCAACATGCCGGTCCCGCCAATTTCGGGTCCACGCCCAGCCGCGGGTCCAGCATGCGCATGCCGCGCTTCTTCAAGAGGTAGGGTCTTATACAGCTCTGAGTCGGAGGGGGAGATGATTGTGCTTTGTCTGGATATTTGGATGAACAGGACTGATGATCTTGCGATGCATAGACTCTTCAAGTTCCCGCAGATGGACTTTGAAATGGCCATTTGGGAAATGACCTCCTTGTTGATTGCGCCGAAGAAGGTCTTCAAGTCCATATACTATCACGTAAGATGACCCTCCCATACAGGCCAGAGCTGGATAACCTGCCGCTGCCATTGACCCTGTTGAGAACTATACTAATTACACTCTGACACCCATAGAAACGTGAGTCGTACCGTACTTCAATCCCAACAACTCCATCTCCATCAACAAACTTGGCCTCGCTTCTCACCCCGCCAACACCCAATTGCAACCCGATATACATATACTAATGCTCATTTTAGAAACAAAAAACACATGGCACCGCCCCGACCCATCATTCACCTACCTCCTCTCCTTCTTCCTCCTCCTCACCGCACTCGCCTGGGGCCTAGCATACACCCACTCCTTCGGCTCCATCCTCCGCCTCTCCCTCCTCTTCATCTTCGTCCACTTCATCGGCTCCTCCCTCCTAATCTCCACAATCGGCTACTTCGCCATCGGCCGGCTCTTCGGCCCCAACGGCGCCGCCGCCTCTCTAACCGGTCTCCGCGGCTCCCGCGCCCGCCGCCGCGGCGCAGCACAGGGTCTCTTCGTGCAACCCGGTGAAAAGGACCAACTCGAATTCGGATACTGCTTCGACGTCTCCAATCGAGCTTTCTTCCCGCTGTATCTGCATCTTTATGTGGTGCAGTTCTTGCTTCTTCCCTTGTTGACTCGCTCGCCGAGTGACTTCCTGGCGACGTTTTTGGGGAATTCGCTTTATTTGTCGGCTTTCATTTATTATACTTACATAACCTTTTTGGGATATAATGCGTTGCCGTTTTTGCATAATACGGAGCTTTTGTTGGTGCCGATTTTGGTTTTTGCGGTGCTGTGGTTTGTTAGTTTGATTGCTGGGTGGGGGATTGTTATGCATGGGCATAGTGTTGAGGGGCTGTTCTGGGGTGTCCCGGATACCAAGAGTTGAAGAGTTGAAGCTCGAGATGATGTTGTGCTGTTTTCCTTTCTTTCTTTTTCCTTGATGGGGGTTTGCTTGGTACGTTTCTCTGGCCAGCCCTGTGTATGAATTCTTTTTCTTTCCTTTCTCTCTCTGTTCTCTTGGCTATGCATTGAAAGAGAGCATCTCTTGTTTTTTTGTCTGCGAGGAAAAGGCGTTTGTACATGATCTTGTTGTTTTTCCTCTTGTCTTTTCCAGTCTCTCATCTATATGATTGGGCATATCTTTTCTTTTCTTGGCGTGTTGATATAGATCTAAACATCAGAGTTGCCTTATAAAAGCGAAGAAGTATATTTCAGCCTGGTTTGAAGACTTCATGCTACTGTAATCTATTCACATATCCCAATTGTATCCATGACCTGCCATTGAAAATATCCTTACCTCTTTCTCTTGACTTCTATATTGATTCCCAGATTCATTGCCCAAAAGGCTTAAACATGAGGCATCTTTTTGTAAATCATTTCGTGTATTGGTATTTCATCTAGATTCCGACCTACCACTCCATATATTCCATCCATCCACACGCATTCTTCTAGAAAAGAGTCTCTATCCCCCCTCTTTCTCTCCTCTCCTTGTCTCTTCAACTTCAATTCAGTCTCACTTCTTCTTAGGCGCCTTCTTCCCCCCCTTCCCCAAAGCAGCCTGCCTCAACTTATCCTCCCTCTCCCTAACAAGCGCCGCCCTCTCCCGTTCCTTCTCCTCCTTCTCCTCCTTCTCCGCCAACTTCCTCAACCGCTCCGCCTCCCTCTGCTCCCGAATAACAGCCAACCGCGCCAAATCAGCCTTCGCCTCATCCGTCTTCCCCTCAGCATGAAGCTTCAGATACCGCTCCCGCGCCTGCTGCGCCTCAATAGCCTCCCGCTCGCGCCGCGACAGCTGCGACATGTCCTTCGGCGCGGCCTTTTTGGCCGTCTGCGGCTTCTGATCTCCCTCCGAGTCCGAGGCGGGCTTGACCAGTTGCGAGCGTGACTTGGCGCTGTGGTTGGGGTTTGCGGGGAGGTCGGTGTCGGCGTCGGCGTCTGAGGCGGAGTCGTCGTCGGAGGGGGGCAGGTCGCCGGGTTGGGCGGGGGCTTGGCCGCGTTTTCGGAGGGCGGCTTGTTTTTTGGCTTTTGCAGCGGCGCGGCGCGCTTCGCGGCTTAGGTCGTTGCTTGCTGCTGCTGCTGCTGCGCCTGCTGTGGTGGGGTGGGTGCTTGGGCCGGCAGAGGTGGTGTCGTCGTCGGAGGACTCTTCGGAGTCTTCCTCGGAGGAGGATTCTTCTTCGCTGGAGGTGGGGATTTCATCTTCTTTTTCCTGTTTGATGGGGAGCGTTGTGTTAGTTATGGGGGATTCTGGTTGGGATTGAGATTGAGATTGAGCTCGAGATCTGAATCTTCTTGGTGGACGTACGCGCCAGAGACCAACTGGGTTCCCATCCTTATCCACAGGCTGGAGATCGCGACTGAACTTCTTGCCTCCTGTGATATAGATATATTTGTGAGCTTCCTAGCCCTTGACATGCTGTGAGGGACGATGTGCACGCGACCATACCTCCTCGAGTAGGCTTGGAGAACTTTCCTCCACGACCGCGGGGTGCCATGTTGGATGGAATACGTGTGGGTGTGTAGGTGTTTAGTGTAGTGTAGAATAATTGAGAGGCTAGGTAGTCTCGGTTGTATAAGCTGTCGAAGAGCAATTCGCTAACAGAGGGATGCTGTGGTCGAAGGGTCAGAGCTGCGCTTGAGTCAGGGTTGGATACACCGCAGAAATAGAGGGGCAAAGTCAAAGTGGGGGTGATGTGATGTGCTAGGGCAATTGGATCAGATTTAGACGGAGAGGCTCGAACGCCTTGGGTATGGAGAATATTGACCACTTGTACTATGTATTATTCCTGGAATCGATGGAGCTTATAAAGGTAGAGAAATTCACTCGTCAATATATCGCTATAGATAATTTCACTATAAGTGAGTAACTCGAGTAGGTGACTCCGTAGTTAACAAGGGCGAGTCACTGCGTTGGCATTAATCAGTCGAGTCTTGCTAAGGGCACATCCTAAATTTAAATTGCTACTAAAAATGTCAAGAGTTTAGTTTTACATTATACTTTTGAATGATCTTCTTAGACAATTACATGATGTATGCTCTAAATAGTTTGAGCATTGTCCCCTCACTGAATTAACCTACAAGACAAGGCGGTTACGAGGTCAAAATACATTTGGGGCTTCAACCTTTGATGTACTTGCATAGTATGTAGCCAATGTTCCAGCCAACCTTATGTATTACATCTACGACGCTGAACTGTACATATGGAGAGGGTCGTGCCTTTAGCATTACTCGGCAAAGTACGTACAGTAACTACTCATACCTACCACTTCATACTTGACGGAAGAACCACAATCACACTTACTATCTTCCAATATTTCTTATCTACGAGTGAAGTATAGCCTATCTTCATATACATAGTATGATTCATTCATTAACATTACAATTGACCCGTATAACACCATATACAATATGCTAGACATGCAAGGGGTATGACATCCTCTCCTCTCTTCTTTCCTTTTCCTTTCCTTTCCTTCTTCCCTTCTCTCCCCCTAAACACGAGCAAGTCCCATCCCAACTTTACAAACCCTCGCCGCAATCAAAGTCAACGTGCCCGCAAGAATCGCACTCCCCATAAACATCTGCGCATACAGATAATTCCCATCATCCCGCTGAATCAACGCCCCCGCAATCGGCGACCCGATCAACGCAGCCACCGCAACAACACTAAGCACCATCCCCATGCGCACACCAATCTTCTTCAAATCCGTCGTCAATGTGCTCAACGTCGCAGGGAACAGGGACTGAATCCCCGCCGCGAAAAGGCCATAAAGTGCCGCGAATACCCATAGACTATTCAAGTCCTTGACGGGGGCCCAGCAGTATGCGACTACAGCTGTGGCTCCGCTGAATGGAATGAGCAGGTTGAGTGGACCGGTGAATTGATCTGCGAGCAGGTTGGGAACTAATCGGCCCACGAGTCCGACTCCGTTCATCACCAGGAGAAGATCGATCGAGACGGTTTCCGATACACCGATGACGTTGCGGCTGAAACTGCCCACGTAAAAGAATGCGACATACAGACCCCAGAAATTCAGGAACATGCCCACTGCAAAGAGCAGATAGGGCAGTTCCTTGAACGCGGCTAGTTCGAGTAACGGCCCACTCGTGCGAGGTGGAAGTCTCTGCTTGAAGAAGATCAAGCACGGAATCAGCGTGGCTAGCGAAATAAATCCCAGCGTGCGCATCGTCCATCCATATCCAATCTGCGGTAACAAGCGCATCACCACCGCAGGAAAAACGAGTCCACCCGTCGCCGACCCAGACGCAACAATTCCAATCGCAATACCGCGCCGTTTAACAAAATACGTCGATATCAACGCCAACGTCGGACAAAACATCAGTCCACACCCGATTCCCTGACCCAATCCCTGCGCCAGGAAAAGTTGCCAATACTCCGTGCACAACGAGGTCATAAAGATACAAAAGACTTCCAACGTTGCACCCACCGTCAACGTGAATCGGAAATAACCCGCATCCGTGGCTCGACCCGAGAATGTCCCGATGAAGAAAAGCAGGAAGATCTGGATACTTCCTACCCAGGAGATATCGGATGGAGGACGGTCGAGTGTCGAGGTGTAGTATGTTTGGAAGACGCCGAAACTGTTGATATACCCCCACGTATTGAAGATGATTAGATGGCCCAGGGCGACTTGCAGCCAGGCTTGGAAGCCCCCGTCCGGTGGGGGGCCGAGATCTTTGCCGGATTCGCGGGTTCGTACGGCGGAGAGTGTGCGGGTGATGGCGCTGGCGTTTGTGGTGACTTGCGTGAGTGTATTATGGTTGTTGTGGTGGTTGTCATCGTGAAGGTCGCCGAGGGTGGATTCTTCGTCGGAGGATGGAGTTCGTGGTGGATGATTTGCTTCGAGAGCGCATGGCTCAATGTATGGATGGTCTTTTTCATTCATTGTTATTGTGTTTGAGGGTTGATTCTTTTCTGATGAAGAGTTGGCCATGGCCATTGGAGGTCGGATATGATATTGCCGGTTTGAAAAGAGTTGATCTTTTTTTTTCTTTCTTTTAGAACGAGGCTGTTATCTCATCACTCATGTCTCCGAGTGTAAACCAGCAGACTGCAACCGTGATGTCTGGTGGTATAGCCAGTCGATAAAGACAATGTCAACAGTGTTGAAAGAGTATCAACCAGGAACAGGAACAGAATCAGGAACAAAAAGAAGAACTAGAAAAGAATCAGAACTACCGGGTTAACTCATTCTTGACCGAAACCCATTGACCTGACTCATAGCTCTACTTCTTTGGACTAGGCACTGGACCCAGTCAATGCCCAGTTACTCCAAAAAAAAAATTAAATCACCGGCCACAATTTCGTGTCAAGTTCCAACGGGATTCATGCCGATCGCGGGCTCTGGTCGGTTATTCGCAGAGATTGCCGAAAAAAAATGTAACATCTGCCTTCCGATGACAAGGCCGACGCCGGACGGGAGGATCCACTTGGAGTCATAAGAAGTACAATTACAAAGGGAAGGAGAGGAGGTCAATGTAAATGTATAAGAGCTGGATAGGTAAATGCTATCAAATGTATACAGTATAGAAAATACTATACAATAATTGCTTCTTTCTTCCTCTTATCGTGTACACTGCTGTATAGCATCTTGTATATCCCCCGCGGGGAAAAACCCTCGTAACCCCCGCAGTTAAAGGCGTGCTGTAGGTGGACACTGGGCTGAATTATTAATATGGGTAATCACTAACTAATCATACATCTCGTGGCTTGAGATCAAAATCTGCTTAATCCATGCTTCTTCGGATATTGTGGATATTGCGGGCCGCGGCACGTACGGCACGGTAGGAGATATTTGATTTATCATCTCATTGGCTATGATTGACTTGGGGTAAAGGATCAGGACATGGGAGCCATAATCTAGGAAGAGTTATACTTTGAAATCCCAATTAGAACCACTTTCTGTAATTCCATTCGTCTAAACAACTCTCTCTCTCTCTCTCTTGCTCTTCTTCCTTTCTTTACAATTCAAGGCTGAAATGCATCTATGCCCGGATCATAACAGAATCAATGCCACCACAGGAAATAGAAAATAAGAATGATCAAGGCTGAAAACCACCAGAAACAAAAAAAAGAACGAGATAAAAATTCCAACAGCGCCGAAAAAAAACTTCCCCTGTAACGAAGAAAAAAGAAGCGAGAAATCAAAACAAAACGCAATGGGGCTGAGCTGTACGTGGGGAGTAAAGATAACACCATTTTTTCTCCGGCTTTGTATGAGGTTGATTTCGTGTACGTGCATGAGTAGATAATGTAGGGCTAGTCATCCGGAAATGAAAGCATTAGGGAAAACGCAGAACAATAAAAAATGAAGCCATTCCAAAGGCCGAAGGAAAGCTTACGGACCAGCACAGTGGAGTCTTGACCCGCTCGAGAATGGAGCAGGATGGGGTCATCGGGTCACTCTTAGTGATCCTGGTGAGAATTGCTGTTGAGCATTTGCAGCGCACTGATGACGTCTGCCGGTTCGAGCAGGTGCCAGCTAGCATCAGTCTGCTTCGAGCTGGCGCCAACTGTCACCGAGTACACATGGTCTTGTGGCAGGTCGAACTTTTGGAGGGCACGGAACATATCTATAAGAACGCGGTTAATAAAAGGTCCATTGAATGGTGTAGAATCTGGTGGTGTCATCACATACCTTCGTCAGTAAAGTCATCGCCCAAGCACAGGATAAAGTCTGGTGCTTTGCCCGGCTCCGTACCATACTCGTTCACCAACCGAGTCGCAATGAATCCCTTGTTGACAAACGTCGGCCGCACTTCTAGATTGGCTTTGCCAGCCATGACCTCCACATCCCACCGCTTGGCAACAGTATCCTCAAGAGCCTTGCGGCATTCACGCGCTTGGAATGCACCGTACTCTGGGTCGGCCCGGCGGTAGTGCCAGGTCAGTGCCACACGCTTGCGCTCAATAAATGAACCTTGGGTACGTTCGGTGTAATGCTGGAACACCTCAATCACTTCTTTCTGCCAGGCCATGTTGGACCGCTCGGCCAGGTTCTCCCAGTCATCTGATCGTGGCTTGCGGATGAAGCATCCGTGTTCAGCACTGAGACCCAGTTCGGGGAGGTGGCCCATCCATTCGTCCAAAAAGGCTTGGTCGCGTCCACTAATAATCCAAACGGCATTTCGCGGGTCCGCAGACAAGCTCTTCAGAGTGCGGAGGACACGATCCGACGGGATAGCGGCCTGCGGGTCCTTCACAATCGGCGTGAGGGTACCATCATAGTCAAACATGAACAGTCGTCTCCGGGCTTTGCGGTACTGCTTCAACAATTTCCCACGATCCAGAGCAGGTGTGGCGACGGACTGGTCAAAGGAGGAAAGGTTGGTGAGGAGACGGTGGAGGAACAGCCGGGACCATGTGCTGACAGTATTGGTAATGACGTGCTTGTACAGCTTCAAGTGCTGGTCCTTTCGCTCATCGGCGGGCATCGTGAGAGCCCTGTCAATTGCGCCGGCAACACCCACTAGGTCCCAGGGGTTGATGTGAATAGCACTGGGCAGTGTGCCCGCAGTGCCCGAGAATTCCGAAAGGATGAGGGGGCTGTGGTTGTTCTGTTGGCAGACAATGTACTCCAAACTCGTGGTGTTCATACCGTCGCGGACGGTGGTGATCAATCCCACGTCGGCGACACGTAGAAGAGCAAAATATTCCCGTTGGGACAGATACTGCGGGTAGTACTGAACCGGAGAGAAGCTAAGTGACCCAAAGCGTCCATTGATCGTCGAAACAAGATTGGCAATCTGACCAGCAATTTTGTTCTCGGGATCTTCTTTCTCTTCTTCGACACTAGTCGGACTAGTTACCTGAATGAGAACCACCTTGTCCCGCCATTTAGGGTATCTCTCCAAGAAGATCTCGAATGCCTGCAGCTTCTGGGCAACACCACGAACACTGTCCAGACGGTCACGACCAACAATGATCTTCTTTCCAGCATACAGTTTCCGAATGCCCTGCACAGTCTTCTCCAGATCCGGCGCCCCAAAGGCCGCCTTCTGTATCGCTCGAGCGTCGATTCCAATCGGGAAAACATCCACGGCAACGTGCGCACCATAGGCGTCTACTCCAGCCGAATTCGACTCGAATCCCAAAACACGAGTGCAGCATGAAGAAAAGTGGCGCGAATAGGAAAAGGTCTGGAAACCAATCATGTTGGCACCAAGGACTCCCGTCAAAACTTCCTTGCGCTTGGCAAGACACCGGACGAACTCGCTACTCGGGAACGGCGAGTGCAAGTAGAAGCCGATATAGATATTGGGGATGCGCTGTCGTAGTAGGCTGGGCAGCAGGAAAAGATGGTAATCGTGAATCCAGACCACGTCTCCTTCTTGGTAATCCGCCGCAATGCGGTCCGCGAAAAGTTGATTCAGACGGGTATAATCGGCCCACCACCGCTGCTCCGAACGACCGTCCGTTGGGCCATGTTGCTTGTAGTGCAGAAGAGGGTATAGTTCTCTCTCTGCATATCGGCGCCACCGTCCTTGATCCTTGAGGAGGATGGTATCTTCCGGCTCCTCTGACTCGTCGGATAGCCAGACTGGCAAGATCCGGCCATAACGTCCCGAGGACAACTGCTGATCGAGTCGTTCCCGATCTTGTTTTTCAACGCTGATCCCATCAATCAGCGGGTGCGAGGGCGGTTTCTGGCTCGCATTTACGGGAACGGGCGCCGCAGCCTTGTTGAGTGGGATTGCACCAGCAGCGCTGGCACTAGCCGGTAGCTTGGTCGCCGCATTCACCGGGATTTGCTGGAGTGGAATCTTGTTATCAGACACGGGCTCAACTTCTCCCGTCCATCCCACTAGGGTATGAGACCATTGCGTCACATCAGAAGCTAGATGAGCGAATGAATCGAAGAGGGCTGAAGTTCCGGATCGCGGCTTGAGCTCCTATAGAGAGATAAGAAAGTATTAACGTCGTCATTCTCTAAATGCCTTGTAAAGCTGCTATTTTGGCCAACACATACCCAGTCTGATCCAGCTTGATGGTAAAGCTTGTATGGTATACAAAAGGCCACACTAATCAGTCGACCGCTCAGCTTCAGCCCTGGATGCTGCGCGCGGGGGTCTAGCTCCGGCGACATTGGCGATGCGTCTCCAGCAAGGCTCAATCGGCGCAGGAGATCCTGTCCTGAGGACATCTTCCTTCTCCCTGGTGGCGGAGCTGCATCCGATGGGTCCAGTACCTCGGTGTTCACGCCCGGGATGCTAGCAAAGTACGAAGGCGCATCACTATCCATCTGGTGTTTCTTATCGGTGGGCAAGCTTGGCGTAGCATTGGTCGCAGATTTGTAGGCTTCATCCTTCAAAGCTGTAAGTCCCGGTCCAACAAGGACTGGGTCTGGTTGTCCGTCAGGGACCCTCGCGGGGCTCCCTTGATCAGACATGATTGCGTGTGGGGTTCGGAAATTGGGGACGAGGATGCGTCACACCGGGCAATTAAAACTATAGGAGAGCTTCGCTATTAGCACTGCCAATTGTTGACATGGACGGTCTTCGATGATTCAATGCCACACAATGGATTATGACAGTCGGGTGGACTTCAGCAACGAGATTGGATTGCATACCTCGGAGGAAGACGGACGTCGAGGGGTAGATCGACACGAGAGCGGATTGCGGATCTATGGGTGCGAGCAAGCCATGGATGACGAGACGGAGGAATACGCCACAAGATCGGCAGCTAAGAAAGAATCAAGGATTGAATAGGATGTCTTCGAAGGAGAGGAGATTCCGAAATGTCAACAAGATAGAGACTCAGAGAGAGTAGATTAGAAGAGGAGGCTGATGTGGTGGTGGTGGTGGTTGGAGGGGCAAGCGGTGAATGAAGCCACCGGCCGAAACAGGAACTCTTCGCTTCAGGGCAGTTCGGTGAATATTGATGTCTTCAGTCCTACGTCATATATCGACCGATTCTCAAGGATAAGAAGATGGGGCTGAGAAAGGAGTACCTAGTGCTGGTGGGCCAGATATGCTGGGTCAGATATCGAAGATTCTAGACAAAGTAGTTACATGATTGATCTAGTTCTTGGTAGTTTTGTATAGTTCATGAGGAGGATCTTTTGATTTTTCAATTGATCTAGATAAAATACAGTTATCATAGTACCCAGTATGTAAAGTACTCGGTAATCGATATGGCTAGCAGGATGATATACTCACCGCCTACTATATGGAGCTTAGCATCATGGTAAATACAATAACATACATCTGTGTTATTCAATTATACATGAGCATCTGCCATGATATTAGAAGAAGAAATAACAAGGTTTGGAGACAGATCAATCAAATAGTGCAAGTGTATAATCAAAATTCAATCTCTGACTTTCTTCTAGTTAGGGCTACCGAAATGTCAATATCTACTGTACCTAAGTCCTGATACCCCTACTGTATCTGCCCTGCCTCAGGCCTCTATCTACAGCATCAAAAACCCTCAACTCATCTCCAAATCTCCTCCCTCCACAACATGCCGCCTCGATAATCGCCCCGCAATGCCAGAGATGCGAGATGCGACTATCTGGCATCCAATCCTCTCGCCTCTCCCAAATAACTACCCGACGACTCCGCTCCATCCCACCTCCCTCCCAAGATGACGATGTCTTCGCCAACAGTCTGCGCAAAACACTAGACGCCCACCGCGCCTCCAACCGCGCTCGTCTCATTCGCAAAACCTACCCTCGTGCTCCATCCCCGGGCCTCTTTAGACCGTATATCCCGCCTGAAAACCGTGCGGGTTACCAGCCACCGCCGCCGCTGTCGCCGCCGGAGATTGGATCCGAAGAAGGGAAGGCGGCGAGCGTGAAAAAGCGCTCACGCAGACGGACCCCGGAAACAACTACCCACGAGACGGATGCGCGACCCGAGAGGAATGCAATTCGCTCCGTGGGCGATGGGGCCTCTGGTCGGATAGGTCAAACACTGTGGTTGAGCTATCTACCCAATGCCGGTGGGCCCGGTGATGCCTCTGCGTACTTGGATGCGGAGATCCAAGCATTGCACCGCTATCTAGCTCCGCGCCCCGATGAACAAAATCAAGTTACTCAGCTGGGGGCGATGGTATCTTCATTACTAGAACCCATCGTCCCGCAGACACCAACACTCATCGGATCCCGCCGTACGGGTCTTGCGCTGGCGCATTCTGACCTCGATTTCCTCCTCCCCTTCGAAGATCTCCCCCGGTCCTTGGACAGAACGCGCAGACCGAGTCCAACTCGTCCTCAAATCAGAGATGCACATTTGAATCTACTTCGTCAAGTGGAAACAACCTTGCAGAATACCTCGGAGTTCAAAGATCAGGTCCGACTTTCTGGGAAACGGAGTCTTGTCCTAGAAGCTCGACACCGTCCTACGGGGTTATTGCTGCAATTTTACTGCGGTGAACGCGTCCCAGCATTTACAGAGTATCTTCAGGATTATCTAGTTGAGTATCCATCACTGCGACCGCTGTATGCAACAACGAGAACTTTACTTGAAGCTCGCGGTCTATTTGGATCTTCGCAAGCGGGTATCAGCCCTGATGCTCTATCCATGCTGCTGGTTGCATTTTTGAAGATAAACCATGGCCGCTTCCCCGGTCCGCACCGTCTCGGTGATCAATTGCTTGCGTTCCTCCAGCTCTATGGCAGTGATGTTGACTTGCAATCCGTCGGCGTTGCGGTCGATCCACCCGGATTTTTCGACGCGGGTACTCTGCGCAACATTGACGGGGCAGAAGAACCTGCGTATCTTCGCGGTCAACGGTCTCTCATTGCTGCTAAGCGTACTGCTGCCGCGAGAGGGAATCTACCAGCCAGTCGCCGGCTATGTGTGCAGGATCCAACACATTATATGAATGACTTGGGTCGATCGTGTACGCGTACCCCCGAGTTGCAAAGTGTCTTCGCCGCTGCGTATGACCAACTTCGCGCGGGATGTGATAACTGGGAGGGCTCTCGGGAGGAGAGCTCGATTCTGACCAAAGCCCTGCGGGCAAAGTTTGACGGGCTGGAGAGGATACGAGAGCAAATTGTGCATCCGCAGAACTCTTGAGATAGGTTGAGGCCGATTTCCAGATTAATTCCTACGATACCCTGTACATAAACACTTCTCATCTCTTGTTTTTTTTTTCTGCAATTGATCAATTAAAATTGGTTAGCACTTGATTATTGGCTATCACACTGAGAAATGCCCGCCTAGTCAATAGGCCATAGCAACAAAAAGATATCAACGAATCACGTCCCGCGTTTTCAAAGGGGTGGTGGTCTAATAAAACGGATCAAAAACGAGATAATATGATGCATAGAATGAAGCAGGCAAGAACAGCAGCGCTCAAATACACAAGATAACGAGAGAGGACGATAAACATGAGTGATTAGCAAGTTTCTTCACGCAGACGCCGTCCAGTGCAAGTTGATGAGATGAAATTAATTACTGGAAGAACATGTTAGTAACGGAATACTTGTCCTAGAGAATGGGCGAGAGAAGAAACTTACTAAATTTCCAGAGGAGAGATCTGGTCCAAGGCATACAGCCAGTTTCCACCTTGCTCTTCCTTTTCAAGCCTAGAGAGATGAGTTAGTATACCGGCCAATAAAAATGGTAAGAATTAAGAGACAATGATCATACCAGTCGTATGGCCAGAGAATGAGATGGCCCTGGACCTTATTCAAAAGGTCTTCAGCGCGCTGCTTGTCCATAATTTCATCCATCCCATGGACGCCACCCTTGGATCCGATGGTGGTAGCCCGTCTCCTGCGTCTGCGAGACTGCGATGTCGACGTCGTCGCATTCAGGTTCACGGCCTCGGAGTAATCGACATGAGCCGATGCGGCGCGCGGCTTCTCTGCATCCTCAACAGCGATACTATCCTCGTTGTTCTGCGCGGTGCTCAGCAAGTGAGGGTCTGATGCGGTTTTCAGTGCTGCCTTCTCGTCAATAGACGACAGGGTTTCTTGCTTCGCCAGATCGGATTGCGGAGCACCATTGGCATCGGTCTTTGCAAGCTCGGCCTTCTCGTCAATCGTTTGAGCAGTCTTCAAGTCATTCGGGAATCCTTCAAATCTAGGGCTAGCAACCGATGTAGGTGAAGCAAGTCCACTGGAAGTGACACCTGCACTGGGAGGGCCGTTTTGCTTTTGATTGGATGAAGGGGCGGGTTTACTGCCCTGCTGGCTCTGCATCTCTGCAAAGCGCTCACCATATGTCGCATACTCTTTGTACTCCTTCCAGTTCTTGACCTCGCTGTCTGGCATGCAGCGGAAAACAGAACGGTAGATCTTTGTGTTCTTCTCCGCAAGTGCTTGCCACGTGTCCAGGTAAAAGTTATCATTGACCGGGTCCTTCATACAGTCTTTGTCAACAAAGATTCGCTTCAGATCCGGGACGAATGGGTTGTATGTGGAGTTTTCCTGGGTTTCCTTTGACACGTATAAGCCGCCGGCGGACTCGCGGCTCGATGAGCCAGAGGTGGCATGCCCCTGTGACGGGGTGTCGGAGTTGGTTGTAGCCTCAGAGTCGCGGGCATTTTCAACCGAGCAGCTTTGCTTCCCGTCTTTGCGTGTGGATGTGGACTTTCGCTCCGAAGCGTGTTTGGGCTGTTCAACGGTACCCTTTCCTTCAGCGGCAATTGGCGAAAGGAGGGCCTCCCGTCCATCTGGTGACATTTGCGAATCACGGCCGACTCCCAGACCGGCCTTCTCGGCGTCAATCAAGCGGTCAACACCATCGCCATCGACGTCTTTCTTGTGTTCAGGGTTGTCCGTAACACGCGGATCGGAAGTCAGACGGCGGTTGCTCTTCAAGTTGGGGTTTTTACCTTGTTCCCAGTCAACATCATGGTTGAAGCTGTGCATGTGTTCTGAACGGGACAGGAATTCGTCTTGGACGCGATGACGGCGCTCCATCATCTCACGCTCATCCTGGCGTTCGATCATGGAAGACTCTGATTCCCGGCGTTCTCGCCCGTTGGTCGGCTGTGTGCCTTCTTCGACAACCTGGATCTTGCGGAGCTCCTCTTCGGTAGAGAAGTCGTGCTCCAAAAGCTCATCGACGTCGATACCAAGGTGCTCTCGCATCAGACGCATACGCAGGGTGTGTGGGAATCGACCAACAAGGAAAGGCTTGCCAGCCATCGTGGATGAAATCATGTCAGTATCCCGAACAATGGCAGCGACTTCGGAATCGCGCGATCCTAGCATAGATCGCTCGTTGATGTTGGCTGATCCAATAATCGCGGCACGATCATCGACAACCATGCACTTTGCATGAATGTACAGTTGCTCGGTCACCAACTGCTTCTGCGGACCAATCTTGCCCCAGGCTCGCAAGCTGAAGAACTGAATATAGTCTTCAGGCTCGATACCAAGCGAGCGAAGACGGCCAAAGATGGAGGTCTCGCCACGGCAGATACTGCGGTATTGACACTGCATGATAAGACGCACGCTTGTGCCACCCTCACTGTCCACAGTGTTTTGGAAGCCGGGGATCAGTGGGATCACAATAACCGCACGCCAGGCCTCCTCGTTCTTGGCTGCCCGGACGATTCTCTCTACCAAAGCATCACCAATCAGGTTCTCGATCTTCCTGCCATCGATTTCACAAGTACTGATGAAGAACTGGTTCTCAATGTAAACAAAGTGCTCCGATTCTTCAATCATCTTGACGTAGGCATTCATGATACTGTGTTCGGTGACATCTGGCGTGCCAGTTGACCACATGCTGCTGGACCGGAGGATTTGCACCTCGCATGTTCCATCCAGACCCAAAGCTTCCAGGTCAGCCGGGTTGAAGTCCGGAGGAGGCAACAAGAAAGGAGTTGGCCGTGTTGGCTTCCGCTGGCGAAGAATGTAATTCCAGCGCTGAACAAAGTGGCGAGTCAGATCTCGTGCGGGCTGACCGACGACATGCATCGAGATATCATGCCAGGGCATGCGAGGCACGACACTGCGGTCATACATCTCCTCGTACGGTTTGTCCAAATCATAGAAATCTTGAATACGAGGGTTCGAATAATCCTTTCCAGGCCAGAGTTGGCAGTGATCTGCATCCTTGGGCATGTCGGCAGTTTCGAAGCCAGTAGGCTTATCATCGGTGAGCGAATGCTGGGGTGTATCCCACCGACCGAAGCACAGATCAATTCCTCCCACGAAAGCCAACGTATGATCGATAAGACAAAGCTTCTCGTGATGAGCCCAGAAGAACGTGTTCTGGCGGAACTGGTTCGGGGATCTCTGGACGAAGATGTTGGGGTGAAGCTCAAGCAGAGAGAACTTGGAGTATTCCGAGTCAATCGGGATGGCAGAGTTGATGTTGCGGTACATGATCACAAAGACCTTGACACCTTCTCGAGCCTTCTTCTGCAACAGACGGTCCAGGCGCCATTTCTGGCTGATGGCGGCAGGGCGTCGCATGTAAAGTTCCGGACTGAGCCACCAATCATGGATGTAAATAACATCCTTCGCCTGGTTGATGGCTCTGGACACGACCCACATGTGGTCTCGGCCATCAACCAGCCACTGCGCAAAGCACTTCTGACGCACTGGAGCGAAACTGTCGAACCGGTTGGGCTGCATCCACGGGGTATTTTCAGCCATGAAACGGATCGACTCTTCGAACTGCAGAAGCTGACGTTCGTTTCGGGCCAATAACTTCAATTTGCGCTCGGAGTTTTCCAGTCGAAGGGTGTGGTGTTGCGGGTGTCTGGCAGAGTCCTTAGCCGACTTTGCCAAATCCTTCGCCTTTTGATTGCGAAGGCTGATCTTTTTGGTTTGCATCTTGAAGTGGGAGTCGATCAAGAAGACATCGTAAATGTTCATCTCCTCGGGTGAATCCACGCACACCACGTAGCTGTGACGAACGAGGAACCACTTGGGCCAATGCCGCTTCTTGATCAACGAAGGCGTCAGGGCTCGACGAAAGTCAAGACCCTTTGATGATTGAATGATAAGGAAGCCCTCTTTACCGTGGTAGCTGCCTTCCGCGGCAAGACGTACGCCAAGGGCAGACAGCTCGAGGAACTTGCAGAGGCGGTTGCTGTCAGCCCGAAAGATCAAGAATCGAATCATCTTTTGCAGGTAAAGCTCCAGCTTCTTCCGCTGTCTTTCAGGATACGTCTCTCGTCTACCACCAGCCCCTTCATGGGTGGATGAAGGTCCAGCAGCAGATTCCCCTTCTTGGTTGGTGATGCTAGACTTTCTCCGAGCAATACCCTGAGAAGGTCTGCGCTGATACTGCGGGTTCTTGCCCTTCTTCTTTGATGCCCTTTCGGTGCCACTCATGCCCTCAGGCCCGGTTTCATACCCACCATCCTCTTCCTCATCTTCGAACTCGCTTTCCAGTCCACGGACACCACGCATATAAGGGAAAGCACTTCTGGGGAAACGAGGAAGACTGGGGCTGTTCTCGCTCGTCCGTAGCTGAATGTACTTTTGTGTGCCAAGGTGAAGCTTGTATTTCAGATGGAGATTGGCGAAATCTCTCAAGGTTCGGAAGATGATCCACTTCATTCGTGTCATGCCACTTCCGTACTCTAGTTCAATGCGGAACACCAAGTGACGGTCACCGGTATTCGAGTCGATGCGACTGTCAGTTACACGAACTTTCAATTGCTCCAAAAGGATTGGGATTCGCTTGCTTCCATGTTCATCTCGTTGGAACGCACTGGCTAGGATAAGCGCAGCGGGCACGGCCGAGGACAGTTCAGCGAGCAGCTCTGCTGATTTCTTGTTGTCCACTGCATTTTCCGGCCTACGTCGTTGACCGATCAATTTAAGACCAGCTTTGATTTGTCTCCAGCGCTGTGCACTGGCACTAGTGCCCCGCTCGTTTCGATGGCGTCTCCAGGTAGCCGCAAGGCTCTCATTATTTTCCGATGGGCCTCCAATGCCGGTGAGACGCCTTAACTGACTGGGTCGCTGCTGCTCATCCTGATTACCATCCTGCTGTTGTCTTCCAATGTAAGAGAAGCCTCGAGTGGTCAATGCACTCCTCTTGCGTCGGTTGAGCTGGGCACGACCCTCATCCTCGGACACACCCTCGCGAGGCTGAGGCGTAAAGTCTGTAGTGCTTGCTCGGCGTGGGAATGGGTTGATGCGGTAGTTCTCAAAGGGAGCAAACGAGGAAGAAAAGTGGAAAGATGGGCGGCGTGTAGTTTTAGGGGTCGTAGGGGCCGTGCGGTTTCCAAGGTCTTCGTCCGTCTGTCGTCGACGTCGCAAGATTCTCTTCCTTCTAGGACGTTCATTCTGTTGCTCGCCTCCACTCTCCTCGGCATCCGCATCGGCATCACTCCCCTCCTCGGTCAGGGGCTCAGGGAAGCGAAATTCGCCGCGCTCAGAGCCCGGGGTCACCGTATCGGCTGGGCCAGGACGGAAGTCACCAATTGTGGCTCCGCTCGCAGACCTCGAATGAGATGCAAATGGTGGAGATGCAGCCAATGATTTCAATCTCGTCATGAACGACCTTCCTCGCGGTTGTTCTCCATCTTCTCCGTACACGGATGAAGGCCGAGATGGCCCCCTGGATGCAGGCCCATCAGGGGCTTCGTTGTCTGTATCGCGAAACTGGACACTAGGCGTACGGGACGAAGGGGACATTCCGGGAATCGAGGGTTGGTGTTTATGGCGGTTCACTGACGAGGGCCGGTCATTGTTCGTCAGTCGAGTGCTCGGGGAGGGATGGTCCTTTGGAGAGCCACGTTGTGTCGAGGAGGCACGTAGATTCTCCTTGTTCGAGGCAATTGCTCCGCTTGGTTTTGATGGTTCCTTTCTTTCCGACGCCTTCTCATGTTCTGCGGCGTCTGTCGGCGGAGGTTGTCTCAGAGAGGCGGGTCGGTTTGTGTCGGTAGGAGACGGGAAGGGTGAGGCCAGCTTGGTGCCATTCGAGACTGAGATTGGGTCGGGCTTCTTGAGTTTCTCGTTTCCCAGGCTGTGGTCAGCCTCTCTTTGGGGAGATGGGGCCAACTGAGCGTCGGCCATACTGTAGTTGTGAAATGATCTTCAGTTGCAGCTCGTGCGGAAGTTGGCAGGACAGGAACCAGGTTGCGTACCTGCGGGATCAATCGAGGCCCTGTCGGATGAAATTCAGGTATCTCGCTGTCATTCTAGAATTGCAACTTTTCAAAGAAGCAAGACAGAGAATTGACGAGCGAGCAGTATCTCGCACGCGAGTGTTGACATTAAAGGAGCGTTGGTCGTTTGAATTAGTTCGCGACTGTAGTGGAGCAGCTCCGCCCCATCCATCACTCCGACTGGAGAAGGCCCGCCAAGCTAAGCAAGAAGTGGGCGGTCAGTTCCTGAAACCAAAAAAAAGAAAGAAAAAAATAGGAGACATCCAGGGGCAATTACAATGGTGATTATAAGGCCATTGGTGAAGAAGTATTCAAGCTTAAAAACAGTACATGGATGTTATTCACTCTGCCATTTTCCATTTTTGATCGCCTAGAGTTGAAATCACGTGGTGATTTATGCACTGCAATATATACTACGTGGCGGACCGAAAACCTCAAGCATCTAGAATGGAAGGCTTCAGCATAGGGGAATATTATTCCATATCGCAATCTCAAATCTGATATGTTCATGGGCATTTCACATGGATATAGTGTTCTAACAAAGTTATGCACATAACCTCAACTATGGTTGGAAAGCTCTTGTCGAAGAAAAGGTAGCGAGACTGACTCCTCCCTTCAAGCATTCCCATGCAAAGGCCCCCAACCAGACAGCGACCAACATGCCGTGTTCCCAATTATCATCCGCTGCCAACATTCCCTTCACCCAGAGCATCCATCCAGGACCCCCGGTCATCATCTTTAGTGAGCTGAGCGAAACTGGCTTTGCTCGACCCATCGGTTCCTTATGGAATGTATGCCTGGGTGGATACACCGTCTCTCATACTCGGCCGTGTACAGCCCAGTGTATCCCTCCTCACGAATAATCTTCTTGGGGCTTCCGCCGTGGGAATTTGAATCCGATTCCCTGAGTTGCCAATCTATAGCATGGAGGTCTGATCCTCCTCAATTTCGAGAGCCAGATCCCCGCGAAGGTGCAATATCCCGCATGTTGAGGGTCCTCTTCACCCTCAAGGGTCAGTTGAATGGGAATTGGCCTATCCTCGGTTAGGATTGGGATATCCGTGTTTCGACTGTGAAAACCTTTCCTTCGGGCCAACCATTGGAGAGTCATGGTGTCTCCCATATGATAGACGCTGTGATAGTCGCCCTCGTCCCGTAGACCAAGATTCTGTTCAAAGTGGCTAATGCTCTCCATCAATATGGGAATCTTCTTGGCTGGATTCTCATTTGAGAGTTCATATCACTCATTGGTCTTTTGATTGTGAACACCTAACTACTCTTGGGATCTGGAACAGAGCTCAATTCAGCAAGATCCTCTTGGGCGGGCTGATGATTGGCCGGGTCTGGTGATGACCACAATTGCGTCGCCGATTTCCGGTAGCTCCTCAAAGTATGTCTGGCCACCGACTATTTCGAGGACGCAAGATATATTACGGAGATAATCGAGGAAGACTGTGGAGTCAGCAGATTTCTTCACTTCATGTTTGAGGGCAATGATCACTTCTTGTACCTTGAAATATGGTCAATGGACCGTACGCACATATTCGAATTGAAGACCATCAAGCCGCATACGAGTATATACCCTCAGAAAAGCGCATGTTTTCCAGCCTGGGGACGTCTACCGCGTGTATCGAAATTGTTGTCCAGTTTTATGAGACTTGGTCTTCCATCTTGGAATACCTAATGTCCTCAAGCCAGCTTTCTTCATGAATGTATGAGGAAAAGCCTCAAATCCAACAACATGATGCCAACGCCCGTTGCGATTCCTCGGATGTAGGAGAGGCAACCGTCGCTTCCATAACGCCACATCCTTGTTGCACCGGCATTGACAGGACGCTGACGCCAGAGTCCCAACGAAGAGAGACTGCAAATACAGCCAGGGACCGGTAGCACTTTATACAATCGAAGTCGTCCTGCTGAAGCTGGCACTCCCTTTTCAGGTAGACGATGCTATCTTGGGACCTCTGCTGGTTAGTAAAAGCCTTGAAATATCTGTATGAGCTAAAGGGTCGACCCCCACGAGTAGAGCAGACGAGCAGGCTGAGTGCCGTGCAGCGGAGTAAACAGTCTTCCAAATCCATCGTAGTGGTGGGGGTTCGTGGTAGTATCTAATTCGGCCTGTACGTCGGCCAATCGACCGACGCTCAATCATTCACTCCTAACACGAGATACAGACGCGAATCGCCATATATCTGCATGGGTCTTCCACGCTCATCGCGCCATCATCCGAGTGCTTTACCCATGCTGTTCTAGTACTTAATTTTGCATCATGATGCAGTCTCACTTGATGATATCGGCCTCCTTACATGCTCGCGGAGCGCAAAATGTGTAAGAGCCCGGGTATCAACGAAGCAGGCAGCGAATCCAGAGGAGCGAGGATCCCGGCACGTTCGTCGATCGAGTCGTGATAATCCTCAAGAAAACCGGTTTCCAGGTCGGCCTTGAGTTTGAACCCGTTTACCACCCATGGCCTTGAATGGCCTCATGAGCGAGGAGTCAAGGTCTCAGTGACAGTAGTCGATTGATAGCAGTGTATTGAAACGGAGATCAACAAGGAAAGTGAAGTCGAAATGAGGCGATGTATATGAGCGATGCTTGAAGCTATCACTAGTGGCTGTCACACTCTAGTCCATCGAAAGGCATAAGATGAAGGATGAGAGGTGCAGAGCTTCTCCTGAAGAGTATGTAAGGTCGTTTGAAGGATGGCTCTGTGAGAGAACGACGGTGAAAATAAATATGAGGATATAGGTCTCCCTGCGATGTGAGAGAATGTCTGATCGCTAGTGGAAGCTATTCAAAATTATAATAGCATCCAAGGGGTATTAATTGTGGGGGAAGAAAGAAGAGAAAAGAGAAAACTGAAAAAGAGAGTCATATGTAACCCTATGGGGCCATAGCCGGCCTTAATGGCCAGGCACCCTGTATCATACTTTCTTTGTTATAATCCCAGCATTTGACATAGTAGAATTCATTTAGAGAGGGCTGATTGGACATGGTTCATCCCGGTAATACGACTCTATAGGAAGCTAAACTCCGTGGATATTTATCGTCTTCCGGGAGTTACCAACCGTTAGGCATAGCGGCCTCGGCTCCTTCACGATATACCCGAAGTCGGCACGGCAGTTCCCCGCCATTCCAATAATTATTTCGGGGAAGAGCCCACCCAACCAACCTAGTTATAACACAACCTCCGTGCCTTCCTCCAGCCTCAGAACCCCCTCCAAACCACCTTCGTCCTCTGTCCAATTCCCTCCACAATGACAGACCCATTGAAATCCTACGACTCCTCCGGCCGCCCCAAGCCCGCCGCAATCTCCCAAAACGTCTACAACATCGCCGGTATCTCCGTAACAGTCTACGGCCTGGACGAGCTCCAATCCCAGGCCACAGACGTTGCATGCCTATGGCTTCTCCACCCTCGTCTTGCGACGCAGGCGCGTATGACCGGTATCGCGGACGCGACTATCAATGACTGGAATGGCAAGACGCGGGCTACGCCGTCGGCGAAGGGGTTGATTGCGGTTTCTTTTGACCAGCGTAATCATGGGGCGAGAATGGTTGATCCGTTGGCGAATGAGGCGTGGAGGCAGGGGAATCCTCGTCATGCGCAGGATATGTTTTCTATTTTCCGTGGGTATTGCTGATGTCGTTGGTTTAGAATGATACTGATATATTGCTTGTAGAGGGCACTGCGCGCGATACATCGCTGTTGATGGATTACCTCGCTGCGTTTATCTTCCCTAATGGCGAGCACAAGATCTCGGAGAACCTGGTGCTGGGCGTGTCACTGGGCGGCCACGCCGCATGGAGCTGCTTATTACACGAACCTCGCGTCAGCGCCGGTGTTGTTATCATTGGTTGTCCGGATTACCTCAATCTCATGGTTGACCGAGCCCGTCTCTCCAAACTACCCTCCTGGACCAAGACCAACCCTCCCGGCGCGGAGATTCTCGGCTCAGAAGCCTTCCCGACATCCTTCGTGGATATCGTGAAGCAGTATGATCCCGCCAGTCTGATGCTGGGCTACATGGATACCGGTTCAAAGAGCTTACAACGGGATGGACCCCTGCCCCAGCCGACGGAGGAACAGAAGCAGGAACTGCGTCCCCTGCTGACGAGGTTATTGGCCGGTAAGCGGATCCTGAACTTGTCTGGTGGTATTGATAAGTTGGTCCCGTATCACCGTGGAGAGGCGTTTTTGGATTGGTTTAAGAGCGCGGTTGGATCGAATGGCTGGTTCGGGGATGGCGGTGTTACCTTTGAGGATATCATTGATGGTTCGGCCGGTCATGAGGTGACGGCTAAGATGGTTGATGAGGCTGTTCGGTTCGTTAGTGAGACGTTGGCGACGAGTGCGGATAAGACGGGTCGGAGAGGCTCGGTGCGGGAGTCGAAGATCTGAGTGGTGTCATGATAGATAGACTACAGGGATGGAGAAGGTTGTAAATAGCATCGAATGATACACCTTGGAAGATAGTACGGTATACAGACGGAACCTACAAGGAAGAGTCGAGTTCTGCTTTGCCATGCACAGAGAGCCGATGCCCGAGAGAGGTTGTATAGCAGACAGCCTCCGAGCATTGGACTCGCATGAATACCAGCATAACAGACTGAATCTCTGCCATATCCGATACGGTTCTTCGAAGCACATCTACAATCGAGTAGATGGGTAAAGAACCACCCCTGCCAGAAAAAAAACTAAACAGTTTTGAAAATCCTCCTTGTGGTATTTGTTTAACACAATGTGAAATCGTAAGGGCATTCGGAGGCCATGCTATATGCTGCTTTGCATACACAAAAACCCTTTTTCTTTTGGGAACGCCACCAAACCAAACCATCTCGGCTCGTGGCGGCCTTTTTTCGCGTTTCCGATCGTCCTCCTCCGACAGGATAAGACAGTTGAAAAATTTCCTCCACAAGACCGAACGTAGCCAGCCAGTGGGGGCGACTACGCTTGCCCCGATTCACCCGCCTTCGCCGGGAAAAAAACACCAATATTCAACGCTTATGCGACCAGCTCAACAACACCACCGGCCTCCTTGATCTTCTGCTCGGCATCACGGCTGAAGTAGCGGGCACGGACGACGAGGGGGATCTGGGGGAGACGGCCCTTGCCGAGGACCTTGGAGTAGCCGAGGGGCAGGAGGTCGATGACGGGGGCAGTGTCGGTCTTCTCGCCGCTCAGGTAGGCGTCACGCTTCTCGGCGGGGACGAGGGTCCAGAGCTGTAGGGGAAAATAACAGTGAGTGGGACGGTCTTATCCAATATTTCACGATGCCGGTCCATTTTGATTTCCTCCCAATTGAATGTTGCAATCTTGTCCCCATGTTCTTTTCGTCGGAACTGTCGTGTTTCCAGCATACACAGTATGTATCCTGCGTCGTTTTCCTCATGCTCGCCTTTCCCTGATTTTTTTTCCCTTCCCTTCAAAATGGACCGGCTCGTTTCGATATCTTGTCACGTACCTTGTCGAGGTTGATGGTGGGCTTCCAGAACTTCTGCTGGGTCTTGTGGAAGTAACGCATACCGACCTTACCGAAGTAACCGGGATGGTACTTGTCAATGTTGGTACGGTGGTGGTGCTGACCACCGGCCATACCGCGACCACCGGGGGACTTGCGGTGCTTGCCAATACGACCGTAACCGGCGGACACATGGCCGCGGCTGTAGAAGAAAAACGAGGTTAGTGTTTTCTCGTTGGTATAATGGGATGCAGTCCCTGGAAGGGTTTGTATGTCGAGCGAAGGCGTGGAGCGATACGCAAAAAAGCGCCGGCGATATCGAAAATGTTGCGCCGATCACGAACACAATTTCGAGGGAGGTGGAAAGGGTCGACTCACTGCTTCCGGGTCTTCGACAAACGGGTAGGCATCTTGTCGAGTGGTGTGTTGGCGACAAGACCGGTCTGAGAATTGGGCGTTGAAGGGGGGGAGGATCGTGATGCTACCGGCTCAGATGTTGAAATCCACGCTCGCAAAGCTAGACTGTGCGCTAAGCAATTCGCTTGTCCCGTGATAGGGTCAAACCCTGCCCTGGGGTTGTCAGAGGTCACGTGGGAAGGACCCAGACTTTGTTCTGCCACCGCCTGGATAGTATGGGTGGGTCTAACCATATCAGGTAATGATTGTCTGTACATACAATGAAGATAGACATGATACTTGATTCAATTTTAATTGTACTATCTCATCGAGGACTTGAGATTGACTGGTTACTTTCAGAGATCAAATTATAGAGACCAAACAGTATCGGGTTGCGAATGGCAAAGTCAGGACATACGACGGTCTTCCTGATGTATGATCGGCCACGTTGGGTATCCATGTACTACATGCGCTTCAATGCTCTTCTTCAAGGGCTGGTAAATGTCTTTGCATTTTTCATCCCGCCTTCTCAGCAAAAAACTTCGACAACCGCTGCACAGTCCCCTGCGCCGGCCTCACACTCGAACTCGCAACCAAACTCCCCCTAATCCACCCGGGCAACTTAGCCTGAATCCTCGGCGTCTCATACCTCCGATCAACCATCACAATAGCCGCATAATCATTCACATGCCGAATCGCCCTCCCAATACACTGATTAACAGCTCTCATACACGCATTCTCATAAAAGTCCCTTCCCGCCGCCGTCGCACTAGCTTTCTTCTCTGCCTCCGTGCCAACATGCGACTTATGAGTCTTTTCTTCAATATACTTGATCTTGGCTTGCCAGACTGCGCTGCGGATGTTGGGGAAAGGGAGTCCGATGATAAAGACTCCGCGGCCTAGTTCGTCGGAGAAGTTGATTCCTTCAGAGAGTTTGCCGCCGACCACGGAGAGGAGGAGGGCGCCGCTGCCTGTGGCGACGGCGGAGGTGTATTCTGCGAGGAGGGTGTCTGTGGTTGTGGTTGAGTCGCGGGATTCGTAGAGGATTTTCTTTTTGTTGGATATTAGGCTTAGGATTGTGGAGCCGTTGCCGTTTGGGATGGGTTTTTGCCAGACGGTGACTACTTGGCTTAGGTAGTCGTAGCTGGGGAAGAAGGCGACGACCCCGTCGGGGATGACCTGGCATAGGGTTGCTATTGTTCTTCCGAGGTCGGTGATCTGGGGGATAGGTGATTAGCATGTACAGAGGTAGGACTCTGTGGGACAAAAGTGGCTGCTGACCATTTTCTCGGAGTTACGGGCTTCGTATGTGAAATCAAAATCCGAGCCCATGAGTCCCTTTGTGAGAGATTGTGCTACAAGGTTGGTGTGAGGGATGACGTGACCATAGCTGAATGTACCTAGTCGCTCGGGGGGAACGTAGGAGAACAAGTGGTTCATGTAATCAGACATCTAGTAGAAAATATTAGCAATGCACAAACGACTTGGCTCCAATCGTTGGCTTGAGTACTCACGGGAGACATAGTACCACCAGCCAGAATCACAGCTCGGGCATCCTCGACAATCTCCCGGAAGTGATTGGTCGGATCGAGTAGCATGTACTTCAGTTGCACATCATTCTTGTCCTTTTGGAAGAATAGTCTGCCTTCTTCCGACGGGTTCATAAGAGGTAATAGGAAACTCTGGATATGGAAAAGAACTGGCACTGTAGACCGGTCTCTAGACCGAGCGCCTTGTGGCTCTTGCGATGCCTCGACATACCCGTCGACTTTCCGGGCTAGCTTGCTCTCTTGCAAATACCGCGATAGCTTGTATGGGTTGATTTGATCCACGCCCTTGCCAGCCATGAGATCGGATGCCTGGATAGAGCCCTCGGCAGGCCCTTTTTGTTGTAAGATCTCATGGAGGCGGCGGGCAATGGAGCTCACCAGCCGAATCACT
Source organism: Penicillium ochrochloron (assembly GCA_022985105.1). Classification (NCBI taxonomy): domain Eukaryota; kingdom Fungi; phylum Ascomycota; class Eurotiomycetes; order Eurotiales; family Aspergillaceae; genus Penicillium; species Penicillium ochrochloron. Next base: position 336,421 of record JAAVMA010000027.1, read on the forward strand.
TGCGCGACGTAGTTTCGGTTCTTCCCCTTGAGTCGGTTCTTGAATTTGCGTGCATATGTTGTTAATTGTGTGATTGCCGTTTGCAGTTGAGATAGCGAGACGGTCACTGAGTGAATCCCGGCAATAGCATCTATCAGATTATGCGCCTCGTCGATGATGACTACATGGTCCTTGACGGATAAGTTGAGGGCTTCTCGGGCAGAACGCTGGAGAAGTAGTGGATATGGTAGTGTCACGATCTATCAGACAAGAATCAGCATCACAAAATGTCCTGTTACTCGACTCTGCGTGTTCACTGACCTCACTGTGTTTGATGACCGAGCGGGACGCATAGTAGGGACAGATTCCGATCTCCTTACCCACTTTCCCAATATCCTCAATATCCTTCACCGTCGCCAAGGCATGATCTCGAAACTGGAGAAGCAATGCGTCGTCATCCTTGGAAGGCAGAAAAGAACATTTCTTGTCGGCAGCGACGCCTGATTGTTGCAGATCCAAGCAACGCTCGTTGATCGCGGTGCTGTTCTCCAAAGCGCGGACTTTGGGATTGATACAAAGATTCTTTCTGGAGCCAAGTGAAAGATGTTTCACGGCTTCCTCGAGCTTCGACAGGCTATCGTCCTCGTCGCCTCTTTCCGGGTCAAGCGGGATGCTTGATGGAAAAGTGACTCGACGCAGTTCACCTGCAAATTGACTGAGTTGGGAATGGGTTCGCGAGCAGTAGAAGATCTTGACTGTCCCATCTTCCTCGTCCTCGTCTTTCTTCTGAGTCGACAACTTTCCTTGGAACTTTTCTAACAGAGCAAGAGTGCTAGCCGATAGGCCATCAACGCCTCCTGACTCGCTTGGTTTCTGTCGATCTTCCGACTCGCTGTCATAGTCATCCAGGACAAATTTCTCATCGTCATCATGACTTGGCTGGGAATCTGTTTCATCCAGTCGCTAAATGCAGGCATTGTTGGTATTCGAACCGGGAAAGGCACGTTTCAGACCAGGATGTTCATACCTGTTTCTTACGGGGCCGGTCTTGCGTTGTTGCAGCCTGTTTCAATCGCTCTTCTTCACGTTTAATCTTGGCCAATCGCGCCTCAAACTCTTGTCGTTTCTCGGCAATGGCACGACGCGAGCTCTTTTTAGCAAATTCGACCATCCATTCTGGCTCGTCATCGTCGCCTAGTCCAAGAATGAAACAGAATGAGATGAGCTATGACGCAGGACAAGGCGCTACAGGGGTGGGACACATACATGCTGCCTGATCCAAGGTCTCCTGAAAGGCCTTTCGCTTGTGGTCCCGCAGCCAAGTGAGAGAGCCGCAGATCAAGCTCAGCGATTTACCCTGAATGGGGAAAAGGCCTTAGTATGAGTAAAGGGGAATGATGACGATCTCACCCAAGCAGTGGAGACAAGCTATGTACTTACAGTACCTGCGGCCGTCAGATCGGAAGACACGGAGTAAAGGTGTGTAAACAGGGGGGCCAGCTCGGGGAAGAGAGACTTAGCGCGTACCGGTGGGGGACTCAAAGACGGCCACTTTTCCGTCTTCAAGGCAGCCGTATAGAGCCTGCATGAACTGGAGCTGGATGTCGTACGGGGTAAACGGATGGTGGAAATCCTGTGGCGCCACGGTGGTCGCCATGTTGGTGGCCGTGGTGGCAGAGGGCCAGATACACAGCCCACAGTTTGTTCCAGATGGCCGACTGAAATACCAGAAACCAACTGGTGGAACTCAAAAGATCAGCATCCAAACGGGTAGGGTTTTTTCTGGAAAGTCGCGGCTGATAAAAATAACACCCGAGCCCGTTGGTGGAGTCTTTGGAGGAGCCCAAGAGAGACATTCTCCAGTCGTGTCACAACATCCAGGGGAAAGAAATTAAATGTGCGGGTCTGTTGGTTCGTATTTCACTCGGCGATGGGGCCGATAGGTAACTACAATATGTAGGATGTAATACAAATCACAAGGCCTAATGTTGAATCTGGAGGACGAATAGATTTACAGATCTATCTAATAGTGCTAATAGTGTACGGTGTATGCCTCCTTTCAGGAATAGGGAGGGCATAAACGGTAGGCGATGCTTGAGGCTATACTCCGTACAATACACAGACATTACATTACTTACCCACATCCTTGCAATGTTTGTATTTCCTCACATACCAAAAGCACTCGAGTTTTGTATATCATATTCATCTCGATATCAATTCCAACAAAAGGTCCTTTCCAGTCATCAGATTTTATTCATGCAAGCATCAGTCTAATGATCTCTGTCAGACTCTTAAACCTATTTCGAAACTCTCATTGCCACTGTAGACTTCCTAGGACTATTAATATCTACACCAGCCTCAGCTGACTGTGGCAGGGCATCATTGTACAGCAACCGAATGATTGTTCTACAGGAGTATCATGCGTTTGTCAGAGCACGAACCTGCAGTACATTGCCGCCGACCGGACATGATCTCGTTAGGCAAAGCTGTACGGCAATACAGATAGAGTAGTCAGTCAAATTGTAGTGGTACAGTATGTAGTAGATACCAAAGTGCCTTGGTCTATACTGGAATCAACCTTCTCCATCATCCAGATAGTGATAGACATCATGTAATTTCAAAAATCCATGACACCCAGCCCATCGGGTCCCTGATGGTGTATATATATTCCACTTGGTACTGGGTCTCCTCCTCCACTACTTAAAAGGCCACCTATTAAGGCCCTGAGTTGCGCTAAAGTGGGCTGTGGCTCGGTCAGTTCGGTACGTCGGGCATAGACCTGAGGAGTTATTATTACAATAGCCCAGGAATTATGATAGACTTTTATTTACAACTACCTAATTAGGGTATGAAGCTAGTCCTGGGACCCAAAGAATACTAATAATCTCCGGATGCCTCTCTTCTTCTCCTCGTTCCATCGTCTTCCTTTAGTTCCTCTTTAGTTCCTGAAGGCCCGGTTCGGCGTCCCCCCCCCCCCCCCCCCCATCTTTTCTCTTTGCGCCCCTCCTACTCCTCCCCTCTTCCCCCCTCCACCCCTCTTTCTCTTTCTCTCTCCAAAATTCTATCGTGAAAAAAAGTGATCGCGGATGCTGCCCCGCGACTGAGGGTTATCCGGTACTTTCTCAGCAGCCCGACAATTCCCACTCTCCCAATTAAACAATCTATACACGGGATGAACCGACCTCCTCCGCAACAGGGCCAGGGTCGTGGTCAGCCACGCCTCGGGGCGACTTGGTATCCAGGGGGGCAGGATGACTTTTACATGCCAGAGGTCATCTCCCCCTCCCCTCAAAGGTGCGATCGCCTCCCCTCCATTTTCTGTTGTTGTATACGCCAAATCAGTGTCTTTTCACGATGCCACGGGTTCGAATGCTGATCCATCCGCGTAGGGTGATGCCCGAGGTCCCCGAAAACATGCAAGACAATATCGCGCAAATGGAACATGGCGCCTACGACCCCCGCCGCGCCCAGCCGCAGTCGCCCGCGCAGTACGCTCCCCGGTCCCAGTTTCCAGAGCGCACTTCTTCTGCCGTCCAGAGCCAACCTCAGCAAGCCCATACTCAGGATCACGGTGCTTATGCGCAGTCTGCCACCTACGATGACGTGGATCAGCCCAATTTCTCGCCCTTCCCCGTCTTGCGGAACCCCCCGCCAAATGTCCCGCCCACCGATGAGCAGCGCGAAGAGAGTCTCGAGCGCGCCCGCATGGCCGTTTTGTCCACCACCGACCCGGAGATGCAATTGGCCTGGGCCCAGGATGCGCTCGCTTTTGTCGAGGTTGCCGCGCAGAACGAGGCCCGCTTGTCGACCACTCAACCGCCGCGGCCGCACACGCCCCAGGTCGAGCGTCAGCTGCGGACGGACGCGATGAATATTGTCAACTTTTTGGCGGGACAGCAGCACCCCAAAGCCGAGTTTATCAAGGGCATGTGGCTGGAGTTTGGCAAGTTTGGCTACCGTGTTGATCGGAAGGAGGCCTTCCGCTCGTACACGCGGGCGGCGGAGAAGGGATATGCGCGCGCCGAGTATCGCATTGGTATGCAGTTTGAGAGCTCTGGAGAGCCGGAGAAGGCGATTCGACACTATGAGCGCGGTGTGTCAATGTCGGATTCCGCCTCGTACTACGTATGTTCATTACCGAGGGGAAGATACCGGAGAATTACAATCAGATTTCTAACTGTCGCTTCTAGCGCTTGGGAATGATGATTCTGCTTGGACAACACGGCCAGCGTCAGGACTTCCGGAGAGGCCTGGAGTATATTAGATTGGCCGCGCAATCATGCGACCAGAACGCGCCGCAGGGTGCCTATGTAAGTGACCAAGTCCGACGGATGGGCGTTTTTGGTGAATTCTAATTAAATCATACAACAGGTCTACGGTATGCTGTTGGCTGGGGAGCTCCCTCAAGTCAGCGTCCCCGAACCTTACCTCACTCCCGATCTCAACATTGCCCGTGTCAACATCGAAAAAGCCGCCTATCATGGATTCGCCAAGGCCCAGGTCAAGATGGGTGCCGCATACGAACTTTGCCAGCTGCAGTGTGATTTCAACCCTGCGCTGTCCTTGCACTACAACGCGCTCGCCGCCCGCCAGGGCGAACCCGAAGCCGAGATGGCCATTAGCAAGTGGTTCCTTTGTGGTCATGAAGGTGTCTTTGAGAAGAACGACGAGTTGGCATTCACGTATGCCCAACGTGCAGCACAAAGTGGTCTCCCTACCGCTGAATTCGCTTTGGGTTACTTCTATGAGGTCGGCATCTTTGTCCCTGTCGACATCAGAGAAGCTCGGAGCTGGTATGCCAAGGCCGCTGCGAGCGGTAACAAAGATGCCTCTGGGCGCATTGATAGTATCTCCCGATCAAAGACTTTGTCAAGAAAGGATCATGAAAAGGTTGCCATTTCTCGCATCAAGTCGACCCGTTATGCCCACCAGCGCGGTGCTTCCTTGGAATCAACCCCCGAGAATATCGAGATGCCCGACCCTTCACGCATGAGCCTCAATGATCAACCTTCGTCTGCCGCTCCCTATCCCGACCGAACCGGCTCTGCTCGTCCTCGTCCTCCCGGCCAGCAGAACTACCAAATGCCCGATCCTCGCCCCAGCTCCGCATTCGGTGTCAACCCCAACCTTCGCCAGAATGGTCCCCCCGGTCCTGGCTATGGTGGTCCACCCGGGCCTGGAGGTCGCAGTGCATCCTATGGCCCCGGTCCTGGTGGTCCTGGTGGTCCAGGGGGACCAGGCCCCATGAATTACCGCCAGCATGGCCCAGGCACGCCGGTTGGAGGCCCTGGTGGACCAGTCAGCCCCCAGTCCGCGAACATGATCAGCCCCAGCGGCACACCCCGAGTGGACATTGGATACTCCGCCCCGGTTCCACCTCCAGGTGCGGACCGCCGTCGCCCTACACGCCTCGACGCTGCACCTCCTGATCGCAAGCCTGTACGGAGCCCTGTCGGTGGCCACGGCCCGGGCGCTCTGCCCTCCCCTCGTAACCCTACGTCTCCTAGGCCTATGGGCTCCCCTCAATCAGCAAACTTCCCTCCACGCAATGAGTCTCGGCAGCCATCCAGAGGCTCGGCTTCGTCCACACCTCAGCCACCGGCGGGCCCGCAGCAGCAGCCACAGCAGCCGAAGCCCGCCCCGCCACCATCCAAGGGTCCCAAAACATTCGAGGAAATGGGTGTTCCCAGTGCAAAGAACGACAGCGATTGCGTACGTATTTATATCCCCTTACAATTATTTGCCTCAACCTCCTATGCTATTCGTACTGTATATGCTAACCATCTTCCCTACAGATTATAATGTAATTGATACCCCGGACGTTGTCTGTTCTCCATTGGAACCTCTTTCTCTTCATGGCCATCCCATATCTGTGGGCGTAACCATCTTGCATTTTTTTTTATCATCTAGCTTCTTCTCAACACCCCTCTTCATTGTCCTCCAGCTTTTTTTGTTCTCTTCTTTCCCTTATACCTTCTTGTAATCCGGGGCCCTTTTTCAAAATTACATTTTTGCCGTTTAGGAGGTGAATGACTTGACGCTGCCTCCATATTTGTTTTGTTTTCCTCCATCTGTTTCCCACATATTTGCATTTACGCTCTAGGCTGCCCTGGGGCCTTTGAACATATGGTTGTTCGGCTGTTTTGATTTTCTAGATGAGGTGTAGTCTTTTATGAGAGCATTGAATATGCATTTGTGTAGCCTTTTGTGTATGTTCTGTTTATCGTATGTGTAGTATGTAGAAACGTAGGGGATTGAGTTCTGATGTGGTGGTGTCGTGATCTCATCCCTTTGGCATCTCATCTTGTCTTCTCCAACTTCCATCCGAACTTTCACTTTGAACCCGAGTCCACGGGTCTACTCAAATCCAAACCACCATGGCGCCCCGCAAGGACAAGGGCGAGAAAGCGGCTGGGACTGATGGTGCGTTCTGAGGGTTGACTGTGATGGTGAGGGCCGGATGCTGACCTGGTGACAAGATGCCACTCTGATTCGTGACTACTTAAGTGAATTCTCCCGATGCCCGTATACTTGATCGACGGAATCTCATTCAACCCGGTTACAGGTGAACAAAAGTATATGGTCCTGATGTATTATTGTATCAGGCATTGATGCTGACTCTTCGATTGGTGTAGTCGTCCCTATTCGGTGAGTGCCTTCATCCTGCCCTGCATCGGGACTGAACGCTAATGTTGGGGACCACAGGCGATCGATATCTCGGCGAATCTACACAACAAAGTCACGAAAAGTAAGTGCAATGAAGTCCAACTCACGACCGTGGATATGTATTCGCAGTAAGCTGATGGTGCCATCTCAGCCCAAGCCGCCAAGATCTTGAAAGAATTGCATCAGAATGGCGAGATCGAAGCACGAACTGCGGGTATGTGGACCCTCAACCCCGCATACGCAATCTGAGGTCATTTTACTGACCGATAATGCTGGATTCTCTACAGGGAAACAAACAGTCTACCACGCCCTCCAGAAATCATCCGACAGCGCCAGCCCGGAAATCCTCGCTGCCCTCAGTTACGAGATCGAGACCCTTCAAGAAGAACTCTCCACGATCAAGGCAAACGAGAAAAAGGCCCGAGCTGCCTTGGCTGCCCTCGAAGCTAAACCTCGACTTTCCACTCTGCGAGAGGACATCCGCCAGCTACAGGAGGAACGAGATGCCGCCCAAGCACGCCTAGGCAAACTCTACGACGACGATCAACCTCAGATCTCCCCCGAGGCGCGTGCTCAGCTGGAGCGCGACTGGAAACAATGGAAAAACCATGCCACCATTCGCCGTCGCATTTGTCGTGAATTATGGGGGCGATGCTCGGAGGTTTTGCCAGAGGATATGACTGCGTCGCAGCTATGGGTAAGCCACACACGACTGATCATCGCCACTGCCACTTTTTGTGAAAAGCACTGACAGGGCGACTAGGAGTTTTTGGGGCTTGAAGGGCCGCTCCAATGAGAGTCGGTCGGGTACGGACGCTTGATCTGCTTTGGTGGTCTCCACTCAGTCACATCATTCGACAAGCGTGATTTGCGGCTCGGTCTGAGCGGAGACTTCGAGCTCTGATACGGGAATACAATTTGAGTAGTAGTGAGCACTGTGAGCACGGGCAACCAGGGCGTGACTAGGTCGATTTGTCACGCTTTGATAGGTGATTTGATATTATTCAGGTTATTCAGGATACCTTGGGAGATTCGGAGATATGCGAGCGGAGTTTGCGGAATGGAGGCAACCGGGGGGAGGCGACTATTTTCAGGCACATCAGATGAGATGAACAGCGCTGGGAAAATCAGATGGTCGCGGGTTTAGCCTCTGTCAGGCTGTGTGAAATGACCAACGAGAACCAGTGGAGAAGGACTTCCTGTTGGAAGTATTGGAAGTAGAGCCCCCATAATCATCATCATCTGCACTTCCGCCCCGTTTTTTGTTCTGGGTACTTTATCAGCAGGAGGGAATATTTGGAGCATTATGTTCTTTCTCTTCTTTACTCTCTCTCCTCGATTCCTGCCCATCATCAAATAACTATTCAGTAACTATTGTCCACTATTTCTACTGTACTGTAACAAAGTGTACTTTGTACATTTTTTTTAAACTTCCAGCCTTTTCACCGCCCGCTTGACTCGTCCCCTCTCACCTCCGATAACGTTCCCCCCTCCAGCTCCAGCCCTCTCTGAATTCCCCTCATCTTCCTTCCCCCCGCCCCAATTTTGAATCCCCTCGGCGATGCTGTCGGCCTCTCGCCCTCCTTCATCTCGTCCCAATCGTCCTGAAATGAGAGGTCGTGCGCCTCTCCCGGTGCCCTCGGGCCTTCAACAAAACGGCCATTCCCGCAACCCCTCCAGCCTCGACATGGCTCGCAGCCCGCCCAACCCGAGCAATAAGAGTACGTCTCTTCGATCTCGCCCGTCCCCCCGGAGTTCCCTGCACTCTCTATAATTGCTGCATCGGTTACTGTCTGTCTATCATAAGCTAATTCTTGGTCTCCGGTTACTCCGCAGACACTAAGCATGTTCCCTGCAAATTCTTCCGCCAGGGTGCTTGTCAGGCCGGCCCCGCTTGTCCGTTCCTGCACTCGACCGATGCCGCAATCGACTATGCGCCCTGCAAATACTTTACCAAGGTAGGTGTTGGGTTTGCGCCTTTATTTCAGTCCATTTTCCAATGCATTTCCATTCGATCTGGCGGCTGACCGAGGTCGAACCTTTTTTTTTGCTTTGATTTTAGGGTAACTGCAAGTTCGGCGCAAAGTGCGCTCTCGCGCATATCCTTCCCGATGGCCGCCGTGTGAATCGAGCCGGTGGTGGAGGTGGTGGCGCTGGTGGTATGGGTATGGGCGGTGGTAGTCACTTGAATTTGGGTGGCCGAGTCAATCCGCAGGCATATGTGAACCAGGACTCTGCCTTGACGAACTCGGTCCTCTCGCAGCAGCGGTTGAATGGTCACGAGCCAAGGTATAACCAGCAGCTTGCCCCGCAAGACGAGTCCGGCTTCGTGCAGGGTCAACAGCAAGGACCTTATGATGCCATCCCCACAATCGATACCGGCCTCGCCTCCGATGCCGGCTCCAAGTACGGCTCCCCCGTGGATGATGTGCGCTTCCCCATGTCGCCTAGTGCCCGCCATCTGACAGCTCTGGATGCCCCGCTCCCCGCCTCGTTCGATAGCCAGGGAATCTCCCATGCGGCTCGCTATGGTCCCGTGGCTGCTTCGGTGCCCTCGAAATTCGGCCTGGGGGAGCTGTCGTCCCCTCCGGCTCAGCGAATGGGCCCCTCCGATCCTTTCCGCAATATTCGTGATGTGGGCTACGACATGCGGAAGCCATCGTCGAACATTGGTTCTTCTCCCCCAGCACCTGAAGACTCCACCGGGCACCGGTTCATGCACTCTTCCCGCCCTGTGAAGCCTCGCATGCTATCTGCGAGTGTTCCTCGCCCTGCTTTGCTTGATGATTGGGATGAGAACTTCCCCATGGAGGAGGACTATCTGCCTATGAACCTGCACGATGATGTTCTCACGCCACAGGAGAAATTGCGCCGCATGTCCCGAACGGACAACGACCTCAGCTCAAGTCACCGCGACGTCAGCGCTCTCGGCATGACCAGCACCAGCTTCTCGAAGAATGGTTCTCCGCTCGCATCTAGTCCATCTCGTTTCGGCGCTCTGTTTGCCAAACAACGACAGAAGAAGGAAGAGGATTCCATCGGTTCATCATTCCCCCACATTGGTTCTCCACTCCGCGAATCGTCATTGAACCCTATCGGTAGCCCCAGCCTGGGCCCAATTGGCAGCCGCACCTCGTACGAGGGCTCACCATTTGTTTCCAGCCCTGGTCGCCAATCTTCCATGTCTATGATTTCTGAACAGTTGAGCGGCCTGTCTCTCCACCCCGGCGCGGCCCGCTACTCTTCCGCCGGCCCCGGCCGTCTCGATCGCACTATTTCTTCAACAACCAGCAAGATTGAGGAGGAGGAGCAGAGTGACTTGGTCTTCTCCATGGAGGAGGAAGAAGGGAACAAGCGCAACAGCTCTTCCTGGAACTCCGAGAGCAAGGAGAGCTCGAATGACTCTTAATTTTTGTTCTGTACATGCAGATCTGCATCTTCTGTACATTGCACTCATTCACTACGATCACGACGACACGGCCCCAGCGGCGTCCACAGTTATGGACATACTCATATCGAAAAAAGAGGTCATTGGAGTTTTGTGGTTTATTTCTTTTCTATTGTTTTCCATCTTGAGGGCACATTCAGCATCACGGAGCGTCAAAATATCTCGGAATCCAAAAGTGCACCACCCCCCTTTTCACTGCTCTTCCCTCCTCGGCTTCTTTCATTGATTGGATTGGATTAGATGACTTCGTCGCGTCTCCCTGTTTCTTTCTGTTGGGATTCGTGATTTCAGTCCTTCAATTACCGGGGCAGAACAAGACTCATCGACCGACTCTGCTTGTCATAGACTGACTCTGTCGCTTTTTTTCGTTTTTCTTCACTGGAACTTGACTACGGACAGTTGTTCTGTTTTTTCTTCTTCTTTGCCATTCTGGATCATCTAGAGACCCAGCGCATTGTGCTTTCCGTTTTCCAGTTCTTCTCCCATTTCCATCGGGTTCCTCGAGACTGGGCTTCTTGTTTTCCAAAATCGATGCTCCTGTATGTATTAATCTTCCTGTTTTCTTTCTTTGTGGAGTTGGAGAGATTAGATCTCAAGGGATGCAGGTCTGCCTGGGTGATACTGTACTAAATGCTATGGTTGACCTTCTTGGTAACCATTCAACGGACGTGGCCTGGCTTGTTCTTCCTCTATGGGTCAATACGTCTTCTCTTCACTCCACACTCTACTCTCCTCTTCCCGGTTATGCCGATGGTTACGGTGTTTTCTTTCTTTCCTTCTGCGAGAGGTGTTTTGTTTTTCAGAAGCCCCTTCTTTCTTCGTCGCAGTCCAGTCTGCCCTGGCCTGGCCTGCCCGCGCTGTACAAATGACATTTTGATAAATGGGTGATATGCAAATATGGCTGGTTCATCAACTGATTCCTGATTCCTGACAATCTTTTTTCTTTTTCTCTTTGGTCTACTATAGTATATCCCTGTAGAGGGTTTTAGACAGTATTGTATCTTTCTTGATTGAGTACATAGATCTCATTTATATCTAATCTCCCTCCCCCGACGGACACCATCTGTCTTCACTACTTCGAATCGAACTACAAGAGGCGTTCGAAAATCATCCTTCTTGCGACCGAAGAGGGGTATTCAATAAGTAAGAAAGATGATCCGAGTTCGGTGTATGATGAGTGGATCCGTCGTTGTTTATGCTTGTCTACGGCCGAACTGCCGTCCTCAATCACGGACGCGTACCCATGACTGGCGGAGGTCTAACATATCCGACTACTGACTCAGATGTGAATGTCGCACGGAAACCAGATCACCCATTGGACAAATTCAGAAAAGATGCGTCAGGACTGCCTGGAAATTCTGGGCTAAATGATGACGAAAAACGACCTTTCTACCGTTGGTCCAGTCGGTTTCAGTGGCTGCCATGCGAAGTAGAGTTCACCGGCGAGGAATCTTTCAGCACCGACGTTCGTGTCACTTCATATATCAATAATCTTCATCCTCGAAATTAGGGGGCTTATGCAGCGATCGAAAAACTGATCTCTTTGAGCTTGGACCCTTGGAATCAAGTTCTAATCAAACAACCAATCAGTCGCTATCCGCTGTGCATCAAGACCTATGGATTCACCACAAGTGGCATGAACGATCAATTTGAACCAAAGAAACCCAGATACTACCACAAAAACGCATCTGGTCACCGCTGGACTGAACAGACCTGGGACGCTTATATTGCACAGGTAGAACACTACCTTGCATTGCCAGAGCCTGGTCCAAAGTATGAAATTGTTGATGATGGCCCAGAAGATACTAGAGGACCTGACGATCTCTTGGCCGCAATGACGCTCGCTATGCGGAATGGCTCGGCAATGGATGAACTAGAGGAATTGATGGAGATCCAAATGGATAAGACTCAATACCTTCACGTATCCAGGAGCCGGGATCTCGTATTCCTACGAGGATTGGAAAAATGGAAAAACTTGGAAGGCCATTATTGAGAAGAGAAGAAGCAAGGATGATGTTCGCAATAATGTCCCTGTTCCTGATCCAAGTCTGGCGGGTGATCACCCATACCGGAACATTTGTCTCCAAGATACGTTTCGGACGAGGGGGCTACAAGTCATCATTCGCGTATCTAGCATCGAACTCACACCGGAAACACCATGCTACCCTGGTGACAGCGACTTTCATGTCGATGGTCTTCTCAATGAGCATATCGTGGCTACATCGCGATACTACTACGAGATTGAGAATGTGGAGGAATCTGAATCACGGATATCGTTTCAACAAGAGAATGACCTGGATGAATGGGACTATACACCGGAACCGCTAGGCCACCGGCGAGGAGGGTTACAAATTTGAGTTTGAAACCAATTATAACCGCTCTGGACGAACAGATTTACTTGGCTTATTCTCTATTCCTCTATTCCCACGATCTATACTGACTACCTCCTTCCTTCGATATCATCGATATGATCAGTCAATTTACTCGACGGTCATATAGAATCTGGAGGAAGTGGTAAAGACTAAAGTGAACAAACTTCTTTCAGTATTTTCAACTAGCAAGGCGAACTTGTACAATCTTTTCAAATAGAGCCCAGAAGGTGGAATTTCCTCCAAAGATCCTAACGTTACCTTAGAGAAAGATATCCCTTATTCAACAGAAATCATCATCATTTTCAAGCAGACATGAACTGAGTATCAATCTAATCTGCATTGACACCCCATGCATTATCCTAACAAGAAAAAATAACACCGATTCCACAGTTCCACCTTGGTCCCTTGAATCTCACCAGTCCAGTTGAACACCCTTTAGATATCCCCGAGGTACATCGCACTCCCCTTCAAACTAACAAATCCCTCATCCTTCGTCTGCGCCTGAATCTGTGCAATGAGCTGGTCACTTGCGCGATCAGCTTGAATCCTGCTTTCCCGCACCTTTTCATCTGCGGCCCGCACACTCTCTGCTTGATCGTCGTAGAGAGTCTTGTAAAATTGGTCTGTGCCAGAAACCACTTGCTCCACCATGCTCTCAATGGCTTTCGGTGTTAACGCTTCAATCCGACGAGCCAATTCGGTCACTTCATCTGCACGCTGACGCTTAGCTGTTTCTTCGCGCTCTCGCTGTTCTTCGGCGAGTTTGCGTTTGCGCTCGGCGACCTTTTTCGCTCGTTCCTCCTTTGAAGCGAGGTACTTCAGTGAATGACTCAGCTTTTGCTCTGATGGTGGAATCAGGTCGAGCGGTGGTACGGAGAAGAAGAGGACGTGGCCCTGTGCGTCGCAGTGGAATTGCGATCGGATATCGGCGGGGATTGCGCTGTTGGCGGCGTCGTTGAGGTGGTAGACTTCAATTGGACGCGGGGCGTTGGGGTTGTAGACTGGTGGTGCTGCTGCGGTAGGGTGAGCCCGGTTCGTGAGGTACGTGCTGTATTGTGGTGGTGCCGCTGAGTATGGTGCCGCTGCTGGGGAAGCTTGGTAGGCCGTAGTCGGGGTCTGTGGCATGAAATTGCTTGGACGCCGCTGGTTTGGCCCTTGATACATCTGCGGGTTCATTTGAGCCTGATATGGAGCTTGAGGAACAGGGACTGGAGAGGTCTGTGCCACTGGGACTGCAGGTGATGGGGCTTGGAGCTGAGGAGTTGCCATAGCCCCTGCGGGAATCAGATTGGCATTTGCAATTGGTTGGCTCATGGGTTGACGGGGAGTGGCCACTGGCATGGCCTGTGGCGGTAGAGCCGGTGGTTGAGGCGGCGGCGAGGGGGTTGGCTCCGGAGGCGGAGATTCCTGGGGAGAAACATGTTAGTTGGGGTTCTTCTTGGAAAGACCATAGAGGGCAACTTACATTCTCATCTCTTGGGCGACGATGCACCGCACCCACCACTGGCGGCGCATTATCAGCGCCCCAAGTTGGTCGAGGAAGATCATCGGTCTCTTTAGCATCGCTCTTGAGGAGATGTTTGATCGGACTAGGAACCTTTTTGATCTTGCGGGGCACATCAAATAGATCCATTTCATAATCTTTCTCGCGCACCTCATCCGGCAAGCAGCTAGCCCATGTCTTGATTTTGTTGAGCTTATGTTTTTCTTCATTGTATCGAGCCTCACACACATAGATGTCCTTGTCTGGGGGAAGATCGCGGGGGCGGCCTCGGCTGTAGCGAGTGAAGAACATGACGAAACAACGGTCGACAATTTCCTCGACCCGATGATCACGGTACTGGCCAGTCTTGACCACTTCGTTGGGGTAGAAATGCTTCTCAAAGTGATGGACAGTCTGCTCCGGTCGATAATACCAGCAAGCATTGATCCACTTCTGGTCCTCCGAGTCCTGCCATGTTCGGTAGATCTGGGCGACAATGGGCTTGGACACATCGTTGGGGTTTTGAATGTGCACCCAGTCACCCACCTTCCATAGCTCGTTGCGGTACAAGATACCATCTGGCAAGGGGAAGCGTCCGTCTTCCATCAGATACTCGCTATCAGGCTTCTTCTTCTCTTGTTCGGCCAATTTGCGCGCCTCGCCCTGTAGGTCGACAGCATCCTTGTAGATCTGGCTCTCTGATTGGTTGTATGCCTTGGCGTTGTTGAACATGAGATCTAGATCCCGCATGAAGTGATCAACCGAGTTGTACTTCTTGCGCTTGGCCTTGCGCTTGATGATATCAATAGCAATCGGCTCCTTGATCTCCATGTAGTAATCGGGATAAGTGATCTTGTCCGGAAGGCGTTCAAAATGGGAGATTTTCAGTTGGCCGCCTGGGCCTTTGTGCTTGCGGATTCCCTTGAGAATGGTCTTGATCCGGGTTTCCATTGGGGTATCGACTCGTGGGGGCCTTCCGCGTTTCTTGCGCGTATCGGGTTCCTGTTTCTGACCTCCACGCTTGGAACCTGGCTTGGGCCCTGGCTTCTTCTTGCGACGCTCGTCGTCGGTGTCCTCCTCGTCGTCCTCGTCTTCTTCCTCATCTTCCTCGTCGTCATCTGGCAAGGGGTCTGCCTCAGGGATTTCACCTAGATCCGGCAGCTCAGCTTCTTCAGCGCCGAGTAAATCCTTCTCGACCAGCTTCTTCAACTCCGAGACGATAACATCCTAGAAGCGCAGTGGTGTTAGTCGCGTTCCTTGACTCTTGTCGGCGCGGTCAATCCAGGTTTTGCCTACGTACCTTGATGACTAGCGCATCCTCGTACGCTTGTGACTTGGGTCGATTGTACGTCTGCGCATTGTGAGGGATCTAGGAAACATAGAACAGTCAGTCAATTTGCAGGGCTGGGGTGAAGTGGTGCTATGTCGCCTACCAAGGCAAAATCGCGCACGAAATCCGCAATTTGCTTGTATTCTCGCTTGTTGATCCTCGCTTTGATAATGCTGAGGGCCATTGGCTCCTTGATAATATCGTAGTAGTCGGGGACAATGCGCTTGTTGACACTGCGGTGGAACAGTCGCGAGGGGTCATGACCACTACAACGGCGCGATTAGCTGGGCAATCATCACAACTCTCACCCACCTTAACAAAGAACTTACTCCTGCTCGCGAAAATCGTAGATCGCCATGAGCATATCGCCCATGCCTTGCCACTGATCCTCGGTGATGGCGCCGTCATCCTCGATGGAGGTAACGGGCTCCTCAGGCTGAGGCGCAGACTTTTCACGCTCTGGCTCACGCTCTGGCGACTCCATACTGCTCATTTTCACCCTAGTACACGTGGTGAGTGCTCCAGGAGTTGAAATGAAGATATCGCGGTAGCTTGAAGAGGAGCTGGTTGCATCCGCGAAGGGGACGGATGTTTTGCACACAGCTGAGTCAGCGGTATTATTACACTGTGATTACCATTGTATTGTCAATTTTGGCCTCATTTGCCAGGCCACCAGAGCCCGGAGCAGAATGCAGATAGCTACAAAAGCACCGATGATCCCCAGATGATCCATTTGTTGTCCAAAATTTATGAATTGACTACAAGTTACCTGGAAGAGTGGCTAACTATCTCGGCAGACATTTGACATTGTAATGTCCAAACACGGTATCATGTGTGGGGGGAACCATGTTGATCTCCGCATTGTCCATCTACCAGGAATCTAGAGATCAGGGAATCTGTCCAGCAAGATATGCCTAAGTTCACTCATTCGGAAAATAGATTCAGATTATATTCCAAGAAGTCTGAGTTCATAGTCTTGGTATCACATTTTGGGGGTTTGTTTAACTCGTGATTGATAAGATGCTTGTGTAGGGTTTACACTTGGCAGTGTTGACAATCTATGGAACTTACCAACTTTATGGAGGATATACATTTGCAAAACTCTGATTGTGTAGATATCATGGGGTGAAATTTAGCTCGTGATTCTCCAAAGCTGTGTGTATATTTAAGGCCTGACTACATGGCTAGACAAACAACTCCTTTCAATTTCAATTGCTCTAGTTTACCCCACACCGGACCAGCGTCATAGCTCCCTCACTTATCGGGCGGGACCACCTGCGCGCCTACGTCCCTGCGTACCTGTCCGACTCTGTCGCTTTCGCATCAACAACTTCGTACACCAAGAAAAGCTTCATCGATCAGTCGACCATCTATGCGTTTGCGTGTGCGTGGGCCCTCGGGCCAGTCAACAGTCACTCTGGACGATTCAGCCACCGTCCAAGACCTCCGGGGACAGATTGCAGAGAAGACAGGCCTCGCCTCCTTTGACGTTAAATACGGATATCCAGACCTCAAGCCTTTGGATCTCGACTGTTTCCAACCCACCCAACTACTATCCGACACGGGCATCAACCTAAACGGGGAGCAGCTTATCGTCGCACAACGAGACTCCGGCGCATCAGCGCCTACCGAGACCACCCTGAACCAGCCCAGTATCTCTTCTACCTCCCAGCAACGACCGCCCCAACTCCAACAGCAGTCTTTGTCTTCGATGTCGCAAAATCCAGAGAAAACAGCCGACGACCCACCGGAGATTGCCTCCCCCGAACATGGCGGTACTTTCGTGCTGCGCGTTATGCCTGATGACAACTCGTGTCTGTTCCGCGCAGTAGGAGCCGCAGTCATGGGCGATATGGATACCATGGTTGAGCTTCGGTCGATCGTTGCAGGAGCCATCCAATCAAACCCGACGGAATACACGGCCGCTATTTTGGGGAAGAAGCCGGACGAGTATTGTCAATGGATTCAGAACGAAGACTCGTGGGGCGGAGCCATTGAACTCAAAATTATCAGCGAGTACTTCAATATTGAGATCTGTTCTATTGATGTACAGACGCTGCATATGTTCCAGTTCAACGAGGGAGCGCCGACTCGGTGTATTGTTGTTTATTCGGGCATTCATTATGATGTGCTTGCGCTCTGTCCTTCCGATCCACCACATACACATGCCAACTTGTTTGCGCCGAATGATACGAAGATTTTTGATGCGGCGGATCCTGTTGTTCTGGAGAAGGCTAAGGAGATGTGTCGTGTTTTGCAGAGCAAACACTATTACACCGATACGTCGGGGTTTTTGGTGCGCTGCAATACTTGCGGAGGTACATTCACTGGAGAGAAGGGGGCAACGAAACATGCGGCGGAGACTGGTCATTACGATTTTGGAGAAGCTGCATAGTTCATAAGGACTATGGATACATCAGAGGAGGTTTTGTTCATATGGTATTTGGAGCGGGGACTTTGAACTGTCCCAGCATGGCATGAACAAGAAGGGTTTACTGTCTTATCACTTTTACATTACGTTTGGAGAAACATTAGGCTTCACTCGACGAGAATTAGATCATCACATGCCAAAAAACTTCAAGTGGTACTTGGTAGAGGCAGAACCGCATCATATATCGTACAAATCTTGGATCTCATAGCATGGCGACCTCATCAGCCTCGTCTTCGCCTGCCTCCTCATCCTCCTCTGAATCAACACTTGCATCTTCAGGGTGACCACCCCATTCCACATCATGAAGGATGGGGTCCGTAAAGAAGTCATGGTTCAGAGCATCCTCGGCACTCAAGCGCTTGGACGGGTCGAGTTCCATCAATCCCGCCAGCAAACGCGTCGCTTGAGACTCGCTTTCAGTCAAGTCTTCCACACAGCTGGACCATTTGACCAGCTTCTCCCAGCTGTAGCCCTTTTCTCCAATGGTGGGCAGGTTGGTTTCAAAGATCTGGCCATGCATAGCGGCGGCTGTCTTCATTCGCCGAGTGCCAAAGATGCTTGACATTTCAATCATAGCATCGATGTCGTCGGCCGAGTTGAAGAAGGGGAAGCGTCGTCCAAGCAAGGTGAGAAGGATCACACCGACTGACCACATGTCAATTTTTGTGGTCTGTGATGTGCATTTGAATAGAACCTCCGGGGCTCGGAATCCTCGTGTTCCTGCTCGATTTGCGCGCCTTGACGGCCGCGAATCAGCCTTCGGGTAACCGCTGGAAATACCGTTGGCTGGTGGGTTTTTGGAAAAGTAGCTAGAAAGTATCCGGCTACGGCGGACGTAGTTCTGGTGAGAGCAAAGGCATGGACTGCTGTACTCGGACCCCTGGCGCTATTGACGGAAGAACGGAATTAGTGAAATGTTCACACCCAACGGAGCGAGTCAAAAGGTGTACTGTACCTCTGCCAGACCAAAGTCAACAAGAACACCTTCTTTTAAGTCGGGATTGTAGAGGAAGTTGCTGCGAGAGGCATGTCAGTCTTGAAATACTTAGGCAAGCTCGATCGCTCCAGTGGCACATACGTTGGCTTGATATCTCGGTGCAGAATCTCATGTTCGTGGACCGACTTCAATGCCGTAATAAGTGACCGCAGATAGTGGCGCATGTCCGCTACCATGAACGTGCGATACTGAATGCGAAAGTCGGTATGCGGGAAGTAGGGCAGCACTGCTACTACCTGATCTTGATAGCGGAAGGCTGTGATCAAAGGACACACGGATTTGCATCCTCGAAGATCATTTAGAAGCTCCAATTCGTTCTGAATGCGAATCGGGCTACTTGTGACATAGATCTTCTTCAGTGCCACGAACCGCGCCTTCTTGCGCCCCCCGGAATTCCCATCTACCCTGCGCCGTTTGGATGGAGGATTGTCCCATCCTTCTTGCTCTTGTGCTTGCGCTTGACCGAAAACGTCCCAGCCGTTGTGATAGTGGTTGTAGAGTAGATCCTCGGCTTTGTAAACGGTAGAGAAAGTCCCTTGATTGGAGAAAATTGTCAGCGATTACAGTCTCAAATCAAATATCCAGTGATGTAGTAGATCATACCTTCTCCAATCCGATTGATCAGTCGGAATCGTTCTGAAATACCTGGGAAAGTGTCTTCCAGCTTCTTCATGTCTTCCCGCACCGTCTCGTCCACCTCCTCTTCTTCCTCGTATTCGCTCTCCCCTTGTGGTAGTTCACCATTAGGTGTCCTCCTGTCCTCTTCTTCAGACGCGTATTCTTCCTTTACTGCTTCTAGGCCTTGACCGGAGCTGCTGCGCTTGAGCTCGAAGACTCCCGCGGGGGCCCCGCGCAGGACGGACATGGCGATTGCGGGCTGGTCTCGAGAAGGAAGGTGAGCAGAGAGAGAGTATTCAAAGAACAATCAAACAATTCAGGTTCAAGTTGTCAAGAAGTTAGGGCATGCGAAGTGTCGAGGGTGGCGAGTGGGAGGAAGAGAGGGCAGCGCAAACCAAACAAATGCCAACCACAGCACAGCTCCGTTGTTTTTCTCCGAGATCAACACGACAATACGCGGTGGTGACAATACGGACCCGTGGTATTAGCGGGCGGAGAGTGTCTAGCAACGTAATTTACACGCGGTTACCTAAGAAAGCGGCCCAAAAGGGCAAAAGCCAAACACCCGCTTATCAACACTCCCGCCACTCTCTCCCCTCTTCATCCCATTCGCACCACCACCCACCCGCCCGCCATGGAGGATAGAATACAGTTCGACATCAACGAGTCGCTCAAGTATTACTTGAGTGACCCGGCCTCTATCCCGACCCCCGAGGCAGATCCCGAGCTGCTGGATTGCGAGTCCGACCCGAACCAGCTGTCAACAGCGCTTGTTGACAATGTTTTAAACCCGATCGTCGATGCGATTGCGGAAAACCCAGAAGGATTGACGAGATCATCCTTTTTTGAATCACTACAATTCCTACTCAAGTGCGCTCCTGTCCATTCCCAAGCCCCCCATAGAGGCTTTCGTGCGCCTGGATCCGACTCTGAACATTTGAACCCTTGCAGATATACCACCTTCCTCCCCACGAAATCCCTGAGCAAAGTCCTTGACTTGATCGTCTCTGGACTCTCCGTTGAAGCCGACATTATTCATAGCGATCTCGAATCCGACGAACAAGATGCGATTCAACAACACAAGCAACTTTTGGAGATGTACGGCTTTCTTCTCCAGTGGGCGTTGTCTGCCGTGGAGGTAAAGGCGGCGGAGAAGCCCGCCGAGTCTGCGCCTGCGCGTCGGGGAGGCCCCAAGTCTAGGACAAAGTCTGCCAAGGATGGACAGTGGGATTGGACCCCCCAGATCCAGATCTCCATGGAGACGATGTGCAAGGTGATGAAACTAAAGCTTGGCCGAATCTTTATGACTACTTCGGACCGCGACACTTTCATTAACCTATTCACGCGCACCATCTACCTCATTCTTGAGAGCGAGCAGCGGGTGAAGAGCATGGCTATTCGCATGCATGCCTTCAAGGTTCTATGTATTGCGGTTAAGCACCATGGTCATGCTTTCGGTAGGCGCCGGAGAGTCCAGTGTTGCGCAAGGCCATCTCACTGACTGATACGATAGGTGCGCAAACGTCAATTGTTCAGAGCTTGACATACTTTGAGCATCTGTCAGAGCCAATGGCCGAATTCCTCCACATTCTCGCGGAGCAGTATGATTACCCGCAGCTGTCCGATGAGATTTTGAAGTACGTAACCTGCTCTGCTCTCTACATAAGAAGAATTTGACTAACGTACATCAGGGAGCTTGGAAATAAGGAATTCAACTCAAATGACACCCGAGGACCTAAATCCGTTTCTGCATTCATCATCAAGTTGTCTGAGCTTGCGCCGAGATTGATCATTAAGCAAATGACTCTTCTAGCCAAGCAGCTTGATAGCGAGGTATGGAGAATCCGGTTTCTCTTCACTTGGACAGAATTGACAAATCTTCAAGGCCTATACACTTCGATGCGCCGTGATTGAGGTCTGCGGTAACCTCATCTCCGACTTGAGCCGCCAAGAAGAGCCGAGCGAAAACTCCAAGACGCAAATCAATGCATTCTTCGATGTGTTGGAAGAGCGTTTCCTCGATATTAACCCGTACTGCCGTTGCCGAGCGATCCAAGTTTTGATGCGGATCTGCGACTTGGAACAGAAGTTCCCCAAGAGGCGACAAGCTGCGGCGCAATTGGCTGCAAGAAGTCTGGAAGACAAGAGCAGCAATGTCCGACGAAATGCAATCAAATTGCTGTCAAAGCTTGTTGCCACTCACCCCTTCAGTGTCATGCACGGTGGCCAGCTCTCTCACAAAGAGTGGACTGACAGACTCGATGGCGTCGACGCAGAGCTGAACTCACTACGGCCCGCAGAGACTCCCGGGTTCGATGGAGATGTAACGACCGTGGACCCTGAATTACTGGATGACGCAACTCAGTTGCCCGACGACTCTCCTTCGAAGGCTCCCCGAATGACAGAAGAAGAAAAGGCAGAGGCCATGCAAAAAGCAGCCGAGCAAGCCGCCACCTCTGAGCTGTTGACACGTCTGCAACTGACGAGAAAGTACTACAATGAGGCCATTCGTTTCATTGAAGTTCTTCACTCGGCATCTGCGATCGTCTCTCAATTGCTGTCATCTCGAAACAAGAGCGAGGTCATTGAGGCCATGGACTTCTTCGTGATGCTGGATGCCTACAAGGTGGAAACGGCTCGCAGCGGCATCCGGCGCATGCTTCGTCTGATCTGGACCAAGGGCAACAGCGATGAAGGCAAGGGTGTCCAAACTCACCTCATTGATTGCTACAAGGGCCTCTTCTTCGACGCCCCCGATTCTTTCAGCTCTAATGATGCGGCGAACTACATTGCACGAAACATGATCAGTTTGACTTTTGGAGCGACACCAGCAGAGCTCACCTGCCTCGAACAGTTACTCAGCACCATGATGAAGGCTGGCCATGTCTCAGAGGCAGTTATTGCGAAGCTGTGGCAGGTATACAGTGTTCAGAGGAAGGAGATCTCCAAGACCCAGCGTCGCGGCTCTATTATTGTGCTCGGCATGCTGGCGCTGGCAGACCCCGATGTGGTCGTGAAGGAAATTGAGGCGATGCTGCGCATTGGTCTGGGTGGCCTGGGTCGGTCTGACCTTGTGCTCGCAAAGTACACTTGTATTGCTCTGCGACGCATGGTCCCTGGCCGCCAGGCCAAATCCAAGGATGTTGTCACCGTTCCCAAGCTCGCCAATGACCACTCAGTTTTGATCAAACTTGCTGCTATTCTTGAGATCGTCTCCGAGAGCAAGGAATGGTACGGCGTTGCCGAGCAGGCAATCAGTGCCATCTATGCCCTGTCAAAGCACCCTGATGTTCTTTGCTCAGATATTCTTCGACGCAAGACTCGATTTGTCTTCCAGCCACACCTTGAACGCCCCTCTTCGTCCCACACCACCGCCAGCGGTGAGGAGCAAAGGCCAGGAACTGCCTCTAGTGAGGAGCAGAACGCAAAGCCCAAGCCCTCCTCGGCTGCTCTCTCGCAGCTTTTGTACGTTGTTGGTCACATTGCCATCAAACAAATCGTGCATTTGGAATTGTGTGAGTTGGACTTTAAGCGGCGCAAGGCGGAGCAGGAGAAGACCAAGACAGCAGAGGCTACTGCCTCCAAGGAAGGTGAAGCTGCCGAAGCAGATGAGCTGGATCTTATTGGGGGAACTACAGAGGATGATTTCCAGGACGCCATGGCCCATATCCGAGAGCGCGAGCTCTTGTATGGAGAGAACTCATTACTCGCTAAGTTCGGCCCATTGGTAGCTGAGATCTGTGCCAACAACAATTCCTATCCGGACCGGGACCTCCAAGCTTCTGCAACTCTATGCATGGCAAAGCTCATGTGCGTGTCCGCAGAGTACTGTGAGAAGAATCTCCCGCTTCTGATCACAATCATGGAGCGCTCCGAAGACCCGATTGTGCGCAGTAATGCCGTGATCGCCCTCGGTGATATGGCCGTCTGCTTCAACCACCTCATTGACGAGAACACTGACTTCCTGTACCGCCGTCTCAATGACGACGAGGCCTCTGTCAAACGAACTTGTCTTATGACCCTGACTTTCCTCATTCTGGCCGGTCAGGTCAAGGTCAAGGGTCAACTTGGCGAGATGGCCAAGTGCCTGGAGGACGACGACAAGAAAATTGCCGATTTGGCCCGTATGTTCTTCACCGAGTTGGCCACCAAGGACAACGCCGTGTACAACCACTTTGTCGACATGTTCAGTCTGCTCAGTGCAGAGCGGAGCCTGGAGGAAGCTTCTCTGCGCCGCATTGTCAAATTCCTCATTGGTTTCGTCGAAAAGGTAAGCCATTCCATTTCATTTCCATTCTCAAGAAACTTGTCTTTCTCACACTATTTCACTAGGAAAAACACGCCCGTCAACTCTCCGACAAGCTGGCTGCTCGTCTCCCTCGTTGCGAGACCGAGCGCCAGTGGAACGATGTCGCCTACGCGTTGTCCTTGCTCCCGCATAAGAACGAGGAGATCACCAAGGTCGTCACCGCTGGATTCAACAAGGTGGTTAGCGGGTCAACTTCGGCTCCTGCCAGCGCGCCGGCCAGCACACCTGCCAGTACGGCGCCGGTCAGCGCGTCAGCATAGTTTGTTTGCTGTTCCCGTGAGGGTTGATGATATCTTAATGTCTTTGATGACTGTAATTTCTGTTTATATTCCGCTTTTGGATACTTGGTTGAGGGTGTTGGTGGCTGGTTGGTTGGTGCATTATCGTCATTCGTGGAGTTTTGAATCGTACATGAATCTTCCTATTCATCTTCATCTTGATGATTTCCTTACATGGTATATCGTAACGTTTTGATCTGATATCTTGGTAGTTTTTTTAAGATTCAGGACTCGAAGATGTCCATGTAGCCTGACATTGTATAAGGCATGACTGTGCCATCACTTGCTATCCACAAATTAAAGCGTGTGCAGAGAGTCTATATTCATTCTGATCGCACGGGGAGTCAAACTATACATATGAAACTCCCAGAACAAAATCATCATTCGCCCGCAGGGAATTATCCACAAGAATGGGGGGTGTGTAGGTTCGGGGCAAGGTTGAAAAACAGACAACGTACATCCCCCAATATGAAATCTAAGTATGTGTGAAAGAGTAAAGAAAAAGAATCAAAAGCCCAAGACCAAAGACCAATGGCCAATAGCTAAGCAATAGACACAGAGGGCAGGAGACAGGTATTGTAGGGAGCAATAGAAAGGATAGAGAGAAGACGCCGTGTTGAAATTGGTCGCATACCAGATACGCCATGAAGAGGGTGGGATGGGTGCTGTTGGAACTTCCCCCAAAAAGACAAAAAAAAAGAGACGACACGATTATGGGGTTGGTTTCTTCCTTCTATGCGCCCTGCACTGTACTTTCCTCCAACACGTAATTCCCAGTCCGAACACCCTCCAGAGCCTTCTGGCCTTCCTCTGTCAGCTCTGGCTTGCCGAGTGGTGTCACGGCGCCGGTGAAGAAGCGTGGTTTCCATTCTTCCTGTTTCTCTTTGCGCTCGGCGGCTTTCTGGCGCTGTCGTTCCTCGATCTCCTGCTTGATCCGCGTGGCTTCTGTGAATTGCTTGTCTACGATGGCGTTGGTGACTTGTCCCCAGAACTTGAGAGACTCGTTTGACAATTGGTCCTCGGCCGGAGGGAGAATCTTGTCCACGGGGTGCAATGGGGTGATGTCGATGAGTAGACGAGGCTCCTTGGACCCTGTGGGAGTGTAGTAGATCTTGCCGTGCCAGGACCCGCTGATTCGGGCAAGAACGTCGCTCTCGGCTACATCTCGGAGCCGTGTGATGGTGTCGTTGTCGGGATCGTAGCGGAAGAGCACGCCTTCAAGCTTGTGTTGGGACCGGCCGATCCATCCCTCCTCCACGTACTGCAAGATCGCCTTGATCCGTGTCTTACGGCAGATCATGAAGCAGGCGTCCGAGACGGTAATGGCCAGAGCACCGCGCAGCAGTCCTCCGAGGTGAGCATGGGGGTGGGTCAACTGATACTCCTCGTTGTCTCGCTTCTCAATGTTGACAAAGATACCCAGGTTGTGCTGACCGGGGCTCACACGAATGCTAGTACCGGTGAATTTCGCACTGATTTGGTCGAATCCTCGTGCAGACACTCCACGCTCGGGGCAGTCAATATAGAAGGCTGAGACTGGCGGGTGGTGTGAGGTCTGCTCGGTGATATAGCAGACCTTGACCTTCTCATCGCCATCTTGAACGGTGGTGCCGTTGGTAATGGCGTTGACTCCCGGGAGATTGGCTTCTTCAGGGACAAAGTCTTGCACCTCCCAGCTGCACTATTCAAGCGAGAGGAAACATGATCAGCCAGGTGCTATGAAAGCTATGTATAGCTCCAACCATCAGCAGACATACCCGGAAGAACTCGCCCAGGGTCGAGTTATAAGGCTTGCATGGCTTTCCCTTGATGTATTTCTGTCGGAAGTTCAGTACATCTTCCCTTTCATGGTAGTCGTGTGTCAAAATATACCAGGTCCTTGGTAAACCAGAACCTCAACACCTCCAGCATCCGTCCTAGTTCATCGTCTGATTTGCCAATGCTGTATAGTCTGTGTCAGCACATGCGCAGCTGTCATAGTTGGGAGCCGTAGGTAGGTTGCTGACCTGGCAAAGGTCTCGGGTCGATCCAAGTAGTTCCAGTATTCTAGCAAGCCATTTCCATTAGCTGTCTCCTTCCTTGTCTATAACCCCCCTGACCCCACAGAGTCACTCCTTCACTTGAAACATACCCAGATTCGGTCGGGGTTCCAATAGTTGAGCCGGCAACGAGAAGCGAACCGATGCGATATCTGTCACACCCACGAACCTGGTAGTTCGGAGATCGTCTGTTAGTACCTCCGAGCAAGCTATTTTGCTTTTTCGAGCGTGTTATTTTTGGCGCATGGAGAAAACATACTTTCGCAAGATCGAGAGGAAAGTCTTCAGCTTGGAGGAGTCATCGGGGGTCTTCTCAGGCACAACGGTGGCTGACATGGTCTCGAGTGGCGCGGGGAGAAACCGGGAAGCTTTGTACTCCGAGGGGAATATGTAGTAGTAGTGGCAAGGACAAAGTTGAGTCGATCTGTTGAGGAAGAAGAGTTGACGCTAAGGAAAATGAGAAAGAGAAAAAAGATGCACAGGGGTGTTTCCAAAGCAGACCACCCAACGAAATCCAAGAACAAAGGGAGAGAAGAAGAAGAAAGAGCGAGAGAGAGGGGCGAGATTCGAAGGCCAAGGGTTTGTTGGTTTTCGGTTTTGGAGAAAGTGTCGGGGGGAAGACTGGGGCGGTGACGTGGGAACTTCTTTTTGCCGAGTGGGGAAATGTGGTGGGAGGGTCACGGTGACTTGAAAGTGACTTAGTTCTATGAATAGGATATGCTTTTATTTGAGGAGGTTGTCGTTGGTTGGAATGGATAATATACAGATAGTGGAGACCAGTACTCCGTAGATAGGGGCAGTTAATTATTCGGTAAGGGAGCTGAGTTATTCCCTATGATTTCTACCAAAAGTACTTGGAATGAATTACCGGGGGAATAGGGGAGGAACAAATTATAAGAATGTACCTGACAGGTACTATCTACATTCAACGGGACTACGAAACTACTTAAAATTTAAGGTGTTCAAGGGAAGGGACAATGGATGGGGTCTATACAAAAACGGGCTATTAGCCAATCGCTGCCCCACGGGTCTCGACCACCCTCGCTATTGAATCATTGAATCAACTCAGCCAGGACCTGCTTTCGCGCCAGGAAGCGTAGCCACGTTCGCACTGCAGGGCCGTAGTCATAACGCCGCCCGGTCGCATGGTCGTCATCCGCACGTTGCGACTGCTGTTCTTCGCGAACTCGACACCGAAGCTCCCCCTGCGACTGGCTGAGCCGTTGCCGATGCTCTTGTAGTTGACTTGACGAGCAGCTCCGGTATTCTTTCACAGTCTCCTCCGGGATCTCGGCAGCATCGATCACGGCCCGCGTCAACGCAAGGGATGGCTCCGGGCCGATCACCGTGCCCTCGAAGTGGGTGATGGTGGTGGCTGCCGCGGTGGTGTCCCCGTCGGACAAGAGGCGCTCATGGATCATTTCCAGACTCCGTACATTCACGGCGAGTTGTTGAACAAGGTCTGGCAGGGGATCTCGAACTAATCCCAAAATCGAGAATTCAATTTGGTCTTCCTCGTAGGCGGCCATCCGATGCAGGAGGTTCGGGCGGACCAGATCCAGCCAGTCGTCTTCGGAACATTGACCTGGAGTTTCAATCAGCACAAGCTCGGTTTCATATCACATAGTCATTTTGCCTCACCGATTGATTGAGGTTGTCGTTCCAGACCGTCAAATTTCCAGACTTGGCCCATGACCGGCATGAACGCGATGAAATGGAAGGACGAGTCATGGTCATCATCATCATCTTGGCTGTGGGATGACTTTTTACGTGTTCTGGACTCTACTTGGAGCTGTAGGTCCGAGTTGAGGATGTCCATCTTGCTGTAGGACCAAAAGAAGAAAGGCAGAGTCAGTAAGGAAAACAAATGTCGAGTAGAATCAATTTGTGAGATGAGAAGACGTACCGGGCAAAGGAGTTGTGTACTCGCTTCACGAACTCGAAGTTGTTGATGGCATCTCCCCGCAACGCTGGTGTGAACGGCATTGTGAACTCTTTAAAGTGGTGCAGATTCTCCCCAAGGTCGATGCCCGGGATATTGTTCACGATATTCAGCAAAGCCACGCTAGCACAAGCATTGCTAGCCGTCTGAGGTAGAATTAGCAGCAAGTCAAAGCAGAGACCAAAGGTCAATCACTGGGAAACGTACCTGGTTTGCAAACCAGATGCCATCTGGGCAGCTCGCTTCCTGCTTCTCGGGATCATCCTCCCGCCAGCGGAAGAGGAAGATCAGGCCGTAGATGGGTTTACTGTGCATGTCTTCGTTAGTCTCCGGATCGTAGCAGGAGGGGAATCAAAAGGGACTAGAAGCTCATACTCGAGGAACGCCATCATTTCTTCGTCCAGGGAGACCACCTCCTGGACTTTGACACCCTTGACTCCGAATTCACGGAGCATCACATTGAAGAGAGCCTGGTAGGAAGCTGTCAGTACCGGTGTTCACAGTAGAAGTTGAGCTTATCGTACGGGCTCTGATTCAATCTCGCAGAATCCATTCCAGCTATTCTTTTCCAGTCGAGTCGCGGGCTTGTAGATATCTGAGTCATTGAGGTCGTCTAAAGGGTCGGTGAGGCGCCGTCGCTTGTTGCGAGGGCCCATGATGGTAAATGATGGAAAATGAGGGTAGATGATAATTTGAAGCGATTACACCAAGCTCAAGTGTCAAACTTCAAGATGTAGAGAGGTTGGAGAGGGTAGGAATATCGATCAGGCTCCGCAACGGTGGGGGAAAGAGAGTCTTAAGGCAGCGCTGAAAGAAGAACAATGACAAATCTCCAGGTAATGAATGTTTAGGCAGACTACAAACTTCCCAATAAAGGTCCCCACAGCAAAAAGTGAAAGCTGATAACGCAGGTGTACTGTTAATTGAGGAGTAGTGGAGTAGTACGGGAGTAGTAGCTTAGTTGAAGGGACACTGACTACTCCGTACTAGTAGAATGTATAGCGGCATGTTCGGCGGTGGACCGAGCTTCGACGCGCTTCCCGCGTCTCTCGGCTGCCTTCAACTTTTCTCTTTTCTTCCCATCTGCTCGTCTTTGGCCTCACCATCTCATCGCCCATTGACCCGTACAGTCTATACGTCCTTGTTAGCTCATACACGAGCTTTGCGCTCAACTACGAGCCCCCCTCCTCCTCGCATTCGCCCTCCCTCCCAGGGCTCCCATACCTTGTTTCACGACAAATCTGGCGACCACAGCATGCCATGAACGGCACTCCCCGCCTTCCGTCTGCCTTTCCCCAGACGCCCACGACTATTCCAAGGAGAAGAAAGCTCTTTGAGACCCCGTCTCGCTCGCAACCGCGCGATGTGCGCCCTCAAAAGTCACCGAGCAGATCCCCCGCCAAGGTGCCCAAGCCGCTCGCCAACACAAACACGCCGCTCGTCCCTACCGATGTGATCGATGCGCCCTCGCAACGTCTTTATGTGGTGGCCTTCTATTTTGCGCTCAACGCGTATCGGATATACGAATCTTGGAATGCCTCCGATGAGCTGGACTCGACGTGGTTGTTTTTGAAATGGGTGTCTCTGGACGGCATTTTCTTGTTTGGTTTGCAAGCTCTGCGCATACCATGGCTAGAGTGGGCGTTCCCAACCACACTGGCTATGTTCTTGTTGCATGTCGTGGGCAATGTCTTCCTCATGTTCCGTATTCCGGTGAGCTTCTTCGTCTTTTCATTTGCCGAATTAATGTTCTTTGAGGATGAGTCTTCCCGCTGACCTCAAATTAGATTCCTTTGGGCGCGTGGCTCGGAGGTTTGGTCAAGGTAGCTTATGATCGCGAGCTGTCCATCTCCGAGCGCAAGGTGAAGCCCGGAGACATCATCCATAATGCGTCTTTGATCCTGGGAAAGCAAATTGTGCATATCTTGCCGGAAGGGTCAGTCATTAGCTCTCCCCAGGTTGCAATTGCGCGCGCAAGCTTACTGACTCTCCTAGGTCTGCTGTTCTCAATCCCGAACGTGAACCACTCTGTCTCGATGCTCAGAAAAACACTGTCCTTCTCCCCATTCGAGTGAACCAGACCGACCCGATCCTCATTGAAGTGTTGCGCCTCGACCTCCACACTGGTGAAAACGAAACCTTGACTATTCCCGCCAAGCAGCTCAAACAGCTCAAGCGTCAAGCCGAGAAGCGACATGCCACTTTGGACCCTGTTCCGCATCGGGATCTCTTCTTCCCCGTGCGCAAGACCGGTATCTATCGCCTTCAGCGTGTGGTGGATGAGTCTCAACTGGATGTTCGCACGCGCACCTCTGACGCATTGGTGGTCACTTGTCCTCGAGCACTCATCAAGAACTCCTACACCGATAAATGCAGAGGAGAGCTGTCCAACGTGCTTCTCGAGGTCGAGGGTACACCTCCCCTGAAGATCAAGTATAGTCGGGAAGTCAACTTCCAGGACCGCGGGGTCTCTTTCCAGAACGTCCAACCAGATAACTTGCGCACCCCATTGTTGAATCAGAAACTCACGGGTGCCCTCTTCAGCATCAACCAGCCGGATATCTCCTGGGCCCAAAGCCAGAAGATTGATGTCCCTCTGAATGAATCGTTGAATGTGAACGGCGAATGGTTCTACGCGATTGAAGAAGTTCATGATGCCCTGGGTAATGTCGCCAATTATTCTTCCATCTTTGAGGATGGAGAGCGGCCGTCGCCCAAGTCATCGTCTCAATGGCACCAATTGATGATCCACGAGCGTCCGAAGGTGTCCTTGTCTGGTTGCAATGAGCAGCGCCCGCTGGAGGTTGCTCGTGGGGATAGCGTCAACTTGCCAATCAACTTCCAACAAACTACAAAGCCATACGATCGCGACGGCCCCTTTACAGTCACCTACTCTTTCAGCGCCACTGGTGCCGAGCAAAAGGAAGGTGGTGTCATTGATAGTAAGACCATCGTCTTGAAGAGCCTGGATCAGCAGACTCTCATCAAAGAACCTGGCTGGTACTCCCTGACATCGGTGTCGAGTCAGTACTGCCCAGGTGAAGTCTTGGAGCCTTCATCTTGCAACCTGCGCAATCCTCCCGAGCCGGAGTTGTCCATTAAGACTGAGAAGGTCTTCGACCGATGCGCTAACAATGCGGTCGGTCTACTTGTTGATCTGGACCTCACGGGATCCCCTCCCTTCCGTATCCGGTACAGCACTGAAGGTCCGAAGGGTGTGCAAACGCAGACAAAAATCATCGATGGCTTGCGATCCCAGCTGGATTTCACCCCGTCTGAGGCTGGTTCCTACCGGTATCGTTTCCTGGATATTGAAGATTCCGTATACTCTCCTCGGTCTCTCAAGGACAAGGTCGCGGTTCTTGAACAGGATGTCAAGCCACCGGCGTCGGCTCACTTCCTTGGCCCCAGGGACGTACGCAAGGCCTGCTTCGGCGAGTCTGTATCCGTGGACCTGGCTTTCCTGGGAGAAGCCCCATGGTCCCTTCAGTACGAGCTTGTCCACAATGGCAAGCGCACAAAGCACACCTTGGAGTCTGAGACTGATGTTGCTACTATTACTACGGACAAGCTAGTCAGCGGTGGCGAGTACAGACTCTCACTGACCAGCATCAAGGACAAGTCGAATTGCAAACGGAACTTGAAGGACAGCATCAAGATTGACGCTCGGTCCAAGCCACCGCATGTCGCGTTCGGCCAAATTGACAAGAAGAGAACCGTTTCTGCTTTGGCAGGATCTAAAATCGAAATTCCCTTGCGACTGAGCGGCGAGAAGCCGTGGACTATCAAGTACAAGAACGTGGATGTAAACACTTCGCCGTTGACTAAGACATTTTGGGACGAGAACAGCCGTCTGGCTGTGGATCGTGAGGGTCTTTATGAGCTCCTCGAGGTCTATGACAAATCCTGCTCTGGATTTGTCGACCAATCTGCCAAGGAGTTTGAAGTTTCTTGGATTCCCCGGCCCCAAATCACGGCCGTGGACGGTTCTCCCGTTGTCAAGGGCGAGTTTGTGAAGCCTGAGGTCTGCCAGGGTGATGATGATAGCCTTGAGCTCCGTCTGTCTGGCAATCCTCCGTTCAGTCTTCAATACGAGCAACGCCGGAAATCAGACCGTGGACAGGCCTCTGCCCGATCGAAGAATATCAGAACCGCTCTCAACTCGGCTTCCATGGAGATGGACACTTCCGAGCCAGGTCAATACACCTACAAGTTCTCTGAGGTGGGCGACAATCTCTATGATTATGACCCGAAGAGCAGTGGTCTCGTGGTCACGCAAAAGGTCAATTCGCTTCCATCCGCCAAGTTTGACTCTCCTGGACATATCTACGGCTTCTGCAAGGAGGATGCCACTGGCGAGGAGACTATTCCTCTCACCCTGGAAGGTCTTCCTCCATTCTCATTGGAGATCATCATCAAGCACCACTCCAACGCTAAACCGGAAATCGTCACCATCCCCAAGATCAACTCCAATCACCACAACCTGCCCCTTCCCCGTCGCCACCTCGACCTGGGCCAGCATGTGGTCAGTATCCACAAGGTTCGCGACGCTCGCGGCTGCCAGAGAACCACCGAGTTCGATGCTTCGTCTGTCCGGGTCGCCGTTTCTGATGTCCCCACGATCATCCCCCTCGAGTCCAAGGTAGACTACTGTGTTGGAGAGCGTCTGTCTTTCTCCCTGTCTGGACACGCTCCCTTCGATGTGTTCTATACCTTCAACGGCGTGCAACGGAAGGCCACCTCTCCAAACACCAACTTCCGTCGTATCGCCGAGCGTCCTGGCGAGTTTACAATCACCGCGGTCGGTGACGGGGCTAGCGGCAAATGCAAGGCCCACAAGGACATTACCAAGGTCATTCACGAGATGCCCAGTGTGCGCATCAGCCAGGGCCAGGTGTCCGTGGTCGACATTCACGAGGGTGGAGAAGCTGAGTTGAGCTTCGAGTTTTGGGGCACGCCGCCGTTTGAATTCACGTAAGTTATTTGTCTTGTCGCATTTTTCATTCAGTGAGCATCTTTACTAATGCGTCCATCTACAGCTACATTCGCAGCACTAATGCCCGCAAGGGTAAGAAGTCGGAGGTTCTTGATATCAAGCACGATATCTCCTACGAACACAAGAAGACGATCAAGACTTCGGACGAAGGTACCTACGAGGTCGTCGCCATCAAGGACAAATTCTGTTCCTTTTCCTCTCAGGTACCGACGGGCAAGTCGGACCGGAGCAGTTCATGAAGGTAAAATGACGTGATTTCATGCGCTTTGATATGCTGATGCTGGCGCTGGCTTTTTTTTTCTCTCTTACTTTTTTCGTTTCGTTTCTTACAGTATCTCTTTTTATTTTTTTCAAACGTTAGTTTATGTGTTGTGTTCATTTGTGGAACAGTTTGCATTGCAGCGGCGCTAGCAGGTAAATGTACATTTCGCCAATAGGAAGAGGAATTTTAATCTTGAAATATAAACAAACAACTCTTGACGTTCTTCCTCGCTTTATTGTTTGGTGCCTGAAATCTCGATCGTCTCGATGAGGCCCTCGCCCAGACGGGCAATCTCGTTCAGAATCGCGGGCTGGTTGATCATGACGCTGTCCTGCTTCTCTGGAGAACCGGACACGGGTGCTGGCGCTGTCGTGTACGCCGTCTTCAGGTTCCAGGTTCGGGGCTTCAGCATCTGCGGGTTCCATAGACCTGCGATGACACCGGAGCGCTCGTCGCCGTGGAAGAGGAGAATGCTTTGGTTGTAGCAGGCCTGAACATCGTGGACGAAGGACTTGACGACAGCCAGTTTGCCTGCGCGGCCGGGTGCATTGGCCTCGGCTAGGTTCTTGTATTTAGACGCCGAGCCAGATCGGTCGTCGAGGAGCTTCGAGCGAAGGTGAATGACAAAGTCGTAGGGCGCCAGTGAGGTGTGGAACAAGTCGGCTACATCCAGCTCGTCATGTTCCTTGCGGAGCAGGTTAACTGCTGCCTTGGCCAGTGCAGTCATGCGGCCGGCGACAACCTTCGAGGGCATCTCATACTGTGTCCATGTCACACCCTCGGTGTCGAGGTCCGAAGCCACGAACAGCGCAACAGTGTTCATCCCTGGGTCAATGTTGCGCCAGGCGGTAAACCGAGTCTTGATCGTCTCGGTCACTTCCGGGTTGAGATCACCGCTGAGGTCGACAATGAAGGGTTCTTGCTGCCAGTCCCAGCGGGAGAGGAAGTGGAGGGTCCGCAGGAATCCGGTCATGATGCTTGAGGGGGTCTCCCAGGGGTAGGGCTGGGTGAAGGCTCGGGTTGTCATCAGCTCAATCAACTCTTCGCTGATCTGAGCAGAGAACAGGTGGGAGGCAAACCAGTACTTGACCAACCGGATGGTAGGCGACAGCAGTGGCAAGCGAGTGCAAAGGCTTCGGAGTGCTTGCGTCAAGCGAGGGGTTTGGACAAAGACCTTCTTGTATGAGAAAAGTGCAAATGCGACCTCCTCTCGTTCCCGGGGACTAATAGACTTGTTCTTGAGCTGGCGTTCCAACAGAGTCTGCTCACGATCATGGTGGATTCTCAGGCGGAAAGTGAATCCCGAAGTGTGGGAAATATCGAGATAGAAACTGTTGAGCACCTTGCTGGACTCATTCTCCAGACCAACCCGACAAGAAGATGCTGCGCCTGCAGCTTGGAGAGAGTCTCCAATCTTGACGAGGAAAGCCGCCTTGGTCATCTGGATAGCTGCGAAATCGTCGGGCCAACGTGATGAACTTTCAAATTGGAGGACAACATCAGCCGCTTCGTTGTCTCCGTCAGCGCCCTGCACTCGAAGGGCTGCATAACGAAGCAGAGGGCTGGCGGGAGCGACATGTCGAATCGACAATGGAACTTCTTCCATGTTCCGAAGCGACTGCTCCAGTTCGCCGAAAGCATCATTGATTGACTGGAAAGGTGAGTTGGAGTATGAGATGACTCTATCACCTTCGTCGTACAGCATGTCATCGTACTCATCACCGTGCAGGAAAAAGTCTTCGTCCGCAATCTTGAAATGCCGTTGCAGGATATGAGCCAAAATCTGATGCACGATAGAGTCTTCGTCGGGTTGATCGGACCAGACAAGACTCTCCACGATACTACCATCCTTGAATCGACGCAGTTCTGCTTTCTCTCCCCAGAAGGCACGGAAAGACGCAGCCTCCTCCTTCTCTTCTGCGGCCGGTCCATGGTCGACTGTCCTGCCAACATTCTCGCCATTAAGCATCAACCCAACGGACAAGTCGTGGCTCGCCTTCTTGTTCAAAGCCTTTGATTTGACAGACCATGAATCGGCAGAGCGGCTGGTCAGAGAAATGAGATTGACTCGATCCCCAAGAGCCCTTGACAATACTTGATACAATAACTTTTGGTCGTGCAGAGAGCGAAGAGTGTCACCGTTGAACGACTTGGGGAAAGTGAGTAGACGATCAAACCTCAAGGCGGGCTCATCAACCTTCACAATGAAAACCCTGTCAAAGTTGTCTTCACGAGACTCATTCAGCATCTTGAGAGTAGTCGTAGCTTCTTGACGAAGAACCGAATACGACCATGGGGTCATCTTATACAGAAGGTTCAGTCCTCGGCGGCCATCGTAAAGAACGGGCCCACCATCGGGAACAGGAACATCCGAGGTAAAGAGGAGCAAAGGAGTAGACAAGTCACGACCAGCAAGGAATTGCATGGTGGCCTTGAAGATCTGATAGCTGCTATAAGACCGCAGGAGAATCGGTTGTCCAGAGGGTCCACCGCCTTCAAATAGCAGCGAGATAAGGGCGGTCCACTCGAAGCCTCCAAAGCCTCCCTTTTGGAATGAGGTGTTGAATCCACGTTGCTGCAGCCAAGTGCGTCCCAAAATGCATGCATCGCGGAAGGATTCGCATTTTTGAGAGGCGGAGTGGAGGTATTTGTGGTAGAGAGACACGGCGGCTTCGGATCGAAGACTGGCATTATAGTAGGAGGTCGGTTCACCGGCGTCCGTAGTATCGGTAGAGGAACCTTGACGGATGTTGTTCTTCAATGGGAGCGTCCGTGTAACCGGGAACAAATTTGGATCAATTGCAGTCAGAATCCGAATCTGGGGCTGCGATGGCGTCTTTTCGTCTTTCGACGAACGAGGCTCCAGTACAATCAGTGGGCGGAGACTGTCTCCATCTTGGAAGCTAAACTTGACGTCTAGTCCAAGGCTGTTGACGGTTTCTTGAATACCAGCTGCCAGACAAGCAATATAGTAGGCTCTCTTGTGGAAGTAGCGGTAATTGACATAGTCCTTCTCCTGGAAGATGGAGCTAGGCATCGTCACCGCTAGGTCGACTGGACGAGAATCGGCAGTCTTGGCTCCAGTTCTCAGCCCAAAGCTTCCCACAACATTGATGTTGGTTGGCTTCGCATACGACACAGCGTACTTGACATCCTTGCTTGGACGTGGTTCGGGCCATGGCACCACAATTCCAGAAGCCGTGCGTAGCTCCTTTTCGGCGTCCGCGATCGATTTCGGCGAGAGTTCAGGCAGGATTTCGATAGCATTCTTCACCTTGTGCAGGGTATCCTGGATTTTGGAGATCCGCTTGTCGTAGTTGATTTTCAACCCGCTCACCAGCTCATCCACTTGCAGCTTGAAGAAACCGGACTTGTAGAAGCCACTGGCCATTGCCAGCTCTGCAGTGCGCTCATCCTTTGCCCGGTGAGCTGAGTTTGTCTTTGAGGAGTGGACATTCTTTCGCGCAGGGACATGAGCTGCTTTCTCGGTCGTAGTTGCGCCGGCGGAGGATTTCGACTGGGTCGCAGAGGCGTCGTTTGTGGGCGAAGGACTCAATTTCCTTCGCTTAACTGCGTGTGCTGACATCCTTGCGTTGGCGAAGTGTAGGCCAAGCAAAACCAGGATGTGATGTGCAGTATGTAGAGCTTCGAGGTATGAAAGCCGAACTTGCGACGATC
The DNA here is from genome assembly GCA_022985105.1 of Penicillium ochrochloron. Lineage (NCBI taxonomy): Eukaryota > Fungi > Ascomycota > Eurotiomycetes > Eurotiales > Aspergillaceae > Penicillium > Penicillium ochrochloron. The sequence goes on from JAAVMA010000027.1 coordinate 373,249, forward strand.
TCGAAATTTTTTTGAGCGGACGATAACAGACGGGCAGAACTCGGCGGGCGGTAGGGGTGGTAGGGGCGGTAATGAGTGTCGGCAGCCAACTGGCGAGCCCCAACTAGTAGCTGAGTCATGGGCGCCGAAGTCGCAATCTACACGGATGAGTCGAAAAGTTGATTCTCTTGTTTCCTTTACTACACTTGACTATTTTGCTTTTTCTTCTTGAATTGGATTCTTAGTTCTCTATTAATTTCAAATTCAGGATGCTTCAAGCACTCGGAGGGCCTGTGCCCCCAAACACTGACCATGTTCGTCTTTCTTAATCCCCCGCACTATACCCCTCCATGGGTCTCTATTCGGGATACTTCATTACAGGCCGCTCGAGCTGGAGACGCGCATATATAATTATGACATGTTACTGACAATTTTCAAAGGCTGTCAGTGTATCCCTACCGACATGGAGGTCCAACATTGGGTACGAGGAGGGAGAGGAATGGGTCATCGGCAAGATGCAATGCGGCTATCCTCGATTCTTCGTACACCCTAGCATTCAGAAACTCGCCCAAGAAATCGTTCGTCGCGTCGGAGATCCCGAGTCGGAGACTGCCACCCTTTTCGCAACCCTCAAGACCGCACGCATCTGCCAGTCGTTCATCGTGTCCAAGGTCTCTGCCGAAGAGGCGCAAAAGGTTCGGATCGTGACCTTTGTACCCTCCCCACAAGCCGGTGAAGGATCAACCACGGTAACATCGTCGTTGTTCGCTGTCGTCTACAACAAGGAACATGCATCCATTGCCAAACAGGTCTGGCAGCATTCTGGGAACGGTATATCGAGTCGGCGGGGAGAATTCTGTCTTCGGGCTTTGGAGGACGGGTTCCTGGTGGAGGAGAAGAAGTCTGCGGCATCGGAGTCTCTTTCACAGCGGCCCTGTAAGGGTCCTCGTCGCTACCAGGGCAAGGGATCCATTAGTGGAATCTCGCGGGGCTCTTCGGCCTCGACTCCCACGTCCACGGACTCTCCTTCTGCGGCCAATGGTGCTGAAGACGGCCGCGACTACGCTCAGTTCATTGAGGAACGCTTTGGTCGCAACCTCAGTACCGAGTTAGCTGCGCAAGCGAAGGTTGCTGTGCGGAGGCGGATTGCCGGTGTGCTCACTGCCGATGTTGAGCTGCCCGAGGCGCTCGAGACTACTTCGGCCGAAGGTCGAGTCTCCGGTATCTCAGAGGAAGATGTGTATCTCTATCCATCTGGTATGAGTGCCATTTTCAACTCACATCAAACATTGTTGGCTGCCCGCGGACCCTTGAAGAGCATCTGTTTCGGTTTCCCTTATACCGACACTCTGAAGATTCTACAGAAATGGGGGCCAGGTTGCTTGTTCTATGGCCACGGCTCATCAGAGGACCTTGATGATCTCGAATCACGGCTGAAGAATGGCGAACGTTTCCTTGGGCTTTTCACTGAAGCACCGGGCAACCCTCTGCTGAAGACTCCAGATCTCATCCGAATTAGAGGTTTGGCCGACAAGTACGGCTTTGCCGTGGTTGTTGATGAAACTATCAGCAATTTCCTCAATATCAATGTCCTTCCACATGCCGATATCGTCGTCAGCAGTTTGACGAAGATTTTCAGTGGAGACAGCAATGTCATGGGTGGTAGCGGAGTACTAAACCCGCAAGCACCATTCTATAAGCTGCTGAAGGACACCTTGAACCGCGAGTTTGAGGATCTTTACTGGGCTGAAGATGCAGTTTTCTTGGAGCGGAACAGCCGCGACTTCATTAGCAGAATTGACAAGATCAATGCCACCTCTGAAGAGATCACCGCCATGCTGAAGGCCTCTCCGTTAGGTAAATCAGCCTCTACCCTTCCTTGATTCGGTCGCACTAACTAGAAACAAATCACAGTCAAAGAAGTTTACTACCCCAAATACAGCCCAACGAGGCCTCTTTATGACAGCCTCCGTACCCCCAACGGTGGCTATGGCGGACTTTTCTCTGTCACATTCCATTCAACCGAGGGATCCATCGCATTCTATGATACCCTTGAGGTCTTGAAGGGCCCTAGTCTCGGCACAAACTTCACCCTCAGGTGAGTGACGATTACAAATATCGGCTGAACCTCAAAGGGCGCTAATAAGTCTCCTATGCAGCTCTCCATATGTCGTCCTCGCCCATTATCTCGAACTTGACTGGGTATGATTTGCTCTATTTCCTCGCGACTGCGCCTCTTCCACGCGACAACAAGCTAACATGTATTTGGTTTCTGCAGGCGAGATCTTTCAATGTCGACCCTGACCTGGTCAGAATTAGCGTTGGACTGGAGGAAGTGTCCGACTTGCGAGGCCGATTCCAGCGGGCTCTGGATGCAGTGGAAAAGGTCGCAAAATAGACTCGATGACCGATGGCCCGCTGGCGCTCCTACATCTTCAACAAAACTCCATCTGCTCAACCTTCAGAGATATTTCTAATAGCCCCAGTGCCGTGTTTCTGGGGCGCACTGCATTCATAGAGATTCAGCCAGTATGAGCGCAGGCACAGTCAATTTCCTACATTTCAAAGGGTATATACACAAAATGATGTAAATAGTCAAGAAACGCCCAAAAAACACCAAGTGTTGAAGTAGCGCGTAATCAAGGATATCCAGATCCATAGATTTGAGTTATGTGTAACGCGATGGTGAAAATAGACAGAGCACCATCGTCACGCCGTCCGATTGCTTGAGTCCGAGATTGAAAACGCTATGCGCGTTTGTATTGCCGATGAGGGACACGGTGCAGAGCAACACAGCTAAACAACGACGGTTCCCGAACTATCTTCCCCATCACGCAAAACGCCTATCAAAAGAGAGAATGGGAAAAATAAAGGAGATATCAGCACTTCAGACCGAAATTTAATTTAGAAATGACGATCCAAAGGCTCATCATTGCCGATGGCACTAGCAGGCTGGCTGGCAAACCCGCCAAGATCCCCACTACCCGTTCGTCTCAGAGCTTGTCGCATCGTTTCCACGTTGAGTTCACCACCGAAACTCGAAGAAACTGGGCTTTGAGCTAATGGGAGTGGACTTCCCGGCCCACGGGTGCCATGGTTGGGTGACATTTCAAGACCCTTGAATGAGGTCGCAATGCTGGTTGGCGGGGATGTGCCCAGTCCATGAGAGGAAGCGGGAGAACGCAACGGGGACGGCGAGCGATTATGGTATCCCGCGCCAATTGGATGGCTCGAGGATCCTCCAACCTGGGAGGGCTCTCGACTATACACTGATTCTCCCGTCTCTGCATGCTCTGCATTAACAACATCGGCGAAAGAGATGAAACTCAGCCGTCGCACGTCCATCGAGTCCAGTGCTGCATGACTAGATGAGCCTTCATCGGCCTCGATGGGGTGGAAGCCTGCATGATCAACACAGCCGGAGGACGCCAGTGAGTGCTCTGCTGTGGATGTGCCGGTCACACCAGCGGCAGCAGATTGGTGCATACTATGAGTGATGATTTCCACTGAATCCGGGTCCAATTGCTCGTCGGTGATGGCAGCCGACGAGGCCTCCAGTACTGGAGGAATGTAATTCTCGGTGCGAATATGTGAAGGTATGGACGGGGAAGCTTGCTGAGGGAGAATGTCTTCTTGAACACTTCGCTCAAAGATTTGCGACGCCGGGGAATGAAGGCGCGGAGGCAACTGGGAGTTCCCACCGGGGGACGACGGTTGCCTATACGCGTACTTCTGCCGCTCTGAAACACCTGGCGTTCGCAACGCTTCAGACGAATCGCCAGGTGATATCGGCGAAACAGGTCCGCTACTCAGGGCACCAGACCCCATATGTTGATCATTGTCGGCTTGCTGCACTTGGGACCAAGTCAGGTTGGCGGGCTTGGGAGCCCGTACATTGGTCGCGGGCTTCCCGACCAAGAGAGCATTCTTGTCTGCTGGGTGTACTATATCGCCGTGCAGCTGCACAGAAGATGAGATGGAATGCTGCAGTTGTCCATCCATCGACTCGGGTAGTACATTCCGAGGGTCCGACATGGTGAAATGGGACGGAGGGGGGCCAGTGGAAACTGGTTAAGATAACGGGAGTCGAGGAACTATGGAAACTGGGGGCCCAGATGTTCTAGAAGACGATAGCCATGACCCAGAAACGTCTTTAAACGATTCAAGGGTATTTCGAAGGGGGAGACGAGAAATACGAACCGTAGGACGGGTATGAATGTTGAGAAAAGGAGAGGATGGGATGGATCAGTCCTCTCACTTTTTGCCCAGGAGACAATGATGACATGCGGTGATCCAGGTGATCAACGCCAATGGGGGGAAGTGTTATGACGGGGTAAAGTACCAAGTACAGACGGTGCTGGACTTGCTGGTTGGTGGCCCGCGAGTCAGTGTTGAAGGACCAAATACCACAAAATTACCAGATAGATTACCTAATACGGTATTGTCCGGCCATGCCCGATCGGGATCAAGTCACGAGACTCAAGAGACTCGGGGAAAAAAGTTCGGGCTCGACACGTCCACCTTGGCCCCGTCCATCACGGCTCGTTCGTCGACCTCCCTTCACCCACTTATTCCGGTAAGGTTTCCAACTTAATGCAAGGTCCGTTGAACTCGTACTGACTCCTGCCATTCTCCAGCTCGGCATTGACTTGCAGACCTCAAGATGGCCACCTCAATTGCGGCTTCCAAGCGGCCATTCCTCACGCTGCCCTTCCTCCTTCCTTTATGGTCAGATTCCCTTGCTCTGGGATCTCGACGTTATCAATCTTCATACCGGCGAACAAAGCAACGCCTCCGTGTCAAGCCAGATGCCACTTTCGGCTCCTCGTACCAGGGCCGCGATCAGATCATCTACAATCCGCCCTCCAGCGCACCATCCGTCTATCACACTCCGAGCAAATTCTTGCCCTCCAATGATGCCCGCAGGTCGATGCGCATTGAAGATGCGGCAACGGGAAATGTGACAAACAAGGTCGAAGAACTCCCCAACGTCTACCGCAGCGACCCCGAGCGGAAGTATCACTTGACCCCCGCGGATGTCGAGGAAATCCGCAAACTCCGCCTGAGCGACCCAATGACCTGGAGCCGACACAAGCTGGCTAAGCGCTTCGAGTGCTCGCCCCTCTTCATTGCCATGGTCTGCGAGGCCAGCCCGGAGAAGAAGCAGATCCAAAGACAGGTGCTGGAGGCCGTGCAATCACAATGGGGACCCAAGCGACGGATGGCCAGGGAGGACCGGAAGTTGCGTCGGGAGGCATGGGGTCGTGATGAGTGATTCAAGTACGCCTGTTCTCCTGGTGGGCTTGTATGTTTTTCTGGATGGGGGGGAGGGATTCTCTATGATATTAAGGGGGGTCCATCGCCATTGGGATGGTATCCAGCCTCTTGGTCGTGTGGTTAGCTGCGAATGGCAGCCTCGTGTAAAAACGACATGTATTCTAACCTTCTAGCATTGTTATCTGTATTCTCATATCCATACAACTATTCTCTCGCTTTTCTTATTGACCGTCGGCTATCCGGAGTATCCACTGAGTGTAGGATTGAGCCGCCTCGTCAAGAGGGTGGGTCTGCTGTCAATAAATTACCGTGGTAGTGCAGAGGAATAGATACACATACAGAATTATACACAAATCTCCTCAAACAGGTGATAAGGCCAACCGTAGTGGAATATCATAAGCAGAACCGAAGATGATTGGAATATAATCTTCCACTATAGGTTACCCAGTATTCCCAAACAAAGCAAGCTTTTTCCACCGTCTCCATCTCTCGACTACGCGTACATTTGGCTAGTTCCATGGCCCAAGCGCCAATCGATAAGGCCGAGGTGAATCACTGGAACCACAGAAAAATAATCAACTACTAGTACTACCTACGGTTTGGCGGTTACCGCCGGGCTTCCAGGGTTGCAGGCCTAAAGTATTAATTACGTGATAAGATACTTTTCGGTGCGACAGGTGCCCTCAGCTTTCTGCAAATGCTGCCCCTCTTTCCCCTCCGCATCCCCTCGCTCGCAAGATCTGGGCAATCTCTTCTCTCCAAGTTTTCCCCATCCACTCGTCCAATCGTCCCTCGCCGCTTCTTCTACGGACATATCAGTGATACCAAGATGGCGCCCCAGTTGGAGCCCTTTTTCAAGCAGTATGTGCCCTTGGTGTTTTCAGTCTGGCAGCTTGGAGTATGAAAGAGAAAAAAGGAAAAGATCATCCGACTCACGCGTGATTATAGGGTCGACGAGTCGTCCGAGCTCTTCATTGATCGTATGTACCAAGTCCCACACCAGCTAGCCGCAGATCCTGGATAGTTTGGCGAGAAAAGCAGGCAAGACAAATTTGCTCGGCTGCTGATCTATCTCTATAGGTCTGCGCAAGGCAGTTGCTATTCCCTCCATCTCAGCCCAGGATGAGAACCGACCGGATGTGTTCCGCGTGAGTCCCGCAAGCTACCCCTCACGAGACTACGGGGAGACTAACCAGTGTCTATCACGGCAAAGATGGCCCAATTCCTTGCGGACGAACTGACCGCGCTCGGTGCTGAGGTTGAGCAAAGGCCGCTGGGCAAGCAGCCCGGCAAGGAGCACCTCGATCTGCCCCCCGTCGTCGTTGCCCGCTACGGTAACGACAAGAACAAGAAGACCATCCTGGTCTACGGCCACTACGATGTGCAGCCCGCCCAGAAGGAGGACGGTTGGGCTACCGAGCCCTTCGAGTTGACCATCGATGAGAAGGGTCGCATGTATGGCCGTGGATCTACGGATGACAAGGGTCCCGTTCTGGGCTGGGTTAACGTGATCGAGGCTCACCGCAAGGCTGGTGTTGAGCTGCCCGTCAACCTGCTCTGCTGCTTTGAGGGAATGGAGGAGTATGGATCTGAGGGTCTGGATGACTTCATCAACGCTGAGGCCAAGAAGTACTTCAAGGATACCGACGCTGTTTGCATTTCGGACAACTACTGGTTGGGCACTGAGAAGCCTTGCCTGACCTACGGTCTTCGTGGCTGCAACTACTACTCCATCAGTGTCTCCGGTCCTGCCCAGGATCTCCACAGCGGTGTCTTTGGCGGCTCTGCTCACGAGCCCATGACCGACCTGGTCCAAGTTCTGTCCAAGCTGGTGGATCCCCAGGGTAACATCCTGATCCCTGGCCTCATGGATCTGGTTGCTCCCGTGACTGAGGATGAGAAGTCTCTGTACGGTAACATTAGCTACACCATGGAGAACCTCCACGAGTCCTTGGGCAGTGAGACTGGTATCCACCCCAACAAGGAGCGCACTCTGATGGCCCGCTGGCGGTACCCGTCCCTGTCCATCCACGGTATCGAGGGTGCTTATTCCGCCCCTGGAGCCAAGACGGTCATCCCCGCCAAGGTGATCGGCAAGTTCTCTATTCGCACCGTGCCCAACATGGAGAGCGAGGATGTCAACAAGCTCGTGTTCGACCACATCAAGGCTGAGTTCGCCAAGCTCAACAGCAAGAACAAGCTGAATGTGTGGTTGCAGCATGACGGCAAGTGGTGGGTGGCCAGCCCCAAGCACTGGAACTTCAGTGCCGCCAGCAAGGCCGTCCAGCAGGTCTTTGGTGTCGAGCCGGACATGACCCGTGAGGGTGGAAGGTATGTGTATTCCTTTTCTTTTTCTTTATTGACACGACTCTAACTGGACTGAATAGTATTCCCGTCACATTGACCTTCGAGCAAGCCACTGGCAAGAACGTCTTGCTGCTCCCCATGGGTAGCTCCACCGATGCCGCTCACTCGGCCAACGAGAAGCTGGACCGCCGCAACTATATTGAGGGAACTAAGTTGCTAGGTGCTTACCTGCACTACGTGGCCGAGGAGCCGGCCACTCAGTAAGCGTGCGCGTTTCTGTGGACAATATAGAAACATGCCCAAATTAAGCCAATCAACAAGCTATCTTATGAATAATTTATGCCCCTTTCGATTTAACATGTTATAAGAAGAGCAGCGGGGAAGAGCATGTTTCATGTAACTTAAAAACAACATCAAATTGAAATCAATACAGGCAAATATTCAACCCCGAAGGTTACTTTCTTATACAGTTTCTGGGGGCGGTAGAATACTGTACCTAATTAGACAACCTAAGTACATAGGTTGGACCTGCAGCGGGGAGGTTCCGCTTACTCATATCCCGCGTCAAACGCGAAAGTGCGCGCCGACGCGAGCCATCACTTTCTTTGTTCAATCAGTCGGTCATTGATGAAGGTTGATTCCAGTCGCTATGCGCTGAGAAGTTTCCTTCATATTCAATATCCTTGAATGATGCCGTCTTTCAAACGCGTACAAGCGCCCTCGGATTCCGAGGATCAGAGTGACGGGGGATCAGAGAGCGCCGCATCGAACCCCACGCCTTATTCGGTATGTTCACTGTATAATCACCGAGTCCTTCAAAGCCAAGGTTACTAAGACAGAACACAGAGAAAACGAGCCCGTTTATCTGCTTCTCCCACATCTTCTGATGGATCGGCAGCGAACGATAGTGATTCCGACTCCCCCTCCCCCTCCAACGATGATGCGCTCCCCGACGGAGATGCGGACGAGGGAGAACTCGAGTTGCTCCAGACACAGATCATCCAGGATAAATACGCCCGTTTAGTCGATGAGACCAATGTGCCCGCTGAACACGGTATCCTCGAGCGTGTCGAATGCTACAACTTCATGTGCCACAACCACTTCTCTGTGGATCTGGGGCCCTTGATCAACTTCATCGTCGGAAAGAACGGTAGTGGGAAAAGTGCCATCTTGACCGCTATCACGCTTTGCCTGGGTGGTAAAGCGTCTGCAACAAACCGCGGACAGAGTTTAAAGAGCTTCATCAAGGAAGGCAAGGAAAACGCCTCCATCATCGTCCGGATCAAGAATCAAGGCGAAGGTGCCTACATGCCAGATGACTATGGAAAATCCATCATTGTGGAACGCCATTTCACAAAGAGCGGCTCTAGTGGTTTCAAGATCAAAAATGAGCAGGGGCGCATCGTCTCGACGAAAAAGGCCGAGCTAGATGCCATTACCGACTACTTCTCTCTGCAAATCGATAATCCCATGAATGTGCTCTCGCAGGACATGGCCCGCCAATTTCTCAGCAGTTCCACTGCGGCAGAGAAATACAAGTTTTTCGTCAAAGGTGTGCAGTTGGAACAACTAGACCAGGATTATCGCCTGATTGAGGAATCCGTGGATCAGATTGAAGAGAAACTCAAAACTCAGGCGCCAAATATTCGCTTTTTGGAGAACCAGAGAGACATGGCAAAGAAAAAGTTGGAACTTTCTGACCAACAAGACTCCCTGAGGGAACGCATCAAGACCTATCGGAAACAGTTGGCTTGGGCTACTGTGGAGGAAGAAGAACGAGTAAGTGGCCCTCGTACCATCCCATTATTTTGGCTTGTCTAACATGAAGACCAGACGAGAAATTCACTCACCAACGAACTGGCCAAGGCGGATGAGGGAATCTCTCACGCTGAGGCCGATTTGAGCCAATACAATGATAGGCTCCAGGCCGTTGACGCCGAGATGGAGACGGCAGCAGAGCTTTGCAATAGAGCAGACCATGCACTAGAGGAAGGTCAAAAGCAGAAAGAACAGTGCGAAGACAGGGTGAGGAAAGATGTGGCAGAGCGGCATGGTTTACAGTCCAGTCAACGTGACATCAAAGCGGTCCTCGACGAGGCGAACGCTAGACTTAAAACACAGCAAGAGAAGGTCGAGGCCGAAGAAAAACGTCTCATGGAGGTAAGCAATGGAGGCTACGCTCGAAGACAGGCGGAATGCGAGGAGGCAAAAAATCTCGCTGCTGCTGCACGGACCGACTACGAGTCGTACGAACGAGGCCAACCCTCTCTCCGGGAAGCCATCAAGTCCGCCGCGGGGAAAACACAAGATGCCAAGAAACAGCTGGACATCAAAATACAGGATATCAACCAAGCCGACAGCCGGTTGCGAGAGCTCACGAGAGAAAATGCACAGGCGAGAAACGGCTTCCCTGATAGAATGCCAGCGCTGCTGAGAGCCATTCAGCAAGAAAGATCGTTCACGGCCCGTCCAGTCGGACCGGTTGGGCATCACATCACCTTGCTTAAGCCAAAATGGGCTTCTATTATCGAGAGTACACTTGGAAACAGCCTTTCCAGCTTCGTGGTGAAAAGCCATGGGGACCAAAAGATTCTCAGCAACATCATGAGAAGGGTGGGCTGGTAAGTATTGAAATCGATCCCCTTGATAGCTACCAGCAGATGTCCTTCTCTAACAGCCGTTGCAGTCAATGCCAGATCTTGGTCGGGTCTAATGAGAATATCGACACGTCAAACCACGAGCCGGACAGTCAGTATGACACAGTTTTGAGAGTCTTGCAGGTCAGGAAACGTGCTCATCATCTATGAGACAATATTGCTAATTTGGGTTTCATGTAGATCGACAATGATCTAGTTCGGGGACATCTTATTGTCAGACACGCCATCGAGAAAATGCTGCTGGTTGAAGATTTAGAAGAGGCTTCGAAGTTGATGTTCGACGGTCAAAGGCTCAGAAACGTCGTCCGATGTTACAGTATCGACTCCAGTGATCAGAGGCGCGGAGTCCATCTCTCTTACAACAAAGAGGGTGGTCCCAGTCAGTCACCAGTACAGCCGTACAAAGGCTATCCTCGGATGAAGTCGGATCTGGCCTCTCAAACCAGGTACGACCAATGATTCACACTAATACATATTGATTCAGATCCTGATCTCTACCCATCTACAGTCACCAGCGTGAGATTCTCCAGGACCTTCAACGTCAAAAACTTGTTCTCAAGCAAGAGTACGATACTGCGGTCGCTCACTTGGCATCATGCAAGCGAGATCTGGCGGACTATGACCGGAAGAGCAACGAATTGAAGATTGAGATGCAGCGACTAGAAGATCACGCCGAGTCGCTCAAGGATGCTCTTGAGACTACCGTGGATGGGCAACTCGACGCCTTGAAACTGGTTGTCAAGGAAATAGAAACCGAGGTGCAAAACCACCAATTGTCGCTCGAGGAGGGCAAGAGTGCGTCGGACGCCGTGTTCAAGAAGGTGACAATTTCGCGGAAAGACCTTGAAAGGCAAATCGCGGAACTGGCGACTCTGGAACAGAAGTGCAAGGTTGCCAAGGAGGAGCAAGAGCGTGTTGGTGATAAGCGCCATCAAATCCTCAGCGAGAAGAATACAGCTATATCGCGCATCGATGGAGCCAAAAGACTTAGGGACGAAATCCGGGAGAAGCGTGATCATATGGTAGCTAAAGTACTCCAGTCGATTGAGGGGGCCAGCATCATCACGCCGAGGGTTCCTGTGGACGAAGGCGAGACCACCGACAGTCTCGGAGCAAAGATGGCGAAATTGAAAGCGGATTTGCAGCGGTACAGTCAACAGTGAGTGTTCCCTTTGTTGGTCCTTTGGACAATACTAATCAGTGGTTCTTTTTTCAGGCTGGGCGCTACAAGAGAGCAAATTGCCAACGATGCTTCGGTGACAGAGGCGAAGTATCAACGAGCGTTGAAACAGGTAGAAGAGATGACCACGCTAGCGCAGGTAATTCTCCGCTTCCAAACAATCTTCGATCTTCCAACGCCTCGTATTGATTCTAACAATGAGCAGATATTCAAAGACACGTTGCATAATCGTAAGAAGCGGTGGGAGATCTTCAGAGCCCACATCTCGTCCCGTGCCAAGGCCCAGTTCACCTACTTGCTGAGTGAGCGCAGCTTCCGGGGTCGGCTATTGACCAACCATAAAGAGAAGCTGTTGGACCTTCAAGTATGTTCCACCATTCCCTTGGATCAGCAGCTCATAAACTGACTCGTGCTTGTTCCTACCCAGGTTGAGCCCGATATCACGAAAGACGATAGCACAGGCCGTGGAGCCAAAACACTTTCCGGTGGTGAGAAGTCGTTCTCACAAATCTGCCTGCTGCTTGCCCTCTGGGAAGCCATGGGTTCTCCTATTCGATGTCTCGATGAGTTGTACGTAACCCTCCACCCAGTGTTTCTGCTCTCTGCCTTTACTTACCAACTCTCCAGTGATGTTTACATGGACCATATCAATCGCAAAATGGCCATTGACATGCTTGTAAGTATTTCTCATGCTCGAGTCACCCCATCATTTGATCATTGACTCTTGCTTCCAGATGATCGCCGCTCGACGGTCCATTGGACGCCAATTCATCTTGATCACACCGGGTAATCGGAACGATATCACTATTGATGCTGATGTCCGGGTGAAGGAATTAGCAGAGCCTGAACGTGGGCAAACTAGTTTACCCTATCAAAGGGAGCGGTAAGAATGGATAACATGGTTGATGTACATAGGGTTTGGTCTTGCATTTCTCCTGGGGTGTTTCTTGGAGCTTAATACCCCGTTCAATGTCTGGATATGGCTTAGTTTCAATCTGATCAGCCATTAATTCTTGATAAATTGTCTCAAGTGGTCATCCCATGTGAGTATTGCAAACTAAATTCTGGGCATCTTAATTGTGTACTGTAGAATTGAACAGTCTTCTCTAGGCCGCACCGGATGTAGATCGAGGTCACGTGATGGCAGCGGGACCTGCGATGACCGCCCGCGCAAGTCTTTTGACTTCCGTGAATCCCTTCAGTCTGCCTGAACCTCATCTTCTCTCTTCCCACCTCCCACCTTCAATCTTACCGTCTTCCTTACCTCCCGCCCACGAGAATCTTCTTTGATCTTGTCTTCCACCACTATTCGCTGGGCGTCACTCTTCAACAAGACCTATCTCAATCTGAATGACCGCGGGTCTGACCCTTCTATCCACCATCCTTTTCACCCTGCTGGTTTGAGCTCTGAGCCACTTCCCAGGGTTTCTTCAGCCTTCCTCCCTTAGTCACCTTCAACCAACTCTCACAACCTCGTTCACCCAAGACCCTCGTGAACCGAATCAAATTCCGCTCCCACGAAATCGCACGATTCACAACTTCAAGCCCCGCATCTCTCGTGGAATTGCCTCCTCCACAGCCCTCACCTTATTTCCTTCAATCATCCACAACAACCATGGCTGACGCTATCGCCACACAACTTCAAAACACTACCCTCGGGTAAGTTATCTGGTACTCATTGCATCACAATCCACCATCCGCTGACCATTTTCATCTTAGCGGGGATAACACCGCAGAAGTCAGACTCCAAGACACGCTTCAGCTACCTCCCAGAGATGCCCGACCCCAGACTGAGGTTGGTTGCTCACTGCTCCTTGTGGGAACATACACAGAAAACTGATTTGATTTACAGGACGTTACTGCCACCAAGGGCCTCGAGTTCGAGGACTTCTACATTAAGCGCGAGCTGATGATGGGCATTTTCGAGGCCGGATTCGAGAAGCCCTCCCCCATTCAGGAAGAAACGATACCCGTTGCCCTCACCGGCCGAGACATCCTTGCCCGAGCCAAGAATGGTACTGGCAAGACTGCTGCCTTCGTCATCCCCACCCTTGAGCGAATCAACCCGAAAAGCACCAAGACCCAGGCTCTGATCCTGGTCCCCACAAGAGAGCTGGCTCTTCAGACTTCCCAAGTTTGCAAGACTCTCGGAAAGCATCTGGGTATCAATGTTATGGTTACTACTGGTGGAACTGGTCTCATGGATGATATCATTCGGTTGAATGATGCCGTTCATATCCTTGTCGGCACCCCTGGTCGAGTCCTGGATCTTGCCAGCAAGGGTGTTGCCGATCTGTCTGAATGCCCGACTTTCGTCATGGATGAGGCGGACAAGCTCCTCTCCCCCGAATTCACCCCTGTCATTGAACAACTGATGTCCTTCCATCCTAAGGATCGCCAGGTCATGCTTTTCAGTGCTACTTTCCCCCTCATCGTTAAGTCATTCAAGGACAAGCACATGCGCAACCCGTACGAGATCAACCTGATGGATGAACTCACCCTGCGCGGTATCACACAGTACTACGCCTTTGTGGAGGAGAAGCAGAAAGTGCACTGCCTGAACACCCTGTTCTCAAAGCTCCAGATCAACCAGTCGATCATCTTCTGTAACTCCACCAACCGTGTGGAGCTTCTGGCCAAGAAGATCACAGAGTTGGGTTATTCATGCTTCTACTCGCACGCTCGGATGCTCCAGCAGCACCGTAACCGTGTGTTCCACGATTTCCGCAATGGTGTTTGCCGTAACTTGGTCTGCTCAGACTTGTTGACCCGTGGTATCGATATCCAAGCGGTCAACGTCGTCATCAACTTCGACTTCCCCAAGAATGCCGAGACTTATCTTCACCGTATCGGTCGTTCTGGACGTTTCGGTCACTTGGGTCTGGCCATCAACTTGATCAACTGGGATGATCGTTTCAATCTGTACAAGATTGAGCAGGAGCTGGGCACCGAGATTCAACCCATTCCTCAAAACATCGACAAGAACCTTTACGTCTACGATTCTCCTGAGAACATCCCTCGTCCTATCTCGAACCCCGCTCAACCCATGATTACGGCTCCCCAGCACCCTATCAACGGAGACCGTCAGCCTCGTCGTCAGCACAACCACCAGAACAACGGGCAGTACTACAACAACAACAACCGGGGTCGGGGAGGCTCTTATCGTGGAGGCCGTGGACAAGGCCCTCGCCGTGGCCCCCAGCAACATGATTCCAACCAGGCCGCTTTTGCCCCAAGCCAGGTTGGCCCGCAACCACCAGCTCCCGTGTCATAAACCCAATCGTCATCATAGATCTGAAGCGGGGGTTCTCTCGAAAAACACTGCTATCTTACTCTGATGACCCATGTCACGGCTGCCTCGGATGTTTCCTTTTCAAAACGTGCTACGCATCGCTTCTTGTTTTTGTCTGATTCGTTACCTGCTCCCCTCCCCTCTGCCTTTTTTACCCTTTCTACGTTTTGTCCTGCCTGAGAATCCTTTTTCTCAGAATGGACTTTGGCAGCTTCACTCGACGACTCCATTTCGAAGATGAAGTCTACCATTGCTTTCTCACCAACTCTTCACCCGTCACGATGCTACGGTACTGAGAGGATCTGTGTATCATAATTTCCCGTTCTGCTCTCCATGGCCTCCCAATGGGTTTCATCGCCATGGGTCGCTTTGGGGTTTCTATTTTTGGTTTTGAGCATGGTGCATTGTTCGGTGCCGCGAGTGCTCTGCGATCCTGATTTTCATCCCACACACACAAGGTGTACATATGCTCGTTCACCGCGGTTATGCTTCAACAGGTTTTGCAGGGCAAGTGGCGTTCTCGGGGGTCTTCGATTGACTTTGGCGTTCTGGCGGAGTCGGCGGAAGCTGATTGTTGAGACGGCTTTCTTCGATCTTCATTTTCCTTTTGTTCTCGCTGCTCAGAGAGAACCACGACCTTCTTCCACGATGCACCTGTCAGGTTTTCGATCTCCCCATTGCATATTTCTCTACTCTCTCTCTCTCTCTCTCTCTCCTCGGTTCAGCTTTGAATCTCTGGGAGTCTATTTACCAGCACCACTCCCAATTTCCATCAACCTCATGCCAGCCCTACCTGACCTCGACACGATACCGCGACTATCTCGACATCTTACCTCTTTCCATATGGCATATCTTAACACCATGTTCGATTCTTTCGATGTCGAATCCCCCAACTTCCCCTACAACACCCACCCGAACCCGACGAAATTTGAAAAGAAAAAAAGAAAAAAATTCGGAGGAGCACTAAGATGCAAAGGATCTAGATAGCATCTTGTGAATTGACAATTACTCCCTCTGATATCATGCCTGCATTCATGTAGATCCAGTAGCACAAGTAAACCAATTGTACTGCATCATAGGGGCCTAAAGTGACTGACATCAGGACGAAGACCAACTTCATCAAGGGACTTGGATTTCGTATTCTGTATACTCCGTATATCGACGAACCACCGAGGTCGGAGGAAAGAGAGCTGCGCAAAGTGGGGCTGCGGGCGACCGTAAATGCGATCTACGAAACCCGAGGTCCAGCATCTTTCAACCACGATCATTGTCGCTCCAAATGGCTACGGCGAGTAGGGATCCAACGGCCAAGGTGAGTATACCGTCACTGTGAATCGCATGTTTGAGACTGATCAGTTGAAACGAACAGCCCAGCGCTCTGCGCTCCATCATTGCGGGCTCCACTGCTGGAGCCGTGGAGATCGGTAAGGATACCCCATGTGTGACTTCATAACGATGTGTGCGCGCTAACCACCGGTACTTACCAGCAATTACCTATCCTGCTGAGTGTATGCTCTCGTTGCGCAGTTCCCGACCCTCCTCTCTCTCGCCAAGCTAATTGACGACCTAGTTGCGAAAACCCGGACACAACTGAATCGCCGACTTGCGGAGGGCCAGAAACTCCCGTGGCCGCCATTCGGAAAGCAGTGGTACGCTGGATGTACTACGTTGATTATTGGAAATTCGCTGAAGGCAGGAATTCGTGCGTGTGTTCTTCGTGAAGTGCTTGGAATGTTCGCTCATCTGAGTCTATACAGGCTTCGTTGCGTTCGACGCTATCAAGGCATCTCTCCAAGATGAGAACGGCAAGATTTCGGGGCCGAGGACGGTCGTGGCTGGATTTGGTGCGGGTTTCACCGAGTCTCTTCTCGCGGTGACTCCCTTTGAGAGTATCAAGACTCAATTGTCGGCAGTCCCTTTGGTTCGAACTCCCGGTCCTGGCAACACATTACTGACATGGCTGTACTGGCAGGATTGACGACCGAAAGGCTGCTAAGCCACGTATGAATGGGTTCCTTCACGGTAGCAAGATTATCTGGCAGGAACGTGGAATCAAAGGCTTCTTCCAGGGCTTTGTGCCTACTACTGCTCGGCAGGCAGCCAACTCGGCCACGCGGTTCACCAGTTATACTACTATCAAGCAGTTCGCCGAGGGCTATGTGGCCCCCGGTGAGAAGCTTGGAACACTCGCTACATTTGGTATCGGTGGATTGGCGGGTATTATCACAGTGTATGTGTCGGCAGCTTCCTAGGATGAAAGCATTCTACTCAGCCCGCTGACTTTGATGATTCTACTAGTTACGTGACCCAGCCTCTTGACACAGTCAAGACGAGGTCAGTATCCCAGTTGAACATAAACAGTGTTATGTGGAAGTCACTGACCATCTTTCTAGAATGCAATCGCTCGAAGCCAGCAAGCACTACAAAAACAGCTTTGTCTGCGCAGCCAGAATCTTCAAGGATGAGGGTGTCTTCACTTTCTGGTCTGGAGCCATGCCCCGACTGGCCAGATTGATCCTGAGCGGTGGAATTGTGTTTACCATGTGCGTTGTCTTTTGCAGTATCCGCTGATGTTTCCTGGTCCGATATGCTAACAACCCCTGGCAGGTATGAAAAATCGATGGAGTTGATGGATATCGCGGATCCCGAGCGGAAGTACCTATAGGATGGTATCTTGATTTGAAAGTATGTACATTTAACATAGATCGGGTGCGAGCATTATGTGCCGTTTCAATAGAGTCAATATCCATGAGAATGTGTCGCTATAAAAGTACATGGTATCATTTCTTTAGTGTACAATATGACCAGGAGAGGCCTTGTGGTCTTTCACTTCTTCTTCGCCTTTTCCTCCTTGAGCATTTCTTCTGCTACCATGGTCTCAACATCACGGTCAGCCATCCAGGTGCGTACGCTTTCCATAACCGTCTCCAAGCCGTCGCCGCCATCGAGGACACCATCGAGATTGTGGATCGTGGTGCCGCTCCGATGATCGGTACAACGGCTCTGGCCATAGTTGTATGTGCGAATCTTGTCTCCGCGGCCCATCCGAGCCACTCCGCCCATCGCACCGCGGCGCAATTGAACCAGTTCTTGCTCGCGTGCCTCCTGGCGTGCCTCGGCGATTTTGGCTCGTAGCACCTGCCAGGCCTTGCGTCGGTTGGATTGTTGGGACCGTTCATCCTGCATGGAGACAACGGTGCCCGTGGGAATATGAGTCAATCGAATGGCGGACTCGGTCTTATTGACGTGCTGTCCACCGGCACCGCTAGCTCGCATCTTTTCCACGCGCACTTCTTGCGGGTCAATATAGTAGTCACTGTTGGGATCTTCAAAGTTCAACGCATTGTCCGAGCCACTGCCGCTCTCTGGGAAACTTGGCAAAACCATTACACTGACGGCACTGGTGTGTGTTCGACCTTTGGTTTCTGTGGCTGGTACTCTCTGGACTCGGTGCACCCCGGATTCGGTCCGCATGATATCGTATGCACCGTCCGCCTCGATCTCGATCACTCCTTCGCTCAGGCGATCCTCCGATGCTCCATCCTCGACATCCTGTTTCAAAATCGTCGGCCGAAGACCTCGCCGGGAACAGAAAGACATGTACATCCGAAGCATTTCAAATGCGAAGAGGCCCGCCTCATCACCTCCTGCTCCAGGGCGAATCTCCACGAGACATGGTAGATCTGCGAACGGGTGGCGGGGGATCAGGGCCTTCTTGAGTCGGTCTGATATCGTAGGCAAGGCCTCCCGGGTGGAGTCTAGGTCCTCAATTGCGAGAGATCGTAGTTCGTCGTCAGTCTCGGGTTGCTCTAGGAGAGACTTTAGTTCGGTAATAGACTCGTTCGCGCTGTCCCATTCTTTCAGGACTGTTGTAACTGGAGCGATCTCCCCGGCTCGTTTGGCGACTTTGGCATCGAAGGTCTCTGCCAATTTTTCGGAGAGTTTCGCATGTTCGGTGGCGAGCAATCGGGCTCTCGTCAAAAGGACCGGAGACAGGCCGGAGTCTGGGGCGGCTGGGTAAATTAGCGGAGGTACGTTCAAGATGAAGAGCTTTAGATTATGGATATATTTACCGGTATGTGCAGATCGCAGGAATAAATTCAGGCCCAATCTAGCAGGTCGCCAGAATAATCGGCGGCATTGGAGCATCCTTGGTGAAGTTAAACAAGTGAAAGGGCCAAGAAGATAAGAAGATCGGAGGATTTGCGGGCGTAATTTATCGTACGGTACGCGTAAAGGCCACCGAACGGGCTTCGAGAGTCTTCGACTTCGCATTCCATCGCTGACTTGTCCTTATCAACCTTCACTTTCTCTTTTACTCTTTTTTTTGTTTCTTTAGATCCAACTATTACCTGGGCCATGTTCATGCGCCTCAATTAAATTCAACAATGCGCATCTCGCTTGAAACCGTCACGGCCGTCCTGGCTTGTCTCTCCACCAGCTATGCACTCCAGATTCCCCCCGATACGCCGCTCTCTGAGTTGATCTCCTCCGCCAAAGCGCATCTGGCAAAGGGCTCCCCACGAGATGCTCTCGTATACTTCGATGCTGCCGTCTCACGCGATCCTACCAATTATATCACCATCTACCAGCGTGGCGCTGCTTATCTGTCCATTGGCAAGAACACCCAGGCGACGGAGGACTTCAATCGAGTACTGGAACTAAAGCCCGATTTCGAGGGCGCGCTACTCCAGCGATCTCGTCTCCGCGCTCGGTCTGCCCACTGGAAGGAAGCTTTACAGGATTTGGAGCGTGCGGGGAAGAAGAACTCGGAGGAATACCAGGAGCTCCAGGCCGCGCGGGATGCAGCAGCCCTAGCTTTGGCTGCGGAGAAGAAGGGAGACTGGGAAGTCTGTGTCGCGCAGGCGGGAGTGGCCATTATGAAGGCGAATACGGATCTGTCGTTGCGACAGGCTCGCGCACACTGTCGGTTTGAGAGAGGTGAAGTGGAGGAAGGTGTGAGCGATCTCGCGCATGTTCTACAGATCTCCCCGAACTTGGTGGAGCCTCATCTACAGATGTCCTCCATGCTGTTCTATGCTCTGGGTGATAGTGATCGTGGTCTCGCGCAAATCCGCAAATGTCTGCATACCGATCCTGACTCGAAGGCCTGTAATCGTCTCTATAAACGAGAACGACAGCTGGCTAAGTCATTGGGGAAATTGCACAGTGCACTGGAGGCGCGCAAGTTCAGCAATGCCGTCAAATTGATGGTGGATGATGGGGAAGACACTGGGCTGATCACGGATGTGAAGAATGATGTCGCTGAGGCGAGAACAGCGGGTCATATTCACCCAGCGGCGTCTAATAATCTCTATGTCTTCCTGGTTGAGAAGACGTGCGAGTCCTACCGAGAGGTTCGTACCCCCAGTCCTTTCTTTTCGCCGGTCTACAGTGCTAACTTGTATCGATAGATGCGTATGGCCAAGAAGGCTGGTCCTTATTGCGCCGAGTCCCTCCAATTGGTTCCATATTCTCTTCATGGTCTACTATACCAGGCCCAGACTGAGCTGGATGAAGATCAATTTGAACAAGCAGTGCGCACATTGAACACTGCTCGGGAGCATCATCCGCACGCCCAGGAGGTCCAGTCCCTTCTCCAAAAGGCACAGGCCCTGTTGAAGCGATCGAAGCAAAAGGATTATTACAAGGTGCTCGGGGTCAGTCGGGACGCGGACGATCGGACGATCAAGCGCGCATACCGTCAATTGATGAAGCTGCACCACCCCGACAAGGCTCACGCCCAGGGCGTGTCTAAGGAAGAGGCGGAGAAGAAGATGGCCTCTATTAACGAGGCATACGAGGTCCTGTCCGACTCTGAACTGCGTACCCGTTACGACAATGGCGATGATCCCAACGACCCCGAGTCGCAGCAGCGAGGTAATCCCTTCCAACAGGGCAGTCCCTTCGGTCATGGAGGTGGCCAGCAGCAATTCTTCTTCCAGCAGGGTGGCCAGCAGTTCAAGTTCGGTGGTCAGGGTTTCGGAGGCTTCCCCTTCCGCTGATCTTTTTTTTTCACTTTTCATTGGCGTCCCTTTGCCATTGTAGAACATACCGCGGTGTTTCTAGGAGTATCTACGCCACGTTGTCCGCTGCCCGTTGGAGGGTATTATGGGCTAGGCATCATTGTTGTCCTTTTCGAGCTGTTTCTTCTTCTTCTTTCCGTAGTTACCATGATCAGCGAAATGGACAAAATTCAGCTGCAGCATCGTCTGGTTCATTGACTATCCTAGTACGGTAAACTCCCTTTCGACCGGTAGCACATTGCGATCCTCACTCGATAAATTGCTGCCATTGAACATCGGTCCTTCTTTTCTTTTCCTCCACAGCCTCGTCTTCACGATCCGGGCGCATCCGTCAGCGGCACGTATCTCACTTGGAACACCTTCTGTTTGTGAACCGATCCATCAGCCTTTTTATCCACCACCCAGATATACTGGCCACCCCCAAGACCCAAGCTACCCAATCTAGTCCCATCATTCTCAGACTCGACCGGAATGAACAGCCGTCCGGGGGCCCGCAACTGCTCAATCAGCACTGGGTGAAGCTCCTCCGCCGCCGCGCCAACATGGATAGCATCGTAGGGGGCATTTTCTTTCCAACCCAGACGTCCATCTCCAGTGACAAATTTGACTTGTCCAGATTGCAGGAGTTGGCGACCTTCTTCCGACTTGTTCATGTTGGATCGAGCCAGTTCGACTAGTTCGGGGATGTGGTCGATGCCAATCACCTGGCCTGGGGTGGCGCTGCCGGGCCGGCCGGTCACTAGATTCGCCAGGACGTGTGTAAGGTATCCCGAGCCAGATCCGATGTCTAGGACCCGGGATCCAGGTTCAAGGTGGTCAATTAGATACTCGCAGGCGTGGCCGTGCATGTGTGGTGCGGAGATGGTGGCTCCATGCCCGATGGGCTGGGGCGAGTCCGAGTATGGCCTTGAGCGCGCGTAGTGAGCGCGGTCAACCTGGTGGGAACGTCAGAGAGTGTTTGTGGTTTTAAAATCATGGTCTTTTGTAGTGTGGGTAGATGCTCACGCCTATCATGGCTTCTTTGACGCGTTCATTCTTGATAAGTCCGGCTTTGGATAGATTCTCAATCAACTCGGTGTTAGTGGATCCGGAGCAATACCACGCCATGCTGAAGGTCCTTGTAGGGCGCCAGGTGAGTCTTTGTTGTAGTTTCCGTAGTCTATTGAGCATATGGGGGTTTGAGAGCCTGAAAGGATAAAGCTTAGAGATGTCTCAAGAGCGTTTGGTGATGATTGATGATATCGTTGGAGGCAACGGACTCTGTGACGCCATGCTCTCCTCATCCTCCACGTGATGGCGTCTCAACAGTTGTTCCCGCCCTGTGGTGGAGATATAGGTTGATATTGACCTTTCTAATGTTTGAGAATCTGCCAGTTCACAGCACTTTGCATGCGGTTTAAGATATTACGGGCTACGACACCGTGGTTTAGCCTTGGTAGTGGTATATACTTAACTCCTAGTGTGGAGATATATATCTCCACAGTCACAAATTCGCTATCCATGTATTAGATACCACATTATTGTCCATGTGGCCAGGCACAGAAAAACAAGTAAAAACATCAAGTACATAGCTAAAGCCGCTACTATTACTAGTAGGATATCACATTACTCATCTTTAACGCATAAGGTATGGATGAATTATTTAAGGTGAAAGGATATGGAGCCTGAAAGCCTAGACATCCAGAAAAAGGCGGGAGGGGTACTGATGACTCAGCGAGCATTTTATAACATAAACAGCACACGTGACTTTCGAAACTATCCTTCCTTACCATCACTCACCGCCTCCCACACCGCCCTCATCACCACCATCACGTGCCCCCCCCCAAACACCATCTTAACTCCGACCGCCCCGCTGATTTCAAGAAGTGCCGCCAGCATGGCCACTGAAGCGGCGCTTGCCAACTTTGACGTCCGCGCCGATGTGGACTTCATGACCCTGGACTATCTGGCATGTTTCGCGCTGGATATGATCCTGGCCGCAGCCGGCACCCCCAACCCCAGCCCTGAGCTGGAAGATGAAGTGAAGTGGACGGCGAGTCTCGTCGAAAGTGAGTTATGATAATCCCTGATTCCTGATCTCTGATCGCACTTTCATGTGTCAGTTCTGACTTTCTTCAGCCTTCCAATCCCTGCTGCGCCGAAACCATCCAGAGCAGCCAATCCCCCTGGAGCTGGATGTCAAGCTGCGAGTCTTCGCCCTGGCTCGTGATCTCTGGAACTACCCCGACCCGCAAACCACCACCACTCCTGCCTCCGCCTCCGCCGCCACCAACAACTCCCCTCCCCTGGCGCGCATTGGGATTGACTTCCTGAGAATGTGCCAGGTCGCCGCCCACCGGGTCTCGGAGACTCGGTGGTTCGACGTTGGTGGCCGGTTCATGATCCAATCCGCGCTGCAGGGGGTCCGCCAGGGGGTCCTTGTTTCACTCCGCCAGTTCTCGGCCTGGACCCCGGACACCCTTGAGCGCCGATCAAAGTGGTGGGACGTCCGCGAGAGCTACGCGGCAGAGATCCCAGACGACCTGGGTGACCGTGCGGCATGGGAGACTCTGGACCAGCAGTACCCATTTGCCTACTTCAAGGCCATCGTGGTGGAGTTCCTCTTCGAGCTCATGACGACCCTCGACGCCCCCATTCTCCTCCAGCTGGAACGGGGCAAGCTCGATGGCTGGACCCCCGAGGAGACCCAGCAGCTGATGAAGGAGGCTGGAATGATTTGAACTCGACGCTCACCCCCATCAGAACGCCTTTTCGTTACCCACCCCCAACAGAAAGAGATCGCCTCAACACGACAGTCCCCCCCACCAGAAAGAGATCGCATTTTCCTCACTCGTCATGTTTTCTCACTTCTCCTGTTGACTTCCCTCTCTTGTTGACCAACCAGTCACATTGGTCTTTTCGTCTAACCTGTCATATTCTCTAACTTGCTTTGTTGTTTGATCAGGTCCGGGAGGAGAGGAGGGCGGGCGGAGATGAACATGACTTCATCTAAAAACCTCCCCTACCCGATTCATTTCACAGTCATGTTGATCGAACGGACCGATATCTAAGAGATACGCTGACCGTAGGCGCATGAGACACCGCCACCACAAAGACTGGATGGCTTTACCTTCGAGACCCTTTCTCACGAGTCAAGAAGAGAATATCCTAGATGTGCTACTCAAGAACGTAACCAGTTTGTTCAGTGAAATGGCGGTTATATTTTGAAATCGAATAATCTACAGAGGGTGCCAAAGGCGGCTCTAACCACGACAAACACAAATTACCCAAAAAGATGCTCAGCGTCGAATGATTCAACCGAGCAGCATGCGGCGGGGGTCCTCGATGTACTCCTTGACCTGTGGCGGGGATTAGAACCTGGTCCCATTTTGAAGGATAGGGAGTCCAGCGACATACCTTGACAAGGAAAGTGACGGCCTCACGGCCGTCCAGGAGACGGTGGTCGTAGGTGAGGGCGAGGTACATCATCTATTTGCGAAAATTAGTGCCCTGTATGATTGCAACGATGAAGAAGTGGCGAATGCTATCTTACCGGGCGGATCTCAACCTTGCCGTTGATGGCAACGGGCTTGTCCTTGATGGCGTGGAGACCCAGGACGGCTGGAGAGAAATTTGTCAGAGAAATGTTGCGTAAAATCAACCGGAAAGAATGAATCGATGCTCACCAGTCTGGGGCAGGTTGATGATAGGGGTACCCATCAGGGAGCCGAAGACACCACCCTTGAATACCTGTTAGCAAATAGTCATATCATGGCAAAATTACATGGCTGAACTTACGTTGCTGATGGTGAAAGTACCACCGGCCATATCCTCAATGGTGAGCTTGTTGTCACGAGCCTATCAATCAGTGTCAGTAAATGATTCTCCTTCCCATCATAGAGCGAATCTGCCGTACCTTCTTGCCGAGCTCGGCGATCGACTGCTCAATACCAACCAGATCCATAGTCTCGGTGTTGCGAACAACCGGGGTTACCAGACCCTTCTCGGTAGCAACAGCAACACTGATGTCGACGTAGTCACGGTAGACAATGGTGTCACCGCCGTTGGGGCCCTCAATGGAGGCATTGACGGCGGGAACATCCTTCATGGCCAGCACGCAAGCGCGAGAGAAGGCGCTCATGAAGCCCAGCTTGACACCGGTCTTCTTGAGGACATCGTCCTTGTACAGCTTGCGGAACTCCATCAGCGAGGACATGTCAACCTCGTTGAAGGTGGTCAGAGAAGCAGCGGTGTTCTGGGACTGCTTCAGGCGCTCGGCAATGCGCAGGCGCATGCGGTTCATCTTGACCTATTAACGTAAAAAAATCGCTGTTAGTTCTAGATCACTGACTGGGAAGAAAATAGAAAGGTCAAAACATACGCGGCGCTCCTCGCGACCGCCAATGGCGGGCTTGGACTCGGTAGCAGCAGGCTTGGGGGACTCGGCCTTAGCAGGGGCGGGCTTGGGGGCAGCAGGCTTAGTCTCCTTGGGCTTCTCGGGCTCGGCGGCGGTCTCCTTGGGCTTCTCAGCAGCAGCCTCCTTGGGCTGTTCGGGAGCGGCCTCCTTCTTGGCCTCGGGGGCAGCACCGCCCACCTCCAGCCTGACGAGGTCCTGGCCGACAGTGACGGTGTCCTCCTCGTTCACAAGAAGCTCCTTGATGGTACCAGCCTCCGGGGCGTTCACGGAAACATCGATCTGGTGCGCGAGGTGCTCGTGTTAGATTTTGTAGATCAAGAAAAACTGTTGAAGTTCGAGAATATCTCTACCTTGTCGGTCTCGATAGTGGCAATCTCCTCATCACGCTCGACGTAGTCGCCAACCTCTGATAGTAGAATGTCAGCAATTGTACAAGCGGAACAGGTTTTTCAGCCCTGAGCAGCTGAGTGGACATACGTTTAGAGAATTGCTTCAGAGTACCCTCTGTGATCGACTCGGCCATCTGGGGGACCTTGACAATGGAGTCGGCTAGATCGCATAAGACATTAGTCTCATGTTATGTCTTGGGGGATAGAATGAGGCTGTGGTAGCTACCGTAGGTGCGAATCTGGGAGCCCACGAACGGGGCGAGGTTGCGCGAGACATTGATGCTGTTTGTATCCTTGATTAGTATATCGCATGCGACTCGTAGGGGCGTATGTTCTTACCCCGAGGACACCTGCAGCAGGCCAGAGGCCCTGGGGAAGGCATTGGAGCGCGTGAGGGTGGACAGGCACTGGGCTCCGCTAAGCCGGCTGGGAGCCCGAGTGGCCCGGGTCAGAGTCGTCAGGCGCTGGCCGGAAAGACGCGCGAGAGGGAGTCGAGCAGCCATGATGTGAAGAAAGACCGAGATCACAAACAATAAAAGTCACAAAATATCTCCCAGAGGAAGTTGGGAGGAGAGGCGGAGAACAGGGATTGATAGGGGGGGAGAGAAAAGAAAAAGGCCTCAAAACGCCCTGTTGCTGTTACGTAGCCGAAGCGCAAAGCTCCCGAAGCCGAGATGCGGAAGAAGCCCGGCAACGGAGTAATATTCTTACGCCCGGCTACGGGCATCCGCAGCAGCCCTAATGGCACTTTGCAACGAATGGGGAAGCTGAGAATAGTCAACCCGCAGCCCTTCCTATTCTCGGACGATCTGAACGAATTGACGCGGATTGTCCAGGAGCCCTCTGCGCCCTCGATTGAATTATACGATCCTGCTTCTCGATAAGCTCGCTTCAATTGAGCTTCCAAATACACCATGTCTACCACCACTGTGACGTGAGTTCCCTGCGACGTCGTCCTGGCGCAATTCCACTTCACCACACACCTCCACCATCGTCATCACCATCACTATCAGGCACCAGGAAACTCTGACTGACATTGTCGTTACAGGTCGCTATACCGGCGCTCCCTGAAGCTGTCCCTGGACTGGGCTGTCCAGCGATCCATCTGGCGCGGCCAGGCCGTCTACATCCGCTCCCTCTTCGATGCCAACAAGGATGTCCGTGATCCTCGCCAGCAACAGGTACGCGACCATAATCGATCTCCGACCGAAAGACCCACTAACTAACGACAATAATCCAGATTCTCCTGCGCGAGACTGAGAAGCTGTTGAGCGAGTGGAAGCACCCCGACCCCTACCGGGCTCCCACGGCCCCCGGTGGTACGTGTCGATCGTTTTATATTGGCCTGTCGCGTATCCAGCTTACGATAATTTATAGGAAACAAATGGGAGCGCAACATTCCCGCTCCGATTCTTCCATGTATGTTGAACTGCTCTTCCTCAGTCCTCTACTCCAGACTAACCATGCTCCTCAGATGCGGCTCCCCCGGCCGCCCACTAAAGGACTGGGTTTCGAGCATGGATATCATTCACTTGGGGGTTTGCGAATCAATTTCATACAATATTTGTCGTTTTTCCAAATTACAGTCACAGGCACATGTAGATACAATGAAAAAAAGCCTATGTCACATTTCAAATCCAATCAACTCCGAACTTGCGTTTTTTTGATGACGAGCAGAGCCTCAAGGCAGTTGCAGTCCGTGCTTATTGCCATGAGTATCAAAATGAGAACCATGCTGTGGATAGTGCTTACGCCAGAATAAGGAAATGGAGAGGAAGTATAACTGGAGGACCTAGAATCTTTTCATTGATTCGGGCGTTAGCCCGGGACTAGTTATCCGAAAAAAAGAACTTGAAATCCCTCGAACAAGCTTGAAGTTCGTCGGTATCATTCCATGCCCGTAGACAATGTACAACCTGGAAACTGATGAAGAAAAGAGAAAACGCAGAGCCATAACGTGCCCATCCCATAACCCCATTATCGTGTCAATGAACCAACCCGCGCCGGAAAAAACAAAACGAAAACTGCGAGAAGAAAACCGTTTACAGCTCCTGGCTGCCCTTGCCGGCCTTGGGGGTCTTCTTGGGCAGGAGGTCTAGAAAAAGACGTGTCAGTAAATGATGAAGCCCGAAAGATGGATGGAAGTGAAAACGTACTCTGGTGGATGTTGGGGAGGACACCACCCTGGGCGATGGTGACGTGACCCAGGAGCTTGTTCAGCTCCTCATCGTTGCGGATGGCGAGCTGGAGGTGACGGGGGATGATACGGGTCTTCTTGTTGTCACGGGCGGCGTTACCGGCCAACTCGAGGATTTCGGCAGCCAGGTACTCGAGGACGGCAGCGAGGTAGACGGGAGCACCGGCACCAACACGCTGAGCGTAGTTGCCCTTGCGGAGCAGACGGTGGACACGACCAACGGGGAAGGCCAGACCGGCCTTGGAGGAACGGCTGTAATTGTTCATGTCAGAATGAGTCGTTGATCATGATGGGAACGGGGCTCAAGATTGGAATCTTGACGCGTCCATCAAAACAAATGGATAAGGGGATTCAACTTACGACTGAGCGTTCTTGGAACCGCTAGCCTTGCCGCCGGACTTTCCGCCAGTCATTTTGAATGTGGGTTGTGAGGGTTGGGTTTTTGAAAAAAGGGGTTGATTGGGTGGTTGAAGAGTTTGTGGTGGTTGAGAGCGAGTTGGGAGAGTTGTCGTACGTGGTGGAAGAGGGGGGGGCGTCTTGACGGAGGATAGACAGGAGCTTTATAAGAAACGCGGAGGGTGACGTTGGGCGGGCATCAACCAACGGAACTCCAGATCACGCTCTCGCTTAGCGGGATCGGCCAATGATAAGGCGGGATCACGGCC
The DNA here is from genome assembly GCA_022985105.1 of Penicillium ochrochloron. Lineage (NCBI taxonomy): Eukaryota > Fungi > Ascomycota > Eurotiomycetes > Eurotiales > Aspergillaceae > Penicillium > Penicillium ochrochloron. Next base: position 401,614 of record JAAVMA010000027.1, read on the forward strand.
AATCCGCGCCGTGTTGATGGGCGGGCTCATTCCAAATCAGGAATGGTCCCGTATTCATTACGCCGTACCAGCCCATACCCTGGACCCGCGTGATCGCCCCTCCCAATTAACTATGATCCCCCACAGTCAGACGCGTCGGCCCCCTCTTAATCATACAGATCATACCAGCTTGTGACCGTATTGAAATTCCGGCTCTTTTGTGCCCTTCTGGATCAACGACCCATGGGCGGTCGCGTATATAAATCACTCCCCCCCCTCATCACCGCGCTTTACTTCCTCCCTCTTCATCTCTGCTTCCAACCCTTCACGCTCCATCCATCTTTCAACCTTTTCCAAACCAAACTCAAACCACCCCCATTTCCAACCCCCTATCATCAACAATGGCTCCCCCCAAGGCTGCTGAGAAGAAGCCCTCCACCGCCGGCAAGGCTCCCGTTGGCGGCAAGGCCCCTGCTGAGAAGAAGGAGGCTGGCAAGAAGACTTCCGCCGCCACTGGCGAGAAGAAGAAGCGCGGCAAGACCCGCAAGGAGACCTACTCTTCCTACATCTACAAGGGTGAGTTTTCCGATCTGTTTTGGATGGTTTTTTTTCGGATATCCATTCTTTTGACGCGACGCGTATTCTGACTTTGTTATTCTCTAGTCCTCAAGCAGGTCCACCCCGACACTGGTATCTCCACCCGTGCCATGTCCATCCTGAACTCCTTTGTCAACGGTATGTTTTGCCTTTTTTGCATTCCGATCTGACGCGTGTCATGCGTCTCTACTTAACTATATTCTGACTCCTTTTTCAGACATCTTCGAGCGTGTCGCCACCGAGGCTTCCAAGCTTGCCGCCTACAACAAGAAGTCCACCATCTCTTCCCGAGAGATCCAGACCTCCGTCCGCCTCATCCTCCCCGGTGAGCTGGCCAAGCACGCCGTCTCTGAGGGTACCAAGGCCGTCACCAAGTACTCCTCTTCCGCCAAATAAGCGGTTTCTTGGCTTGTTTCTATTTTCTATTTCTTGCGGCTTTGCTCTTGTTTTTCCTGCCTCCTGATCTTTTCCTGGGCTCTCGGAGGCGGTTCGGTTATGGGTGTTTTGCGGGTTTTCTAATGTGTCATGGGATGGTATCAATTTTCTTTTCCCCGATGGGCGACTTTTTCTGATGGTTACTACTCGATGCGCGTGGTGTAACATAACAACTCGGGTCTGGGGCTGGTTGCACGGTTTAACCTACTCCTAACTAGAACGCGAAATTCCAAATGCTTGATTGCATTAACGCAATATTCTTGGTTCTGCTCTCTCTTTCCCTATAGATTTCTTGTACATGGTCGAGGCGAGAATCTGCTTTCTTGTTTCGGGTTTGGGGGACGGTTCTCCATGATCTTGTGGCGAACATTGCGGGTCTATGCGGCTCTACCATGGCAGCTACTGTATTGTGAATTTGCGACTTACACCAATGCATCGGCATCCGAATCAGAATCATCCAGAACCTCCACTTCATCCAGCGCCTCCTTCCGGCCATGTCCTGCATCGATCGGCGGCTCCCCCGTGACAAGATGGATGATCGGTTTCCTCGTCGTGGACTGGACTCGGGCTTTCCAATCAGCCCAATCAGCGTCATTTTTGATCAAGAATCCAATGAGCATGCTGGGATCCATATCCTTGATGTGGATGCGCCGCAGTCGACGGGTGTGGTAGGTATCCAATTCTTCTACACTTAATGCTTCGGCAGGGCGATAAGGTACTGCTGGGCGTGTGGAGTGTGGGTCAAGGAAGAACAGATGGGAGTCCTGCGACCCCACAAAATAATGTGATGCGGATGGGCGACCGCTGGAACAGGAAGACGCTTGTTAGCTTTCGCATTTTTCTGGCAGTTGTTTTGATGGAGGGATATGGGTTGACACTTACCCAGCGATCCCCACCGACTGTGGGTATTGCAACGCCTCCTGTAGTCCATCCCAATAGACCGAGGTGACATGGTCGATCCCCAACCTAACACCCATGAGGATCAATGTTGGCTGGATCTGCCCGCTTTGATTGCTGGCAAGTCGAATAAATTGCTCTTCGTACACGTCAGACGTGTCCTTGGTCACGTAGACCCGGAGCGTCGGTGGTTCTTGTGTATTAGATAGCATCCTGGTAATCCCAACTCTGGTCAGCCTTCTTGTATATACGGGTTCCGCGATTCGCGAGGCTGGCAGTCCTGGGGCAGGGGTACGAACTGGATACACCTGGCAGTCGCTGATGGCCCAAACCATTCCCCGGGATATTTCCCACATGACTCGGCTCCGCACTGGACAAAACGATGTATGGAGAATGGAGCTTCGGGATGATCTGCAAACATGGCCAGCAGCTTCGATTCTTCTTCGGGCTGTTGTCCTCTTCGCCAGTCTGTCTTCATCGTCGGCTTTTCTTGTCTCGTCCATCGTAATCTGGGGGGACCCTTACCTCGTCCGAACTGGAGTATGCTTAGGGCATTTGCAAGGAGACTCTGTCCTGATCGGATCATGCAACCCCACCCGGTATCGGATGTGAAGCCCTGTGAATCCATAAGCTGGCTGCGCAGGCGGACTCCCAGCGTCATCGACGACGTCGCTTCGGGTTTATTGCTGCGCGGAATTGGCGCGAAGTGCGAGCGGTAGGTCATCCATGTTCGTGATTCAAAGTCGGCCAGAAAGGCCTCGGGCCAGGCACCGCCTGTGTCATTCACACCGTTTGCTGCTTGTTCGACGCGACTCGCCTGGTCTAGCGGGCGGAGGATGGGGAAATCAGTTGCTTTTCGTGGAGTTGTCGAGGGGTTTCATTCTCTAGGAAAACCAGTCGCATACCTGTTTCATGGGGCTCCTCTGGCCGGGTGGGCGTGTATCGTTGGCCTAAACACCATATGGGGGATTCTGGCGTAGTGTCATTCTTGGGTTCGGGGTCCCAGAAGTATTGTACGATACGCTTGCATTTCTCTAGATCGACCCCTGTCATGTCCACGGCTTTGGCTATGTCGGTCGGGGAATGAAGCGTGGCGGGGGTTTGTTGGAGGTGGAGGAGGTTTCAATGAGGGGAGGAGTCACAAGAGGTGGAGGATGATGCGGGTAGTTTAGATATATATAATAGGCGGAGTATAGATATCCACCACCTCTATCTCATAGGAAGTCACAATAACCGGTCAGAAATTCGGATGATAGAAAGAAGAAAGAGAGAGATAGAGAGAACCAACCAAAGACCAAGGACCTGAAAATACCGTAAGAGAGAAAGAGATACGAAGATGGAGAAAGCGACGGTCACAGGCACCCATCACGACGTCACTGCGTCGACCGGGCCGCGCGCCTCGAGAGCAGTATGAACAGTCGTAGAGGGGAAGGTGGTATGTGTTTTGAGAGATTTATATAGCTAGAGGATCAAATATTTGAATTATTCTACGAACTAATTTTTTTTTTTGGAAAATATTATTGGGGATACTTGACCTCTGATCATCTCTCCATGATCTTCTCCAGTTCTACTGTTGTTGTCTCCTCCAAACAACAGTCGTGACTGGTCCCACCGCCCGGCCCCACTCCCGCAGAAAGTCCGAAAGCCCAAAAGTCCAGAAAAGAGTTACTTCCCTTCCCCTCGCCGACTTCTTCATTCTCCACCACCCCCCTCATCCTCATCTCTCCCACGCCCATATGGCCCGCCATGGGAAATCCAAGGCTCGGGCCAAAAGGCCCCCTGCAATGTTCCACTCACGTAATGACCGCCATGATTTCTCACTGTTCGCGCCGCTGGCTGACTATCATTCCATACAGCATCGCCACATCAATTTACCATGCAGCAGGAGGCCCGCAACACCGAAACGCACACGAGAGACTGGCAAAGTAGCACACTTCGCAAGAACCCTGTGAAGTTTGTCAAGGCCGGAGAGTTACAACGGAGTGAATTCGAGACGGTCGACCAAGCAGATCAAGAAAGCGAAGGCCAGGCGGGAGATGACGCGAAGGAGTCTTCGCCCGCCGTGGTCAGCCCACCAGAGCCAACCCAAGATAACACCGAGTTTGGATTCTTCTTTGATGCCACACCTCAGACTGTGACCGACACGGGGCTCCCAGACCCGATCATACGAACTCAATTGAGCGATTTCGATGACTCGAGCGAGGATGAAGTGGTGTTCACAGGACGGAAAACCGGCACGAGGCCTATCGTGATTGAGACCAGCAAAGAAGAGCTCCGAGAATTCCTGCATGCACCACAGACGGTGCTCTCCACGACACAACATAAATCAACCGCGGCAGACGCCCCAGCGACCCGGAATCCCCGGTCGGAGCCGAGCCAGAACCGCGAGCAGCCACACACACAGGACACACGCAAATGGACACGAGAAGATGAGGACAACATGCTGGCAGATTATATCGCCAACATGGACACTGATTACCAGGAGGACATTATCTCTCACATGCAGGTCGAGCTCGAAGGTGGCATTGACGTTGCCCAGGCTGCAGCGGACTCGAAGTCATCTGCCCATGGTCAAGACGAAGCCGACGAGTCACTGACCCAGCTGGATCCTACTCGGCCGGAGTGTGTCTTGAAGGAGGCTCAAGTCCAAAGCTCGATTGATGGTAAGTGCACCCGAATTGGAGTCGGATCCCATACCATTCTAACGTGGAAGACTTAGTGCTGTCTCGGATGTGTCTCGATACGGAACCAGATCAAGTCACCGATTCGAGCGATAACGATGACGACGACGAAGATGAAGACGAAGATGACGATGACGTGGATATAGATTCGACGGATGAATTCTATGTGGAATCCGACGACGAGGATCTGGATGCAGAACTGCTGGAAGACCTAGCGATCAACTATCTTGCGGATAAAAAGAAAGGAGGACGTTCCGGGAAAGTGCCATTTGCATCGGCCACGGCATTTGCAGATGCTCTCGAGGCAGATCCATACTATGGACTCGACATGATGGATTTCAATCGACCAAGTTTACAGAAGAAGGGCAAGGGCAAGAAACCACCCGCTCTGGACATGATGTTCTCTGACAGCGACCTTGAAGCCCACCTCCACGAAGTGTGGCAAACCGATCGCAAGAAGAAGAAGGCAAGGAAGCAGGAACGAGAAGAGCTTCGCGCCCAAGGGTTGCTCGGTAGGAGCACCGGAGAGGCGGATCTCAAGGTCAAGTATTCCAAGGGGATGAATCTGGAGGAATTGATCACCGAGATTCGATCTTTCCTATTGTCATCAAACACTACGTGCGTGGAATTTTTTGATTTCCCCCAGTTTCCCATCCTACCCGCACGCCAGATGCTAATTCCCACCTAGCCTTGCACTGCCGGCCATGACGAAGCACCGTCGAAAGACGATCCATGAGCTAGCAAATGCGATGCATCTCAAATCGCAATCTCGAGGCAATGGTCCCTCACGATTTCCCATTCTTATCAAAACCTCTCGCACCCCCGCATACACCCGCAAGACTATTTCCAAAGTGGATGATTTGCTGTCCGGCAAAAAGCTCAATCGCCAGCTTTACCAGTCCTGGGGCTCAGATGCATCCAAGTACACCAAGACAGTCAAGGTCAAACGGGGGGCCGCTGGCGGCGCGGTCACCTATATGGATGGCGATGTGGTCGGTGGAACTGCTCCAGAGATCGGGGCCGGAAACAAAGGACGCGCCATGCTGGAGAAGATGGGATGGAGCAGCGGCACTGCGCTCGGAGCTATCAACAACAAGGGTATTTTGCTCCCTGTCGCGCACGTGGTGAAGAATTCCCGAACTGGTCTTGGATAAGAGGACGCTAGTTGGTTTCAATGTCGAGGATGGATGTACTCTCCCCTCATTTCATTATCATATTTTGGGCCCACTGTCTCTCTTTATTCCATGTTATCATTTCAATCACTATGAAGGATGCGCTCAAAGCGCAGTAGAGGGCTCCATATCACCCGTCTTCTGTACATAGAGATACTGACGCAATACGAATGCCCCCAGCATAGATTTGACTATCCCGACATCATCTTTCCCTGTAGACGTAGTGAGAACCCAGGGTTCATCGCTTCTTGCTCTTGGCAGTGGCCTTGAGTAGTTGTGCATGACCTGGGTTATCTTTAAGATGGGCGAACAACTTTGTCTTCGACGTGAAGGTAGCCTGGCAATTTGTACACGAGATACCCGTGGATTGTTCGGAGGTACGAGCTGCCTTTTTGGCTCGTCTCTGCTTGGCCTTTCCAACTTGAGGAACGGGGGATTCGTCACCAAGGTCAGCAGAGGACAATTGCTCAGTGAGCGGAGTGATGGGATCATTGCTGAGACTGGAATCGAGATCTGAGCGAAGTCTGGTCTCGACAGATTCCCTGGAAGCGTAGTCTTCGTCAACAGAATCAAGAGAGTCCCTCCTGGGCTGAGAGTCCTGGGATGATGGCTTTTTATCTTGGTCATCCGAGACGGGCGAGTCTTCCTCGGAGAGTTGATCCTTGGAATCAGAGTCTATTGTCTCCCGGAGAGGCTCCGGTTGTATCGTGGTGGGTGAATCTGCAAGATGATCGTCGTTGTCTTCATCGCTGGGAGCATCTAAGGGTGTGGAGTCTGGGTCGGGGGAAATGGTCGCAGACACTGTAGGCTCTAAATCCAGCTCGACGTTCTCCATCCGCATATCCCGACATAGTTGTTTGACAGCCTTGAGATGCTTTTTGCTTCGTTCATGGGCTTCAAACTGCTTTTGACTTTTGAACTGCTTGTTGCATGCAACACATTCAAAGCTCTCAATCTCGCTCTCCGAACTTTCTTCGTCCTCGTCGACCCCCTGCTCCTCAGATCGTGCCCAATCCGGAAGGACAAAATCCGCCATCTTGGCTTGATTTTGGGCCCGTGACCTAGCTGCCTGAGCTGCTACGGACTGTCGAAGAGTCTCCTGGCGCTGAGCGTCATTCTGAGCATTGGCCTTGTATCGGGGATCTCGTTTCTTGACAAAAGCCACGAGAGACCTGACTGCATCGTTGAACTCCCGAATACCTTCTTCTCGAAGACGTCGGTTCTCCTTCTCCATCATCCTTCGAACCCGGCGATCGGGGGCCTCAGATAACCGATAGGCATCCTTCCAAGCAAAGGACTTGCAAGTAGAGAACCCGCTCCATGCCGCGTAGAAGGGACGCACGACCGTCTCGAAGTCATCATCACGGGATCCAAAGACTGGATAGTCTACCATGTCCTGATCTTCCCACTGACAGGCCAGTCGCTCTTCCACTGCCAGCTGGACAAACTGCTCCTGCAGCCCTCCAAAGAATCCAGATGGCGAGTCTGAGAACTCCATGCGAGGGCTAAATTTGGAGAAGACCTTGAGAACATCCTCCGCAGTTGTCACGCGAATATTATAGGAATGTTGATCTTCGGAAGCCCCATTCGTTCCTAGGAACACCTCACTATGGGAATCGTACCATGCACGCTCCTGGGGGTCTGCAAGGACCTCGTATGCAGATTGAATCTCGGCGAACAGCCTCGTGGCCTCCTCGACGTTCCCGTAATTCCGGTCAGGGTGCAGCTCCAGCGCTTTTTTTCGGTAGGCCTTTTTGATTCTGCATAGAAAGAAGAGTTTTAGCCAACTAGGCGCATGAATCGGAGAAACAGAAAATAAATAGAAGCTCACTCATCATCGGTTGCCCCCCTAGTGATTCCCAGAAGCTCATAGTAATCTGTTTTTTGCTCCGACTGCTGTGCCTGGGTATCCTGGCCCTTGGAGCCCGTCGACTGAGATTGACCCATGCTGAGTTGACGGAGCTGACTGCTACCTTCAACTGGAGATGTGAACCGCCTACAGTAGATCAGCGAGGCCTCTCAAGTTTGAGTGTGCCCCTAGCGAAGTCCAGGATGATCCGAGACAGGGCGATGCAGATGATAACTGTGTGACTGCATAAGAGCAAGGTACTTCTTTCCCCCCAACCTTGTATTAGCGTGTTGCCTCGTGCGATCTCCGAATTTCTTCCTCGGAGGGGGTGTTTTTTTGCCTAATCGGCCAAGCTTGTTCTCCGCCCGTTTCCCCCCTCCCCGCCTTTGCCCAGTGTAACTAACTGGTAAGTGATCGTTCCCAGCTCTCGTCTCCGGTTTGTCTCGCTTCTCAGAGCCCATTCGCCTTCGACAGCTCTTTACTTCACAGCTCTGCGCCCAAAGGAAAACATGCCTGATTCTCGGAATTTAGACGAATGAGGGTTCAACACCAGCGTGGAAACTGTGCTGTATGCGTTGCACCCTGCGGCCAAAGCTTCAAACTACAAGTTCGGGAGCAAGATTGCCACCGAGTGGTCAATCAGTTCCCCCCCCCCCCCCTTCCCGATTCCTGGGCACCCCGAGGACAACCTCACTAGCCTGCAGGGATGGTCGTGTCTCTTGACCACCTTCCGGAGGAGATTCTTCATTCCATTCTGTGCCATTTGCACCCTCGCTCTGCCGCCGCGCTCGAGCAGACCAGCCACCGATTTGAGAATGTGACCAACGGACCACTACTATGGCGGCGCTACTGCGAAATATATTACAAATCATGGGACAAGAAACATGAGATCTTGCAAAAACTTGCGCTTCCGGTGTCGGCTGTCAATTGGAAGGCGCTTTTTGTATCGAGATACCACATTGACCGGGCTGTCGCTCGACTTCTGGATAGTATTCTTGGCAGCCAAACAGGACGCATCGAGAAATTTCGCGCCGTTATCGATTATGGGTACGACGCGAAAGATACTCTTCTGCGACACAGTACAGTGGAATCGGGCGAGGATCATCTTGCGAGAAGGTCGGTGCACCCTCTTTCGTTGTCAGATACCCCTGTATGCTGATCGTTGCGGGTTCTCGTTTTATGTTGAAGGTACTATGCGCGCGCACTTTTAACCTGTCTTCATCGGAGCATTGCGGTTCCGGAGTGGGCCAGGCTTCGACGGGGTGAGCCAGTGTCGCTTGAGCGCGCCTTGGGGGCGTTCGATCTCTTTATCCCTGAGAGCGGATACGGTGACCTGGACGAGGTAGGTTTATGCGTCTCTTCCCCCCGATCCGTTCTTCCCTTTATTCCTCGGTCTTTTAGTCGCTCCTTATATACTAACAAAGAATGGATCAAGGTCAAAGCAACGCTAGATGATCTCGTCGCCCAATTTGGTGCTTCTCATTCCGAATTGGATGATCTTAGCCCCCGCGACAAGGCTTTGTCGCTTGCATCTTGGTTACGGGATCGCAATCTCACAGGGATTGAACTGGGTCGGGAATATCATGCCTTGGAACACAACTTCCTGGGCCTGGCCCTGAACAGTCCAGGACACAACTCCCTCCCACTGATTTCTGCAGCCATCTATTGCTATGTGGCGCAAGCAATCGGCTTGGATGCCCAGCCTTGCGGCTTTCCATTTCATGTTCACGTCATTGTCACTCCACTGCCTGGCTTTGACATGAATGGGGAGGCTCTGTCCGGAATGGATGTAGGCCCTCCCATGTATGTGGACCCATTCCGAGGCGCACGGGAAACCCCGGTTTCTGATCTACGAGACCAACTTGTTTTTCTTGGTGCTTCTGAAACGGAGCAGGCGGCGTTCCTGGGCCCCTCGTTAACGTCAGAGATTGTCCAGCGGTGCAGCAGAAACATTTGGACTTCAATCCATTCCACTCCCCATCCCCCTGACGGGCACACAACATCGATGGATGTGGTGAGTGCAAAATACGCCTCCTTATGGTCCTCGATGCTTCTCACGGGGGATTCGCGGCCCATGGACCTACGTCACCACCTGCCTTTGCTCATGGAGCTTTTCGCAACGGATTTTCCCTCCGACATCTTTTTGGTGGAGCAGTATATCGTCCCTCTATTTCAGGGCCTTTTCGAGCATGAACATATTTTGGAAAGTCTCCACGTCATGCGCGCCGTGGACGAGATTCCCAAGCAGGTGCGCCGGCGGACTGGTGAGAATCAGAACATTCGATTCTCAGTGGGTCAGGTCTTTCGACACCGTCGGTATCATTACCGTGCTATCATCACCGGCTGGGATCGCGAATGTGGTGCCGGGGAGCAGTGGATGCGACGAATGGGCATTGATCGCTTACAGGCGGGCCGTCATCAAAGTTTCTATCATGTTCTGTAAGCTTGCACCATTCCCCGGGGGGGGTTCGTCTATATGAGGTGACACGACTGACTGATTTTGGTGAATTTTCCAGCGTGGAGGATGGAAGCGTCCGATATGTGGCAGAGGAAAACATCGACCTGATTCTCCCCAACTTCAGCGACTTACCCTCGAGTCTGACGAGCATTGCTGGAAAGCATTTTAAACGGTGGGATGAGGAAAGTCGGGCTTTTGTCAGTAATATGAGGGACGAATACCCTGATAATTAGTTCCTATTGGCTCAATCTTCACTGGGGGCATTCTAATACTAATTTCTGGTTCGGGAATCAATCGAGCTGCAGTACATCCCATCATCCTTCTCTTGGTCTTTCCAAGTCATGTGACTCTCTGGCTGATTCAGTAATTTTCTATCATCAAGCTGTATACTATTCTTAGTACAATATACCGTAGTCCTTAACCCGGGCTGCTTTGTAGGTGGGGTTACTGTAGTGGGTCAGGTACTCACCGTACTGTAATCATCATTAGTGGGTCCGAGTAGCGCCCTGCCGTCGAATAATTCTATTACCCATTTCCTTCCGGCTTCAATAATTCAAGTCAATCACCCCCGAGCGGTATCCAAACTTGTATTCTTTCTTATTCCATATTCTTCAATACAACTCGCGGCTGGTGATGGCCTCTCCACTGGCCAATGACCCCGAACGCGTTGCGAGTATCATGCTGTCTTGGCACTCCCTCGACCTTGTCTCATGCAACAAATTGCAGACCCTGTGGGCTGGCTATGGGACTATCTGTGCAATCACCGCGCGAGCCACCACCAACGAAGCTGCGGAGCATCTCAGCAAGCTATGTGGTGTGGAAACACAAGCCGCAGGTACCACTTATCCTCTGATCCTGAAGCTGATCTCACCCCCAAGCAAAGGCGCGAACCAGGCAGATGAGGGCCACTTGCGGAAGATGCTTAGCTACGAGGTAGAGCAGACCTTTTATAGTGACGTGGTTCCGCTTTTGGGGGATGAAATCGCCGTGGCCCAATGCCTGGCATCGACGCGACAGATGAAGGGCGAAAAGGGCGAAGCAGAACTTGACGGTCTATTGGCCACCATCATGGTGGATTTATCTCCCAGATTTCCAGTCTCTGGAGGCAAGAGAAGTGCTCTGGACCGAACACAGGTACACAGTGCGCTGGAATGGCTGGCCCGCTTCCATGCCCGCTCATGGGGATTGCTACCGGATAGCCTTGACCGATACATTTTGCCTCCCCTTCAAGAAAACAGCAGAAGAGGAAGACGGTGTACCGGCAACGATGGTATTAGACAAGGGTTATGGCTTAATGGAGGGTACACGTATCTTGCCACACGACGGAGCGAGTATGCTTCTCTCGCTCGAGATACATACTCGGAATGGTCCGATCCAATGTGTAAGGCGTGGCGAGGTTGCTCTTTGTCGGTCGCCGAGATGGCTGCATGGTTCTTAACCCCCCGTGGAAGGCCTATTGAATCATATATCCATGGCGACGTGAAGTCGGAAAACCTTTTCACAACCGGGAACGGCGAAGAGGTAGCTTTCTTTGATTTTCAGTACGTTGGGCTAGGGTTGGGAGTGTGTGACCTCGCGAAACTATTCACATGTTCAGTGCCTCTGAAGATGCTCGTGGATGCCGAGGAGCCTTTGCCCGAATGGCTGGCAATGGGAGACGGCGAGAGACGTCTGTTGAAGCAATATCACAAGAGCCTCCTACGGGATAAGAAGCCGGGCTTCTATGGATGGGCGGTGTTCGAGCGACACTGGGAAACAGCTCTGGTGGATTGGTGTAGATTCCAGGCCTCCTGGGGATTCTGGGGCAACACGGAGTGGCTTGAAGCCCGTGTTAGATCAATTATCGGCGATCATAAGTGGAGAGATTGGCTACTGCAAAATATAGGTCTATAGGGTACCAACAGTCTGTGGACACCTTCTATAGGTAGCCCCTACCTATTTTCTTCTGACTACCTTCTCTTAATCAATCGACATATCGCCCCCATGTCTTGCTTCACCGTCATCCTTCCTCTATTCTTCATTGACCCATTCTCGCGATGCCTTGTCTGCTACTATTGGATAGAGTGCGCCTTCCTCCCCATGATAGCTTTTTTTTTAAGTAATTGCGATGCTTCCAAGCCCCGAGTGCTGCTGTGTAATTCCTATGAACTAAGACGTGAAAAGTCCGCAGGCATTAAGCTGCTTGGCGCTATTATACGTTGATTTGTTGAATTCTTGTTCAAAAAATGCCGAAGCGGAAGCGGTCTTCCGAAAACGAGAGCGGGATGATGACCCCCTCGACCAGCGCTACGTCCAGTGACTCCTCGATCCGAATTCGCGTTGAAGCAGTTGAAGCCCCAGCCACCCCACACCGAGCCCAACATGCCTTCAACTCACGAGCTGGATTGGTCCTTTGCGGACATTGAAAGAGACCCTCAAGAGCTTGTTGATGCAGGCTTTCGGCCTGTGTGGACCTCCGAAGGTGGCTATCCTGGTCCCCTGCCAGCCGACATAGCAGAATGGATCGATCCCGAACTTGGAGCACGTGCAAGGCTGATTGGACCGATGTCAAGCCTGTTCTGGCTGGCAGGACTCGATGATCTCGTCGCTGCGATTGATGACCCGACTTATACTATGAGCGACGAGGTTATCAATATTCCCCAGGATGCCTCGATCCGAGGGATGGTGCCTCGGCTCTGGGAGGATGGAAAGATCCCGACTGCTATCTACAATAGCTACTTCGACCTTCCTCGCAGCCCTATTCTGGCCCTCCCTATAAGGCAGGAGAGCATTCCGGCGGCTGTAACGAGCTCGGTTACTTCTCATGCTCTTCAAGAGCTTTTTCCCATGTGTCGTCAGCAAGACTTTCCTCAGCAAGCTCGTTCTATGCGAAATTCCTTTAACAGGAACATTGCCCGCCTCACGCAAAACATTGAGCGTGATTTTACTCGCCATTTGGGAGATAATCTGCTCTTCCGTGGGCTGTCCAGAAAGGCTCTGTTCTCATCAATGCTTTTCTTCGTACCCGTGATCAGCTCGGCCAACAGCGATAATGAATTTGGGCCTGGAATTTACACCACGCCGTCTCTTGAGCATGCTTTACAATATACTGCTAGCCAAGGTGCCGTTTTGGTTTTTCAGAACCCTAATTTCCAGAATCTCAATGTTTCGGAACTGGACGGAGACGATTGGCGGTTTGTCACTGCTTATTGCTTAGGGCACCTAGCTTCTAACGCACGGGAACGACTTCCATCTGGTTGGGGTAATATGGATGTTATGAGAGGCTCAATCTCCACGGCTGGGCGTGGAAGAGGCGCCGCCCGCATCCCTGGCCCAGATACCCAGGTGGTTGCGGTCAGCTATGCAAGTTGTGCCGCACTTGCGGCTTCTCTCAGAATGATTATTTGGTTCGAGTAGTGGTTGGCTTGTGCATTTTATTCCCTTTGTGACTCTCGGCTTTATAGCTTACCTTTTGCTTCTGTCATTATTAGAAATTCAGCCCTAGAATCGTCATGGAGAAATTTTAGCACTATATCGATATAGTTCAAAGTATTTTTTTTAATATAGGATCTAGGGTACTTAATATAAGCTTAGCAGTGACTAGATTATTTAAGTTTAGGACTGATCTATATAAAGAACCTAAACATTATTCATAACTAGTAGATCTTATAGTAGGGTTTATATAAGGGTACTTATTGAATTTATACTTACTATTACTTGATATACCTTTATAGGAGTATTCTCTAGATTCTCTTTACTAATTAGACGGAATCTAATTAGTCTAGTCTTTAGTAGATTTATCTAATAAGTAGCCTTAGGAGGTTAAATTAGCTAATTTTAGGTAATATTAAGTTAGATTAGACTAAAGCTTTCTAATAAAGTAATTAACTAGTACTATAATTTTATGTAATTTATTACTTTCTTTAATTTAATTAGTCTAAATATTAAAGAATTTATAGATTACTATTAGAAATAGATAGTATTATATAGGAGGAAGAAGAAGATATACTAATTATATAGAATTAGAAGAAATTTCTAGATAGGATAAGAAGGAAAATAAGTAGTTAAAAGATACTAAAGTAATTTTTATGGATTTTAGTCTAAATTACTAATTATATAGGGAACGTAGTATTTATATCCTATGAGAGGATATACGAAGTGAAAGAAAATTAAGATAAAGTATAATATTATAATATACCCTAGCTAAGGTTATTCCTAAGGTATTAGTGCCTTAGGCTACCTAGACCTAATAAGCTAGAAGGCTTTTAGTCGAGATTCGCTAGAGCTCTACTATTAATATGTGAACGAACCTCTATAGGGAAGATCCTTAGGAAGAGGTTATATAAGCCTTATATTCCTCCCCTCTCCTAAGGATATATCTCCTTCCTATTTAAGCGATAAGATTATATATAAGTTAAACTATAAAGAGGAACCCTTACGTTCCTTAAGAAATAGTCTTTAACTATTTTAGTATAGTTAATTTAGTTCTATTTCTCCTACCTAATTAATAGGTCTCTATCCTAACTTATAGAGTATATTCTTATAATTTCTATTTCTTCTTCTTTAATTACCTAGGAGAAATAGTACTAAGAACTTATTCTACTCTTTCTACTAAAGAAGTACTAAACCCTCTCTAAATAACTAAGGAGACTATAACCTCTAAAGCTATTCCCTTAACTAATCTTAACGTAAATCTTATAGCTACTTAGGCTACTATAAAGAAGCTATAGAGACTTAAAGATCTATAAGACTAAGTTAAAATACTTAAAATTATAGCTTATAGGATAAAACTAAGGCGAAACCTTATTAGATCTTTACTAGGACCTCTCTAACTTATTAGGAAGGGATTAGGATATTAAACTTAAAAATATTCTTATATTTACTCTTAACTCTTTACTCTAATAGTAATAAGAGTAGCTTCTAGATCTCTAATAATAGTTTAAAGATAATTTAAGGTATTATTATAATAGTTAGATCTAGATTCTTAGAGCGCTTAGCTATATAGATATAACTTACTAGTAAAGATAGTACTAATATATTAATAAAAAGTTATCTAACTTCTAATAAAATCTTAAGGAAGATTAGTCTTACTTTAAGAACTAGATCTTAACTCTTATTAAAAATATAGCTAGCCTTAAGTTAGAGATAATAAGCTAACTTAAGAATATCTACTAATATAAGAAAGAGAAATCTTATAAATTTTATACTTAACTTAATATATTAGAATATTATTTCCTATAAATAGTAAAAAAAGAGAGAGTCCTCTCCTTCTTTATAAAGCTTCTTTATAATCTTTAGAATAATATTTACTATTATATTATTAAACTTCTAGAGATCTATAAAGAAATAATTAATATTATATATTACTTTTAGGACTTATAGTAATTAGAAATAAACTAGAAGCGAAATTATATTAAAACTACTAAGAAGTTCTTCTAGAAGAAAGACTTAAATTAAATACTTAAGGGCTCTTAAGAGAATAAAAAACTATAGTAGCCTAGGAATAATAAAGATATATATATAAATAACTACCTAAACCCTATTAGAGATAATAGGAAATATAACTAATACTTTAACTATAGAAATAAAAAGTATTACTTAAATAAATATCCTAATTTACTAAAGAAGAAGACTACTACTACTATATAGTCTACTCTATAAGGAAATAATAATAAGATAGATTAGATTTTATAGATCTATCTCTTTCTATAGTAGGAACTAGAACTAAATTTTATATTCTAGTTACTATCTAAAATAATCTTAAAACTTATACTAATCTTAATAATTATACTAAGATTAATCTTATAAGCTTTAATTTTATTAAGAGATATAAGCTTAACTAAGCTAGATAGTCTATAATTCTAATTTATACTATTAATTAATAATTAATATCTACTTATAGAATATAGAATATTCTCCTAAAGATTACTAATTCTAAGAGTACTACTTATTAATTTATCTATTTAAATATAGTAATTAACTAAGATTCTTAACTAGAAGAAAGCTTTATACTTCTCTTTATAATAATAATATCGTATATAGACTAATATGATATATCGATAGCTATAGAATCTTCCATGTGACAACCTTGCTACACATTAGCTGATTAACATACTATAGAATCTTCTATGTGGCAACCCTAGAAGATTCTACTATATACCTATAATATCAAGACTAGATATTAGCTGACCTATATGATGCTATAGCTAGATCATATAGAATCTAGCAGAACTATATAACATCAATATAATCTGCCAGAATCTCCCGCTTTCGCAACTATATAAGGGGCCTAAACCCCCGAGCAGATTAATTGCAATTCTGAGTCTCTTTTTATTCTTTTATAGCTCTAATTAGTCTAATGTATATATCGCTTATATATATACTTAGTATAGGGTAGCACCTATATATATTAATATACCCCCTTAGCTCTTAATATAATAAAAGAATAAGATTAAAGTAAGAGCTAAATAAGATAAATTATAGAATAAGGGATAAAAAGAGTCTTCTTAGGAAATAGGAAGGATTTCTATACCTAGTTATTAAATAAAGGTAGTATATTTCTCTATAGGAAAACGCTTAGTAAGTATATTAGCTAGTATTTTAGCTAACTTAACCTATTTAATTCGTAGCTATTTTGCCTAAACTTCTTATTAAATCTAAAGCTAATATATATTAATATAGTAAAGCGTAGTCTAAAAAGAGGATTTCTCTCTTATAAGTAGGTTAACTATTTACTTATTATTATATTAAATTATATCTAATAAGTTAGGATTAAATTAGATAAAAGAGAAGAGACGTTTAATCTAATATAGCTACTTAGCTACGTAGCTAATCGTAAGTAATTTAGCTTTAGTTATTAATATAGTAATAGTCTTCTACTTACACGATTTCTATTTAATTAGGCCTCTAAATTGGTAAAAGATAAATCCTTTAGAGCTCTTTTAATTATAGTTATTAGTAAAGCTTATATCTAAGGTAGTAGTAAAGATAGAAGCTCTTATTTTACTATTAAAATAAAGAGAAAGATATTTCGTCTAATATAGGTAAGAGATTAGATAATTAGTAGCTTATAAGTACTTCTTATTATAGTAAGTAAGCGATTTTACTAGTAGTTAATTAGTAAATATAGTATCTAGTCTAGTCTAGATAGTAGGGAATAAGGTTAATCTATACTTCTATTAATATATCTTAATATACTTTAAATTAATAGGTTCTAATAGGATTAGATTAAGCTTTTAGGTAATAAGTAGTAGTATATTAATTATTCTATTATTAGTTATATTAAACTAGGTAGTAATCTTTTTAATGTAAGCTACTTAATTTAGCTAGGTCTTTTATTTTAATTAGTCTTATATAATTTAAATACTAATAAATTAGGTTAATTTACTATAATCTTTTATCTTAAAGTATTATAAGAGAAGACCTTTAATTTACTAAGCGTACTTATTCTTACTTTAATAATAGATAGTAAGGAAATTATTAATAAATACTATTATAACTATATAGTTATTAGTATAAAGGGTAGGATTATTAGGGTAAGATTTAAATCTAAGTAAGAGAAGTATCTCTTTAATATTATCTTCCTATCTCTTACTAGCGATTCGTAGATTATATACTACCTTATATAGATAAAGAATTATTAACCTATAGTAGCCTAATCCTAGTAGATATTGACCCATTTTCTGGCCGACAGTTATGAGCCCGACTGTCGCCTCCAGCTTGCTCGCTCGCTAAGTCACTGGTTCGAAGCTCGACCATAGCAATTCTTTCCGCTTGATGCCCGAGACCGCATTACTACCACGCTATCCCGCCAGGCGCTGTCCTAAGAGGGAGTGACAAAGCATAAGAAGTTCAGGACCCTAAGTAAACCACTATGGCAATTGAATCTCCAGCTCTCTATCTGTTTCATCTAAAGAGCTGAGGGGGTGTGTCAGCCTATATGGTGGGGGGTACATCGGCCCCTAAACGACCTAATCTGTTATAACTCCTGATAAAGCCTGAATAGTGTGCTTAAGTACGCCTTTTTGGCCTAATGGAAATATGACCCATTTTCTGGCCGACAGATATTAGTAGTAAACTTCTTCTTTTAGTATACTATTTAGAAACGTATTAATAATATCTATTTAAAAGGTTTTAAGGTTATATCTTATTATAATTATAATAAGCGTACGAAAGGTTCTAGTAGTAAGTATACTAGTATAAGCGTCTGAATCGTTAAGGATTTAGATATCTCCTTATATATATAAGATAGCCTAATTTATCTAATTTATAGGTAAATACCTATCTTATTAGGATTAATTAGTAGTAAGAGTAATCTAATTAATTAAGGTCTTTATAATTCGTCTAATATATATATATATAATAAGATTTATATTAATTAGTTTAAATATATATATATTAAGTAGCTTATTAAATTTAATCTATATAGCTTAACGAAATTAGCTTTTAAAAGAGTAGCTAACTAGCTAATAATAGCTAGAAGGTACTAGTAGAATTAATAAAATAAGGACCTTTAGTTACTTATTTTAGCCTAGTAGGAAGGCTTATAAGAATAAAGTAAGATTAATATAAGGCTATTTAATCTTATCTTAGTCTTAGCTAGTATCTAAATTAGATTATAGTTATTTTAGTAGTATAAAGAGAGGTTTATAGCTAGAAGGATTAAAGTTAGTATTATTAATTAGTATAAATAGTTATTATTCTAATATAATATTATTTTTGTCTAAATTAGTAGTATTTTAGTCTAAATTATTAGTAGATTTATCTAATTTTAGTTTAAGTAGAGGAGTAAGTAGTTAATCTCCTAGGATTTTATTATTATTATCTAGTTAGTTATATAACTTATTTATATTAGAAAGAAGCTAAATATAAGATAAATCTAATAATCGAGAGAGTATAGTATAATTTACTTTAGTAGTAGTAGTACTTTTACTAGTACTTTTATCCTCTAGGTCTTACTATATCTCTTAGTATATAATATTAATATTATTAAGGATTCGTGTAGCTTCTTTATTTTTAAGAGTATTAATTAACTATAATAGATTAGTCTCTTTATAGATATATATCTTTTAATTAAGGAAGGATTATAGAATTCCTCTTCGTTAAATTATACGTCTTATACACGAATAATTTAGTGATAGATAGATATCTAAATACGCTAAATATTATATATCTTATAGCCTACTAGGTAGCTAATAGCTATACGTAATATAAGCTTAGCTAGCCTTAGTAGCTTAGTAATACGAATATAGGTCTTATATCTAAAGATTCTAATATTAGATAGATCTAGTTTAGTCTAAAGCTAATATAGTACTTTATTATCTAGATAAGCTATAAGTACTTCGTGAGATAATTACTAATTAAGAGATTAATAAGGAATATAGTTTTAAATATAAATAGCTATCTTAGCTATCTTAGGCTAAAGATACCCTAGTAGATTTAAATTAATTACTATCTATCTAGCTATTTTTAAAATTAATATACTATAATACTTAGTATAGCCGTTTTAATTAGGCTAAAAGAGTAATATATTCTCTAGGTTAATTCTACGCGAAGGTCCTTCGTAGCTAAAGCAATTAGATAGGGCTTATTTATTATTAGAATATATAGTAAGAACGCGAAGATTAAATTAATTTTAGACGAAATTAATCTAATTATAGAGAGATTAAGATAAATTAGTCTTAGAAGAGAGATCTTTAGCTAGTTAATACTTTATAATAGGATTAACTAAATAAGAAAGGTATAACATTTTCGTGAGTAATTACTTAAAGTATATAAGGTCCTAGTATATTAATTTAAATAGTTAACTATACTATATTAGTAGCTAAGAGATTTAACGTGATAAATTAGCTAGTTTATATACTTCGTAGTAGCTAATAGGTAAGGATATATCTTTAATAGTAATATTTAATATATACTATAGTAGGCGTGTTAAAACGTCTTAGCTAATATAACCTAGTCTTTAGTGCTATTAGTTAATCGTGCTATCTAGCTACTTCTTTATATATAACGATAGAGTAACTTTACTAAATTAGTTAGTAAGGGGAGATATATAATTATATAAAGCAGAAGTAAGAGATAGGTAAGAGGTAGGTAAAGAAAGAGAGATATAATTAGTAGTATAACGCTCTATATCTATCGTTTTATCCTATTTAATTAGATAAATACTAGATTTCGTATTTAATCTATAGATAGGTTTTCTATTCTTCTCTTCTAGCGTACTATTCTTACTATTATAATAGATTCTAGCGCTTATAGTACGTTCTATAGATATAAGATTAATATAGAATCCTAGGTAGTATATAATATATTTTAGGGGAAATATAGTTCTATTAAGAGACTTTGTTAGAGTAACTATAAGCTCTCCGTAGCTAAGGATAGTAGTCTCTATATTACTAACTATAACTAAGGAAACGACTAGCCTATAGTTTAATAGTAGATCTCTATTATTCGTGATATAGATAGATACTCTAGTATTATAGTACTAAATATTATTCTTCTTAGCTAAGACCTAAATTATGCTTATTAATTTACTATTATTACTTTAGAAGATATTATTAGCTTCTTTATTAGTAGATTTAGTTAATTCGTCTAATTTCTAATGCTTTTTTATCGTATATTAGTAGGCCTTTTTGAATACTAGCGAGGTCTTATATCGTCGTTTTAGTACTTATTAGGCTTTCTTGCTAGGCTTCTAATCCTTTAGCCTAACTAGCGGATTAATATAGCTATATTAGTCGAAATTATAGTCGCTATTACTTAGTAGACTCCTATATAGGTAGATGCCCTTTCGTCCTAGTTTCGATAGCTTTTCGTCTGATTCGTTATTATTAGGTTTTTGTCCCTAATAGGTCTAGTATATAATCTATCGCCTATTAGTAGGCTATATAATTAGTCGATACTAGTTAAGGAATAGGTTAACTAGCTTAGTTAGGGTAGGCTTATATAAGTCTTATACGATTAAATTATACTAGAAAGTATAGAAGCTTTAGTTAGTTAAATAGTGTGAGCAGGCTATGACGTATAGGAAGCAGGATTAAATAGATATAAAAGAATTACTATCTTTAGTAAGATAGTAATAGGATCAGATTAAAGAATAAAAAGAGACTCAGAATTCAAATTAATCTGCTCGGGGGTTTAGGCCCCTTATATAGTTGCGAAAGCGGGAGATTCTGGCAGATTATATTGATATCATATAGTTCTGCTAGATTCTATATGATCTAGCTATAGCATCATATAGGTCAGCTGATATCTAGTCTTGATATCATAGGTATGTAGTAGAATCTTCTAGGGTTGCCACATAGAAGATTCTATAGTATGTTAATCAGCTGATGTGTAGCAAGGTTGTCACATTGAAGATTCTATAGCTATCGATATATCATATTAGTCTATATACGATAAATAGCTTCTAGGAAATCGTAGACTAAAGAGAGAGAGTCTTAGAAGTAAGAGATATTAGCCTAACTTCCTTCTAATTAGTAGATAATCTATTTCTAGCCCTAGGTGGCTAGTAGGGAGGATTTAGCTAGTAATACTTAATATTTAATTATATCCTAATCGCGTAGGATCTAACGATTCTTTAATTAGTTTAATCTAGCGAATATAGCATATAGCTATTTAATAGTATTATATAGAGATAGTCCGTTAATAATCCTTCTTCCCTTAGATATAAGAGATAATTAAATTAAGTATATATATTACTTATAATTAGATTTTAATAATTTATATTCACTAAGTAAGATTCGATAGATTAATAATTAATCTAATATAAGATTAATTAAGCGTATAGGGATCTTTTAGTCTAATTTAACTATATTAGATAGCTATAGCTTAGTTAGCTCCTACGGCGGCGTAATAGGTTATTTATTAATTAACGTATTACTATATACTATTCTCTAGTGCATAGTCTTATATAGTAGTAATCTAGGGGATCTAGTATGCGTAGTATTTTAGTGGGTAATTAAGCTAGATAGCTCGAAGATCGGTTAAATCTATCACTTATTAGATAAAAGTAATAGAAAGATAAGATAAAAGTGAAGATAAAGTGATTCTAAACGCTTTAGTAAAGGATTATAGCGATCGTGCTAGTCGATTGAATACTACGATTATAGAAGAGAGATAAAAGCGTACGAATAGAGAGGGGTCGGTATTAAACTAGTTAAATAGTGGAGGGCTAACGTAGTATAATTAGAATTACCTTAAGCTCTACTCATAAATAAAAAGAGTATTAAACTTATTGTATTTTACTAGGGAAATAGGTAGTATTTATAACTTTAGGTATATAGTAGAATATTACAGGAAAAGACTCATAAAAATCCGAAATAATATAGGGGCATACGAGAGTGTTAGGAAACTCGTTGCTTTTTCTATCTAATGTGATAGTTGATATCTATCATCGCTGATCGTGGAGTATTTGATCCGATATAGCTCTGATTAGTCTCATGTGTGCATCGCTTATGCACACGTTTAGTGCGGGGTAGCACCCACACATGTTGACATTAGTTATATAAGTACTTTTACCTTAATAATGTTACTTTACTTTCTTATAATAAGAATAATAGAACTAATCTAATTCTTATCTTTAAGTATCTAAAGATCTATCTAGAATCTTCTTAATCTCTAGCTTAAGTATTAGTTTCTTTTTAAACTAGGATAAATTAAGTAAGCTAATTAATTATACTATAGAGGATAAATCTTATTCTAGCTTCTTTTTAATAGCTATTTGAGCTAATAAAAGATTTAAAATTATAGTATCTAATATATCTCTTAAAGTTAATCTTATAAAGAAAGAGCTATTAGTAAGATTTATTTTATCTTTATAATATTAAAATATAAAATTAAAGTAGAAAGAGCTATATACTACTATACTTAGTAGTTATAAAGTCTAAGATATTATATAAAGAGTTTTAGGTTATTATAATTTAAAATTATATTTAATTTAGTCATAAGAATCTTTAGGATAGTAATACTAAGCCTTAAAATTATATATAATAGTAAAAAGCTTTATTTATAGAGTAGTATAATTTAGTTTAAGTAAAGTTCTATAACTAAAAAGCTATTAAGTACTAGATATTTTAGTTATTAAGTTATAAGAGAATACTAGCTTTATCTTATTATAAGGTATTAGTTTTAAAATAAATAGGCCTCCTAGGATTAAAATAATAAAGAAGTAGTATTATTTAGAAGGTATATTGAAAGATTATTAAAGAATTATATAGCTTTATTATTAAATTTAATTTAGCTAGATATTTTATTATTCTTTCTCTCTTTGGTAAGATTAATAAAAAAAAATAATTAAGAAGTAGCTATAAATAAAGTATCTATAGAAGTTATAGATCTAAGAAATACCTAAATTTTATAATTTAAGATTAATAAAAACTAGTTCTTAATAGCTTTAATATAAGTATGATCTATTAAAACTTCTTATTAATAATATAACCTAGAAATTTAACTTATTCTTAGTAGAAGGCGTATTTAAAACTTTAATATATAGTTTATATTAATATATTTACTTATAGATAAGTTAGATATATTTTATATAAGATTTATAATTAAGAGAAAAGATAAGGATATTATTAAGGTATATAATATAAAATATATTAGGATAACTTAAAAGAGTAATATATATATAGCTTTAGAAGTTTGCTAAAGTATTAATAAAACTAAAGAGTATTATAATATATTTAAAGTAGCTATAGTATATATAGAAGGCTATTTTCTATTTATTATTCTTCTTAATATAGATCTTATAGTAAATATCTTAAATATTAATTTTACTAAAGTACTTAGTATAAAAAAATAGTTAAGGATCTCTAAGATAAAAGAGAGAGAATAATAATTCTTTACTAAAATATAGTTAAGCCTAAAATAGTTAATATATAAGTAGAGATTACCATCTTTCTTTAGAATAAAAAGGATTAGGATACTTATAGAACTTTTCGAAGATTAGATTCTTCTAGCTTTAAAGTTAGTCTAAAAATACTTCTATAGCTCTTTAAGTTTAGCTTATAAAAGAGAATAAATAAAGCTATATAAAAATAAAGTATTAAAAAGAAGATCAATAGTATAGTTAGTCTTTTTTTAAGAGATAAGTATTTTTATTTTTATAGTAGAGATAAGATAAATAAAGTCTGTAAATTTAAGAAAGAGATCTTTAGTTTTACTATTATATTTTATAAAAGGCTTTTAGTATTTTAGTAATATTTTAGAAAGATATTAAAGAGAAAGATTTATCTTTTAGAAAGATAACTAGGATAAAAATATAAGCTAAGCTCTTAAGATATTTTATAAATTAATAAAAAGTAAGAAGTTTAAGGTTCTCTTTATAAGCTTTAAAATACTACTAGTAAGACTTTATATTAATAATACTATATTACTTATAAAAGAATTAGAAGACTACTCCTTTTTATATTATATAATAAATTATTATCTAGATTTTTATAATTCCTTAGTTTATTAGTAGCTATAATAAGGATTTTATAAATACTATAAGTATTAGTATAATTATCTTTAAAGACCTAATGAGAAGAGGATTTAAAAGAAACTTACTAGAGCTTTTAGATTTTAGTAAAGTTAAGATTAATAATATTAAGTTAAGTATAAGTATTAAGCTCTACCTTAGTAATAATATTTCCTATATAAACTATTATAGTTATTTAAGGAAGAATCTTTATAATAAGCTAGGGAATTAGATCTATAAATTTAATTTAACTTACTAGAGTTTCTTTAATAGAGCTTCTTATAAGTAATTTTATTAACTTAAGTAGCTAAAGAAGTATTATAGTTTTATAAATAAGAATTAGTATAGTATCTTTTCTAGCTATATTTATAATTAATAATTTATAAAACATCTTTTTTATTATAGTTACTTTATAATTAAGACAAAGAGATATTAATATAGTTAGGATTTAAGAGTATTTTACTACAATCTCTAGAGTATAATTTATAGTATTTATTATTATTAGAACAGTAGCTATTTAATAAGTAGTTATTATAGTAGTATTTCTTAAATTATATTTAATAGAAGTATTAGTACTTTAGCTACCAAAGTCTTAGCTATCTTAAGTATAAATTACTATTTAAATAATATTAATATAATTTTTAGGAAGATTATGTTAATAAAGAGCCTTAATCTTTTTTAAAAGATTAAGCGTAGCTTTATAAAGTAAACCTTAGTAAGTTATTTATTAGTAAAGTCTATATAGTTTTTAATAGATTAAAGATAAGTATAAAACTAGTAAAAGTCTTATCTAACTTATTAATAAATAGTATAGTATTTTTTAGTAATATTTAAATTTAGTAAAGTGGCTATCTTTAATAAATTTAAGGATCTATTCTTTATAATCCTACTAGATTAGCTTACTAGTTATAAAGTAGATTTTCTTAAAGTTAATTTATTAGGCTTAATAAAGATGTTTAATAACAAAGAAGGCTAAAATAATCTTATTTCTATTAGTAATATATTATTAGGGACTTACTTTAAAGAGATAGTTAAGTTTATTAAGCTACTAAGTATACTATTCTAGGCTTAAGTTAAGATTTAGGTGATATAAGATAGAATTAAGCTTAATCTTTAAGTCCTATGAATAAAGAGAAAGGTTAGTAAACGCTTATCTTTTAGTGTAGATTTAGAAATAGCTTTCTTTTATTCTAGCTTAGTAATATAAGTATAGAGGAGTTCTTTAGTATCTAGGTTTAGCTAAATAAGGGTTTCTACTTCTATAGCTCTACTTCTTAGTAAAGGTATATTAGAATCCTAAGGTAACTAAAGAGTAGCTTATAGAGGCTTCTAGCTACGCCCTATAATATAAAAAGATATTAATTTAATAGAGGGGAGGCCTATATACCTGAAATCCTAGTAAAAAGAGTAGGTTTTAAAAGAGTAATAGCCTAATTAGTAAGTATTAATCTATTAAGAGATTACTATAGGGAAATTAGTAAATATTTAATACTAGAGCCTACTAATTAGGTAGTTATATCTTTATAGGGGGAAAATAGGGAACTCTAGTAGCCTAAGAGATTAGGCTTACTTTAGGATAACTTTATAGGAGGAAGGGAATAAGGTAATTAGCTAATAGTTATATCCGCTAATAATTACTCTCTCTTTATTAGTAAATTTAGCTATATTGATCTAAGTTACTTTAGTATAATAGAAAATCTACTTTTAGGTATATTACTTAATAATTAATTTAGGTAAGTCTTATATATAATGGGTAGCCTATTAAGATTATAGAAGTATTAAGGGTATAATATATTATTATTATATTATATATAGACTAAATAAATATAGAGGTAGTTAGGGCTAATAGAATCCTATAAGGACTAGGCCTACAATTTAATAAAAGAGATACCTAACTATAACGATATCTAATTTTCTATTAAATTAAACTCTTCTTTTATTATAGGGCGTACTTAGGAGCCTCTATAAGCTATACCTTAGGATTCTAGTATATCTTTAGGGTCTATATCCTTTTATATACCTAGCCTAATTTACTACTAAAGCCTTAATAAATTATACTAGTCTCTATATATAATTATAGGAGATTATTACTTTAAGATCTCTAGGATTTAATCTTATTCTAGTACTATTACTTCTATATATATATTCTTTCTTTTTACTTAATTAATAAGCCTCTATTAAATATAATAGCTCTTTATAATTCTAAATCTTCTCTTTAACTACTTAAGAAGAAAAAGATATCTATTTTATATACTTATTAGTAAAGCGCTATCTAAAATGCTATAGAATATATCTAATACGCTAATAGTTTTTAACTAAGGATTAAAGAGAATCTTACTTATATAAGAGCTACCTTAGATTTAGGGTGATTCTACTAGTATAACCCTAAAATTCTAGTAATACGACCTAGGGCCCAATTTCTACCTAAATTTTACTAAGCCTTATATACCTTATAATTACTAATTTAACCACCCTCTTTTATCTTATATATATATATATATCTTTTCCTTCTTCTCTTCTATCTTCTACTACTAGGCCTATTATATAACCCTCTACTAGCCTTACTATAATTATATAGCCTATATAATAATATAATTTATTTTATTTTACTAAGAACCTCTACCTCTTTACCCTACTAACTATAGATTTTCTAGAGTCTTATATAATACTACCTATACTACTACTAAGTCTTCTATAATTCTATATAACTATTAATCTTATAAAGGAAGCTCTTTAAGAATTAGTAAAGGAATAGGGTTTTACCTTAGTAATAATAAGGTCTAATCTAAAAAGAATTAAACTATCTTATTCCTTTTAGCTAAAGCTTACTAAGAAAGACCCTTTAGTTTTATCTAAGGCTAGATCTTATAAGGTTATTAAGATTAGAACTAATTACTCTTATATAATATATATTTACTAGTAGAAAGCTAGGAATAATATTATTCCTAATTATTATAAGATAGTAGTTAAATATAGTAAATATAATTATAGCTTAGTTCTATTATAGTAAAAAGAGAGGAAAGAAAAAGAAGCGTAACTTCTTAATTACTTTAAAAAAGGCCTAGAACCTATAATTTTAATACTTTTAGAGCCTAAGAAGAGTCTACTAAGCAGACCTCTATAATCTTTACGCCTAAACTAGATTTATTTTTCTTACTACGGAGGTCTATTACAAAAGAAATAAGTAGCGTATTAACCACCACTTTTTTAAAATACTATATAAACATCGTTTCCTACTATACCCTAAATATCTTCCTAATCACCCTACTACTACTACTACTACTTCTCCCTGCCCTCTTTATATTCGTTTCCTCCTTCTAGCTCTATAATCTACTTTATATACTAGGGAATACGCTTAATCTACTGCTGAATCCTTTCCTGCGGTAGTTCTTGCTAAGCTACCTTCTATACGCTAAACGCTTCCTGCTAGGTCTTTAGTGCTCCCTTGCGTGTTATTCTTCGCTTTATCTAAGGCCACGTAGGCTTAATTATATTAAGATTAGGCGAATTAGGGCACTAGAGTAATCGTTATACCTACGCTATATCGAAAACACGCTATTAGATATAATAGTTATACGCTAGTGCTTTATCTTCTTGAATAAGCGTTCCTAGTCTTTTAATAGTATATTCTTATGCGAATAGAAGTAATTTAAGTAGTAAAATAAGGCGTTAATATCGATACTAATTAATCCTACCTCGCTTTCCACGGCCTAATTTACTAGTCTTTATAGTAAACTTCTATATAGGCTTCCTACTACTAGGATTTTAACGAAGATTTAGACAGCGTACGCTAGTCTTAATCTCCTACGTAGTACGTAGAGTAGGTTTAATCTCGTTATTTAAACGTTTAATTTCCTTCTCGGTATTACGTTTTTCTTGCGTAGTCTCTAGAAGCTAATAATAATAGGGCCCTTTCTTATTATAAGAAAAGCATCCCTAAAATATAAATTTAGAAGCGCCTTTCTATTATTCGCGAATGCAGGATCGTAAGAAACGCTTATCTTTAGTGCGCTAAATTCGATAACCTCCACGTCGGTGGAGAAGAATCACTAACGTTTCGTCGGAGAAGATAACGTTTTTCTAATCTTCTAAAGTCTAGGATTTATACGCAAGACACTAAGCAAGACGCTTAGCACGTATCTTCTTCGTTAATCTAGGCTTCCTCGTTAGCTTCGTCTTCCGAAATCTAGCATTCTTTAGCACATAATAGACTATTATACCGGAGATATTAATTCCTAGCTTACTAAGATCACTAGCGATATTAGCGTAGGTCTTTTCCCGGCTATATCGATCTAGGCGCACCTTTAATAGGATAATATTAACTATAGAAGGATCCTGCTTAGTAGGCCTAATAGAACGAGGCTTATCTTCGATATATTAGTTATTAACTATCGTACGATGCGGATCGAATCCTCGCTTAATTGCTTCTGTATAGATTCGGTTCATAGAAGGAATAGATAGATCGGTAAGAGTAGCGATCTTAGCAGAAGATTTAGGCGTGTAGGCCTTCAAAGCAACTACCGTTACGCGCTAAGCAATTGTAGACTGCTTTGCTATATTATCGTGCTAGTGGAGTAGTAGAAGAAGCAGGAATAGAAGAGGAAATAGGAGATGTGTGTGTGTGTATATTCGCCTGGTAAAAGACTAGTCGTAAAATAAAACTGGTTAATGCGCGGCTTATTTCTTTTGTAATGGACCTCCGTATATATATATTAATTAAAGTAGTAGTAAAGAGCCTACCTAGGTAGATTATATAATATAAATTAGATAAAAAGTAATAGCTAATTAGAATCCTTTTTATCTTAAGGGTTAGCCTTAAATTTCTTTATATTTATCTAAATATTCTATAGATTAATATTATATATAAGATATATTAGTAAGATAAGATAAAACTAATTTACTTTAGGTAACTAAGTAAATATACTAATAATTATATTATTAGATAAATCATAATAGAGAAAACCTTCTATATAGCCTATTACTTTATTAATAATAAGTAAGAATTATTATATCTTTAGATATTTTAAGCTCTTTGAATATAGCTTATATAAGTAAAGATTTAAGCTTTATATATTATCTTCTTAATAATATAGACTCTTCTAAATATAAGTAGAGAGATCCTTAAGAATTTAACTTATATACCTTATCTCTAGTATATTATAAAGAATATTAAACCTTATATATAGCTAATACTCTTAAAGTAATTACTCCTATAAGATCTTAATTTAGATATTCTAAAGAAGATTATTAATAAATAGTGATTTATTAAGGCTAAATTTATATAGATTATCCTTAAGCCTACTAGGAATAGGATAGAAGTATAAAAGGCCTCTTTCCTAGAAGCCTTTAGCGATCTAATTTACTAATTAGTAATTAAATAGGGTGACGCTGTTAGTACCTAATGGAAATGCTAGCCGTACCTAATAGGGCCTGATTTCTGCCTGATTTTTGCTAAGCCTTACATACCTTATAATTACGAATTTGACTACCCTTCTTCTCCTTATATATACGCATCCTTTCCTCCTTCTCTTCTATCTACTACTAGGCCTATTATATGACCCCCTAATAACCCTACTATAATTATATAACCTATACTTTTATCTTATTTAATCTATCTACTAACTAGCCTAATTCGCTACTTAGTAATCTGCTGTGCCCTTTTCTTTAACCTAATTCCCGCCCGAGTGAAACACCCGGTCGAGTGAAACACCCCACCAGAAATCGCGCGTTCCAACCTACTTACCTACTTCAACCATCTACCATACTACCAATTCGCACTGAATCCCGGCAAAAAGCGACCGAGTAAGAGGGTAGGGTTCTATTAGCCCTACAAGCTTTCCAAAAGGGTCAATTCAAATTAATTCGCGCAGCTGCGAAGCAATTTAGTGTATCTTATATTACCTTATCTCGAAGGGCGAAAAGCCTACCCTCACGCGTCGATACACGCCCAAACGGTCATAAATTAACCTAGTTAGAAGAGGATTCGCTTACTGAATAGATTCTCTCTATAGATACGCGTGGAGCAGCGCCTAGGCTAGTAACTATGGGAGAAATGGCTAATATCCTTCTTGCTGCGCGCGGTAGCTACCCTCCACCTACCGTTAGAAAGAATTAGCTATCAACCTTTATTAACCGCCGCCCTGAGCTTCGTACACGCTTCTCGCGAAGATACGATTACTAAAGAGCCCTAAACGAAGATCCGAAATCGATTCGGCAGTGGTTCGCGACTATACAAAGTGTGGTTAACGAGAACGGTATATAACTAGAGGATATCTACAACTTTAATAAGACAGGCTTTGCAATAGGCCTAATATCTTCGCAGAAAGTAGTTATAAGGGCTGAATACTACGGTTAGAGATCTCTTCTATAACTAGGAAATCGCGAATGGGTTACTGCGATCGAAGCAATCTGCGTAGATAGCTATTCACTACCGCTATGTATAGTCTTTAAAGGCAAAGTGGCTATTATAGGATGGTTTAACGAAAACCTACTGAAAGACTAGCGAATCGAGGTCTTAAAGAATAGCTAGACTACCGATAAGATTAGCCTTCGCTAGCTAGAAAAGCACTTTATCCCACACACAAATTCGCGCGTACGAGGTCGGTTTCGGCTATTAATTCTTAACGGTTATAGGAGCCACCTTACGCCCTAATTCGACCGAATCTATGCAGAAAACGATATTATACCACTTTATATACCTACGTATTTATCGCATCTACTATAGCTACTAGATGTTAGGTGTTTTGTAGTGGTTAAGCGCGCTTACGGTCGGTTCGTTAGCGAT
The DNA here is from genome assembly GCA_022985105.1 of Penicillium ochrochloron. Lineage (NCBI taxonomy): Eukaryota > Fungi > Ascomycota > Eurotiomycetes > Eurotiales > Aspergillaceae > Penicillium > Penicillium ochrochloron. The sequence continues at coordinate 432,903 of JAAVMA010000027.1, forward strand.
CTTGCGCGCAGAGGATATAACTATATCGACAAGCACGATTTCTTAGTGGATTACTAGCACGCGCGGCTAGAAGCCTTCTAATTAACTAATCCTACATCAAAAATAGCTTCGCAGCTAGTAGTCTAGTACTATTAGATACCGAGAGAGTGCTTAACAAGCTTAATATCTCTCTACGAACACCGACACTACTAAGCAGCCGTCTAAGCAGCAGATCTAGCTAATTCACACTAAAAACGCCTAGAACCGTCACTTAGCTATTCAAACAAGCTTTAATACTAAAAGATCTACTAAAGCGACGGTTAAATAGCCCTCCAAGCCCATCAAAAACTATCTTAGATCAACTTATCAAGGGCCACTATCTTTCGCTCCATAACACTACATTACTCGTAGTAGATAACGAGAATCTACGCATGGCGAATGAGAAGATGATTAAAAAGCGCAATCGGTCAACGAAGAGGATACCCTACGCAGAGGGTATAACTATTAAAGAGGCTATATAGCTAGCTAAGCAGCTAGACTAGCCAGAGGAAGATGATAGAGTAGATTCGCATGCAGAGGTTGAATTGCCTAGTCAGCTAATTATACCAGCAAAGAGGGCACCACCTAGGTGTAGTAGGTGCAGGGAGATTAGTCACAGGATTAATGTATGTAAAAATCGCTTTATCTAGTTAAATTAATGGTTGTTGGTTGAGATAATCGATCTTGAAATCCTTTGGTAGAGTTGGGTGTTTCACTCGACCGGGTGTTTCACTCGGGCGGGAATTACGTTAATTCCTTCTCTGCTATTACTAATTTCTTAGCCTTCTAACCGCGGCCTGCCCTACGCCCTTACCGAAGTTTCGTCTCCTAGTTTAATAGTATTCGCCTTATCGATATATTAGCTCTCTTTAAAGACGGTGGTACTATAATTCCTATAGTTTTATCTATAGAAACGTAGGTACCTCGGCTTTGCTTTACCCTAAATTTCCGACCAGTAAAATGCTTCCTCCCCTATTATTACTAACGCTTTATAGTCTCTAGTAGTTTCAGCCGTCTAACCCCCTTTACCTACGCTAGCTTATTAATCCGAACCCTTCCTATCCGTCTAATTTACTACTAATTCGTCTAAATTACCTGATTTAGTAATATTAGCTAGTGTTGTCGGTTAAAATAGGATTAAAGAAGAGATTAGCCACGATCTATTAGATCTTTAATTATATAATTATATAGGAGACTAAGAGATTGCTAGTGATATTAGGTGTCAGAGAGTAGTAGCTTCCCTACTCGGCTAAATTCCCTCTATAAATTATAAACCTTTCGAATTACGCTTTAGGAGATTTAACTAAGGAGATTGCGCAAAAGTAGAACTTAAAGTAAGATAGGGTGACGGTAGATTTTGTCTTAGATTAAGTAAAAAGCCTATAAATTTATATAGGAAATGACTCGAGAAACGACTTATATAGTCGTAAGAATATCGCTAGTTAAGGTGCGAATTTCGCGCTTAAGCTTTACGTAGGCTCCTTCTACACGAGAAGAAGTAAGCTTATTATAATAAAGAATTCCGTTAAGATAGTAGCGCATAAATTACTTTGCGCTCTTACTAAACCACTACTTTTTAATATATTTAACTACTAACTAGTAGATTAGGTAGCTTAGGGCTTCTAGAAAAGAGGCCTTTCTTACTTCTATCCTATCTTTAGTAGGCTTAAGCGTAATCTATATAAACCTAGCCTTAATAGATCGCTATTCCTTAATTACCTTCTTTAAAATATCTAAACTAGGGTCTTATAAGAGTAACTACTTCGAAATTAATAGCCGTACGCGTGTTTTAATATTCTTTATAATATACTAGAGATAGAGTATATAAGCTAAATCCTTAAAGACCTCCCTATATATATTTAAAAGAGCGTCTATATCGTCGGAGAAGATGATACGTAGGGCTTAAATCCTTACCTATATAAGCTATATTTAAAGAGCTTAAAATATCTAGAGATACAACGATTCTTGCTTATTATTAATAAAGTAATAGGCTACGTAGAAGGTTTTCCTTATTAAGGTTTATCCGATAATATTAATTATTAGTATATTATACCTAATTATCTAAGGTTAATTAGTTTTATCTTATCTTTCTCTTATTTATCCTATCTTACTAATTAGTCTTATAGTATCTATCTATATAATATTTAGATAAATATAAAGAAATTAAAGGCTAATCCTTAAGATAAAAAGGATTCTAGTTAGCCGCTACCTTTTATCTGATTTATATTATATAATCTACCTAGGTAAGCTCTCTATCACTACTTTAATCGATATGCGACCGGCAAGGAAAACTAATCTTATTTAGGCACGGAGGTTTCGGAGGTTATTTAAGTTTAGGAGACTCTTCTTAGGCTCTAAAAGCATCGAAATTTCTATAGGTTTTAGACCTTTTTTGAAGTAATCAAGGAATTTCTCTTCCTTTTATTTCCTCTCCTACTAACGAAGTAGAACTAGGAGATTAAGTAGAGTTAGGCTATAATTATATTTACTATATTTCACTATAATCTTATAATAATCAGGAGAAATATTCTTCCTAGCCTTCCGCCGGTAGATTTAAATAGTATATAGGTAATTAGTCCTAATTTTAATAACCTCGCGAGATTTAGCCTTAGATAAGACCGAAGGGGTTTCCTTAGTAGGCTTTAGCTAAAGGGAATAAGCAAGAGTAACCCGCTATTAATCTAATCTCCTAGTAACTAGGGCAAAACCCTATTCCCTAGCAGATTACTAAAGGGCTTCCTTTACAAGGTCAAAGCTCTTATAGAACTATAGCGGGCTTAGTAGTAGGGTAGGTGGGATAATAGAGTATAAAGAATCTATAGTTAGTAGGGGTGGGGGCTATCCGTGAGTAGTAGGGCTAGTGGATAGATTAAATAAGATAAAAGTGTGGGTTATGTGATTATAGTAGGGTTATTAGGGGGTCATATAATAGGCCTAGTAGTAGATAGAAGAGAAGGAGGAAAGGATGCGTATGTATAAGGAGAAGAAGGATGGTCAAATTCGTAATTATAAGGTATGTAAGGCTTAGCAAAAATCAGGCAGAAATCAGGCCCCATTAGGTGCGGCCAGCATTTCCATTGGGTGCCAACAGCGTCACCCATTAAATATATTAAAAATTAATAGTTTAGTAAGAGAGTTAAGTAATTTATATACTACTATCTTAAAAGAATTCTCTACTATAATAAGCTTACTTCTTCTTATATAGAAGAAGCCTACGTAAATCTTAAGTAAGAAATTTATACTTCAACTAGTAATATTCTTATAACTATATAAGTTATTTCTTATATAAATTTATAGGCTTTTAACTTAATTTTCGATAAAATATACTATTACTTTATCTTACTTTTAAGTTCTAATTTTATATAATCTCCTTAGATAAATTTTATAAAGCGTAATTTAAAAGGTTTATAATATATAGAGGGAATTTAGCTAAGTAGAGAAGCTACTTCTCTCTTATACTTGATATTACTAGAAATCTCTTAGTCTTCTATATAATTATATAATAAAAGATCTTATAGATTATAGCGAATCTTTTCTATCTATTCTAACTAATAATACTCGCTAATCTTACTAAATTAAGTAATTTAGATGAATTAGTAGCGAATTAGATAGATAAGAACGGTTTAGATTAATAAGCTAGCGTAAATAAAAGAGAGTTAGATAGCTGAAACTACTTAAGACTATAAAGTATTAGTAATAATAAAGAGAGAAGTATTTTACTTGTTAGAAATTTAGAGTAAAGTAAAGCTAAGGTAGGTAAGGTACCTATATTTATATAGATAAAACTATAGGAATTATAGTACTACTACCTTTGAAGAGAACTAATATATTAATAAGGTAGATACTATTAAACTAGGAGATAAAACTTTAGTAAGGGTAGAGGGCTAACTATAGAAGGCTAATAAATTAGTAATAGTAGAGAGAGAATTAAAGAGAAAGGTATAGTAGATTACTAAGTAGTAAATTAGCCTAGTTAGTATATAAATTAAATAAGATTAGTATATAGGTTATATCATTATAGTAGCGCTAGTTAGAGGGTTATATAATAGGCCTAGTAGTAGGAGATAGAGGAGAAGAAGGAAAAGATATATATAAGATAAAAGAGGGTAGTTAATTTAGTAATTATAAGGTATATAAGGCTTAGTAAAATTTAGGTAGAAATTAGGCCCTAGGTTATACTACTAAAATTTTAAGGTCGTACTAGAAGTCGCCCCTTAGATTCACTCTTATTGCTGCTATTATCAAGGAATAGAGCTATAGAAATAGAAATCCTTACTTAGCTAAAACTTGGTATAGAGAAACTCCTTTATACTTATATTACTAAGCTATAATAAGAGAAAGCTATCTTTAACTAAATCTATACTAAAAGATAAGTATTTACTAATCTCTCTCTTTACTTATAGAATATATATATACTAAAGAACCTAATAGTTTGATTAAAAGAATCAACCTAATACAACTCAATAAGCTAAGAAGCTTATTAATCTATTTAAAGACTAGCTAATTTCTATAGGGAGAAGACCTACCAGTAGTAGTATATCTATATAACCGTACACTATATAGGGTATTAGAATTTAAAATACCCTATAAAATATACAAGGGTATGTCCCCTAAGATTAACTATATAAAAACAGGGATATATAGCCTATTATCACACCAATAAGCACCAACCTAAGCTATTACCTAGGAAGAATCTAGCTATATTAGTAGGCTATAGTGATTATATATACTATAAGCTATATAATATAAAGCTATAGTGTACTTTATAGACTAGAGATATAGTTATCCTAGAACAAAAATTCTTAGCTACGTATTAATTGAATATTAATTAATATAATATAATATTAATAAAGATATTAATAGGGACTACACTAGGGCTAAAGAGATAGACCCTAGCCCTAATAACCCTAAACGACCTAATACTAGGGCTATATTATAAGCATAAATAGATACTGGCCCTAATTATAAAATAGAGGTTTAAGTGCCGAAGCAAAGCATTTATTAAATTAAGAAGGTATATATATAATATTAACTAAACTACTCTATTAAATTAGCTAAAGAAGATATATAACTAGTAGATAGATTATATTCTATTAGTATTAGCTATATTCGAGCCGAATAGCTTTATTAAAGCTATATAATCAGATAAAAAAGATCTATAGTATAAAGTATACCTAGATAAAAGTAACGAATTACTAGCCTAAAATATATATAAAATCGTTAATATACTACCTAATATAACCCCTATAAAGGAGAGGTAGGTATTTAAAAAGAATCTATTAAAAACCCTACTACTATTAAGCCTAATTATATTACTACTAGCGATAAAACTATTAGATATAAGGCTAGATAGGTTATATAAAGTTTCTACTAAAAAATCAGTATAGATTTCCTATAAACCTTTTCTATAATAGCTAGAACAGAAACCTAGTATATACTATTAATTATAGTAGTTAATAAGGGCTAGTATATTATATAATTCGATATTAAAAATACGTTTATATATATAGATATCAATAGTGATATATATACTATATTACCTAAAGGGCTATATAATAGCCCTATATATATTAATAAATACTACTACCTAAAAAAGGCCCTGTATAGCCTAAAGCATACGCCTAGGCTATAGAATTAATATTTCTAAAAGATAGCTAAGAGCCTAGGGTTTAATATACTACCTTATAATAAAGGAGTATATATTAATAATGGCACTAAGGCTATCCTAATCGTTTATATGGATAATATATTATTTATATATCACGATAGGGACTATATTAATAAAATAGCTAAAGCATTTTATAGATATATTAAACTAGAAGATCTAGGTAATATATTAACCTTTCTAGGCAATAATATATCTATTGATTATAGAGCAAAGAAGATATATATTAATATAGGCTAGTTCACATACCTAGGAAGGCCGGGATTAAACTAAAAAAGAATACCTATTCGTCTAATAGTAATAATTACATAATTGATTACTATCAATAGTAGATAGGATTATTACTATATATAAGCCTAGGAACTAGGCTAGATATCACTTTCGCTATTAACTACTACGCACGTTTTATATTAAATCCTAGCTAGGATTATATAAAAGCGCTTAAAAAAGATAGTAACATCTACTATATAGGCCTAATATAGGCCTACTATATAATTATATAGGTAATAACGTATATATTACAGGCTATTCTAATACTAATTAGGCCGGAGACCTAGATAGTAGATAATCTACTACTAGTTATATATATAGCCTATTAGGCGATATCGGCCTAAACAACACTATGTTATAGAATCTATAGTTACAAAAATCAGTAGCCCTTAGCAGTTATAAGGCCGAATATATAGCTATAAAGCTATTAAAGAAGCTATCTATCTAGCTAATATACTCAACTAAATTAATAAATAATTAGATCTAGGATATAGCTATAATATCCCTACTATATTAGTTAATAATAAATTAGCTATAAAATAAGGGCAAAATCCAGAATTCTATAAGAAATCAAAGCATATTAATATTCAATATTATTATATAAGGGAGATAATTCAACAAAATAAGGTTAAAATAACCTATATAGCCACAAAAAGGCAGCTAGCAGACTTATTAACGAAAAAGGATAATAAAATACTCTTTAAAGAACTTATTAATAACTCGAGGTCGAGTCCTCTTGCCTACATACATACATAATATATGATGTTAGCCAGTGGTTTCCTTCTAGGACCAGGCCTATTTTACTTCCTTTGTGCTTTAGGGCATATAGCCCCTTTTATCCTTTTCCCTTTACTTCTTCTCTTGATCATCTCTCTTAGATAGATCAATCGATTCAGACTTTTCTTCCGCTTCCTATACATATACAATCAGTACCGTGGGCACTGTCAGTTCCTTTAATAAAAAATATGTAAAGGCAACTAATTTTAATATCAGTAAGTTCTATAGGCTTTACACTAACCTTATTACCGAATTAGAACCCTTTTAGTTAATAACAGTGCCCACGGCACTAATCGCACAGGAAGCGGAAGACGAATCTGAATCGATTAATCTATCTAAGAGAGATAATCAAGAGAGAAGCAAAGGAAAGAGAGAAAGGGCCTATATAGCCTAAAGCACAAAGGAAACTAACCGGCCTAGTCCTAGAAGGAAACCACCGGTCAACATTATGCATTATACATATAGGCAAGAGGACTCACCTCGAGTTATCACATCCCCTACAGGGCCAAGGCCGAAAAACAAGAAAATTCGCAAAACATCGTTATAACATAAGTAATTTTAACATAATCCTCTTGATAATAGAACCATATAAACAGGCATAAGAAACCACATCTTTTAATAGGAAATAATAATAGGAAATAGTATAGGAAGGTATTCAAATTAACAATCTTTATAGGAAACGAATTATATAAAAATCATAATTTAGCTTATAAGCACTTTAATAACAGAAATTAATTTAAATAGTCTAGGGGTCTTATTATATATAATAACTTATCACGATCCTCCTTAAAAATACTATACGGCTTTGCTTTAGTTAATATATCGGCTATATTAACAGTGCCCACGGCACTAATCGCACAGGAAGCGGAAGAAGAATCTGAATCGATTAATCTATCTAAGAGAGATGATCAAGAGAAGAAGCAAAGGAAAAAGAGAAAGGGCCTATATAGCCCAAAGCACAAAGGAAACCAACCGGCCTGGTCCTGGAAGGAAACCACCGGCCAACATCATGCATGTTAGCTATCGAGGACCTCAAGTTATTATATATTCTTCTTGCTTAGTATATTAATTAATATAATTAGATCTCTTTTCACTAAGTCGCGCACTAAATAGTAACGAGTGCTAATCTATAATACTTTAGTGCTTAATTTACTATTAGTAACTATTCTTATTATATTATCGGAGTTATAATAGAGTAGAAGTAGAATAGTATTAGGATTATCTTTGTTCTATAAGGAAGAGAGAGTTAAGTTAATAGCTAATTTAGCTAATATAATACCTTCCTTAATCGTAGTGCTTATTATATAGTATTTAGCTATTATCGATAATATTATAATAATATTCTACCTATAGGAGGACTATATAATTAGTATATCTACGAAGAACTAAATATAGGCCTTAGTAGATTTTTCACGTTTAGTATTAGTATATAAAGAGTTAATAAAACCTTTAAGACCTTTAGTTAGATCTCTTCTAAACGGAATACTAATACCCGAAAGATATCGAAGGAGGTCTTTAAACGTATTAAGATCTTCTTTCCGGGAGGATTTATTACGCCTTTATAATTTTAATATAGTAGCTATAATATCTAGTCGTATCTTAATTAATAACTATCCGATCTTACCTATTTTCCTCGTAAAGTTAAGCTTATTAACGGTGTTAATAATATTATTATTAGTAGTTCTCTAAGATAGATCTATTAGAATTAATATAGAGGAAGTATTAGTAAAACCTTTATTAGAAAGTAATATTAAAAGGTAAAGTTACTAATTAAGGAAGATAATACCTTTCTCTTATTAGTAAAAAATATTATATCCTAAAAATCTTTTAAATAGTAGGATCTTTAGCTTACGCTTTAATACTATTATATCTCGAACACGTTAAATTTCGCTATTAAGGCTAGTAGAAAGTATATTATTAATATAGATTAAGACGAAGATAGTTTTCTCTTAGTTTATATAAATATAAGGTTTAGTTAGTAATAATATTAAGCTAATTTCTTTTAAATCCTTATTAAATAGGTTATACTAAAGGTAGCTAGCTTAACGAAGACTATATAATACTTTTAAAATTAATATAATATATTCTATACTATTAGGGCTTTAGTATCCGTGACTAGTAGGTTATTTTATTAAAATTACTTAATTATCTAATATAGTATTAAGATATATACTTATAATATCCTATTAGTTAACTAACCACTTTCTAATAGCTCTAAGTATTAAAAATAACTTAGTAGTAGTATTAGAAACGACTAGGGTAAATCTCTTATCTAGTTAGAAATTAATCCCTAATACTTAACGGTTTCTATAGATAACCTATCTAGCACGGAATTCTAAAATATAGCTATCGCTATTAGATTTTAAATCGTAGACCTATTTCCCTAGTAAAATTAACGTTCCCTTAGGAGGATAGGGCATAAGAACTATTATATTAGAAGCTTTAATTTTATCTAATTAGACCTTCTCGGCTTATAGCTAATAGTCTACAAAATCGGATTTTATTACTTCTATATAGGTATTAGGGATCTTTACTATTCCCGTTTAGAAACGTTCTACTATAGAATAAGTAATCCTATTACTTACTATTATATCTTTAATTATAATTAATAAATAATCTAGTATTATTTAGCCTTTCTCGGGATATTTAACTATCCTAGGTCTAAGGTTAGCTAGTTTTCTTTCTCTTACTAAACGTCTTAGAATACTATTTAGTAGTTAAATAGGATTTAGTTAAATAATTATAATTAGGTTAATAGAAGATGCCTCTCGAATAGTAATAAAGAACTTCTTAGAAATCTACCTAGAGTAGTTAGTATAACGGAAGCCGATTAGGAGGAAATTTTAATACTTAGAATTAGTTAATCAGGATTTTAGTTATTCGTAATATTACTAAATAATCTTTTTACTAGCGTATTTAGTAATAATCCTCGAACTATATAAGGTCGAAATAGTTTAATTAGAGATAATAAAGCTAATAGAATATTTAAAAGATTTTTCTGAACTAGCAAAAACGAAATATTTAAAATATTCTAATTTTCTAAAAACGAAGATTCACGAGAAGATAATTAAATTAGTAGAGAAGGGTTAATTTAGGTTTCTAAAGTTAGTAGAGATAGTTATAAACGATAATTTCTAGCTCTTAGTAATATAATTAGTCTAGTAGTGGTTTAGAGTGATAGGTTAATTAATCTTTATTATATTAGAGCGTTTAGTTATAATATATCGATTAGCTACGGTGTTATAATTAAGTAATCTTAGTAATCTTAGTGAAATATACTTAGCTCTTAATTAGTAAATAGTGTAATCGGGTCTATACTTCTATAATAAGTCAAATTCGGTTATAATTTAATTATTAACTAATCTATTAGTTATATTAGAGTATCCTTATATTTAATTTAGATCTTATTATTCTTTCTTTAGATTAATAATAGGTAGATTTAGCGAGTTTTATGCTTTTAGTTAATTAGAACTAAATCTTCTAACTTTAGTAAATAACGAATTAGTAAAGGCTCTTCCTAAAAGGTAACGTCACGTCTAAGAACTACTTATCTTTTCGAGGGATCGTAAATTCTATAGATATAGCTATTATTACCCTTATAGCTAACTAAATAGCTAATCTATACACGTAGTTCTATCTTTTTACCTTACACCCTCTATTCTTTAGGGATATAAATATAGGCTTTAGAAAACGATATACGTAGGAACCTAAGGTTAATTAGCCCAGCTTCGCGTAATTATAGGCTATTATTCTATTTTTCTACTAGAGATTTAATTTCACCTAGTTAGCGAATTCGATTTAGAACATAAGCTATTACTATTACTACTTCTAGCTAAAGATATATAGGCGCATTTAGTGCGAATATTATAAGGGTCCTCGCGCCCTATATTATAATATAGCTAGAGGATTCGGTAATACTATTCTATTCGTGAGTTATAGGAGGGGAGATTATAAAGGTCGTACCTTTCTCTTTAATCTATAAAATAAATTTTAGAAAGCTTAGATCTCTTTTAGTTCAAATTTCTAAAGGCTTATTACCTATAACGTTAAAGATTTACTTTGCCTAATTAATTAACACGTCGGAAGTACTACCCTTCGTCTTAATTAGGATTACCTATCTTCTTCTAGTCGTATTATCGCAAATTATTATAATATAATCAATTCCTCTAATCCCTATTAGCTTATAGGGTTAAAGATTAATATAAAGAAACTTAAATAGCTTAGTTACACGCTTCTAAGGGGTATATAAAATAATCTTCTTTAATTGAGCTAACTTATAGGGTTTATAATTAAATTCTTAATTACCTTATATTTCTTGGCTAATTTAGTAATAATTAATTTTAGCTATTAGTTAGCTAATATGCCCTAAGCGGAAGTGCGTAAGTTCTAGCGAGATTATTACTAATAAAAAGGCCTAAGCTATATAATCTAGTGTATTTAATTTAGTTAGTAATAAGGGTCGTATTAATATTATATATAAAAATAGAACACCTCGTTAGCGAAAGGCGTAGGCTTTAATAATTAATTTATTAAATAGGTTAACTATTATATTTAGCTAATCTTTCTATCTAAATGCATAATTATAGTAAGCCCTAGTCGTTAAAAGTAAATTAAATAGGCCCTCTAGTATATATTTATATCTTATATCTAAATTAGTTATATAGTTACCTAGAATTAAATTAATTCTTATAATTACTTAACCCTTTATAACTAATATTCTACCTTCCGAGGTTTAGTAAGTGTAACCCTTATTTAGTTTAAATAGTTCGAAGTGTATAATCGCGTTACTATTTACGTAAATCGTGCGGGATACACCTAAATCGACTATCCACTCACCTATAGAACGAGTAATTAAAGCTAATAATAACGAGTAAGGAAACTTTTAGTTAACTTCTAAAGTATTTAATATAAATAGGCTTATCCTTCCTATATTAAAATCGTTATTATCCTTTATAGGGATTGTGTTATTAAACTAATCGTTAGTTTTAACTATTATAGTAATAAAATAGTATTCTAGTCTATTACTACTAAAGGGTTTAATCGTTAAACTTAAATAACTATAGGGGTAAAAATATAAAACTATAGCTAATTGTAGTTATATAATTAGTAGTATATATCTAATCACTAGTTAGGCGTTTTTATTAACGATTAATAATTAGGGATTAATTCTACTTAACGAAGAAATTAGTAATTAATTCAAATTAAAGTTCTAATCCTAAGGCTTTTAACCGTTTAAATTATTTCTATTTCTCTATAGGAAATTAATCTATACGCTCTTAGTAGGTTTCTATACTAGTAGCCGTTTATTATACACTAAGTATATATAATCCTTCGTTAGGTAGTCTTGCTTACTATAAAATAAGTAGTAACCCTAGGGTGTTAATTAATTTAGACCTTCTATCTAATCTTTAACCTATTTAGTAATAACTCTAGGGTTACCCTAAGGAGGTTTATTCGTTAATAGCTAAAAATCTGAATTAGCGTTCCTTAGGGTTCCCTATATTAGAACTCGATAGGTTAGTGCCGTTAGTCCTTAACACGAGTATAAGTAGTTAAATTAACTAAAAGGTCTCTAATTCGGTAATAAGGTTAGTGTAAAGTTTATAGAACTTACTAATATCGAAATTAGCTACTTTCGTATATTTTTCGTCAAAAGTAGAGTACTTTAATATAACTATTATTAGATTATTATCTCGATTTTATGTAATAACACCTAGCGCAGGAGAATTAGATTAATTTCAACTCTCTTTAAAATTTTTGCGATAGTATCTCTAAATGAATTAACATAATCCGTTGCAGAAGTGTACTAGAATCTTCGAAGAGACTACTATATTATATAATCCTTGTTTATTGTATTATAGCTAGTGATATTTAATACGTTTTTAAGGTTTTTAATATATTCATCAGCAAAATTAATGCGAAAATTGCGAGAGGTTACTATTCGATTAATATTTTTCGACACTAACTAGTACATCTAAATTTGTATATCCCTTAAGATTTTCACCTAACGATTAGTAAGTAGGGAGTCTCTTAGGGGTCGAGAAATTAAAGAATTAATAAAGCGCTAAAGGCCTTTCTAGCGAAGAACACAATTAATATTATCTAACTAGTTATCAAGTCGTTAACACTTTCTAAATCATTAAGGGGATTAAGTTAATACTCATTAGGGGCATTAGTAGCCTAGTTTAAATTGCCTTACGAAACAGCTTTAGCAGATACATAGTTACTATAATCAATCTATACCGCTACACTTTTAGCGAACACAGGATCCTGGCGTTGTGCTATAGTAACAGAAGAAATTAGTAAATTAAAAAGGGCTACATAACCTAATAGTACCCACAGCACTAATCGCACAGGAAGCAGAAGACGAATCTGAATCGATTAATCTATCTAAGAGAGATGATCAAGAGAGAAGCAAAGGAAACCAACCGGCCTGGTCCTAGAAGGAAACCACCGGTCAACATCATACATCATGCATATAGGCAAGAGGACTCGACCTCGAGTCATCAGTTAATTTAGCTACTTATACATATTAAGAACCTCGAACCCGTTAAGTTCTAATATAGGCAATTCTAATTTAGGTAATTCGGGGATTTAGCCTTTAAAAATAAGCCTCCTATTAATATTAGTACCGCTACAAATAGATTAAAGACTAGGTTTAAGATCTAAACTAATTAATCCCTTAAGATTACTATATATTCTATAGAAGATATAGCTACCTATTAAAAGATTATATATACTTAGTGTATAATAAACGCCTACTAATATAGAAGCCTATAAGAGATCTTTAGATTTAATGACTTGAGGTCCTCGATAGCCAACATGCATGCATGATGCATAATGTTGGCTGGTGGTTTCCTTCCAGGACTAGGCCGGTTAGTTTCCTTTGTGCTGTAGGCTATATAGGCCTTTTCCTTTTCTCTTCTGCTTGATCTCTCTTAGATAGATTAATTGATTTAGATTCTCTCTTTTTCTCGCTTCCTATACGATCAGTGTCGTGGACACTGTTAGGTTATGTAGCCCTTTTTGATTTACTAAACCTCGTCTACTACTATAGCATAACGCTAGGATCCTATATTCGCTAAAAGTGTAGCGGCATAGATCATTTCTACTAAAGCTATTTCGCAAGGTAATCTAAACTAGGTAACTAATGCCCCTAATAAGTATCAACTCAACCCCCTTAATGATTTAGAAAATATTAACGACTTTAATAATTAGCTAGATAATATTAATCGCGTTCTTCGTTAAAAAGGCCTTTAGCGCTTTATCGATTCTTTAACTTCTCGAACACCTAGAGACTCCCTACTTACTAACCGATAGGTGAAAATCTTAAGGGATATATAAATCTAGATATACTAATTAGTGTCGAAAGAGATTAACCGAATAGTAATCTCTCGTAATTTTCGTATTAAATTTGCTAATTAGTATATTAAAACCCTTAAAAACGTATTAAATATCACTAGCTATAATATAATACAAAAGGATTATATAATATAGTAGTCTCTTCGAAGATCCTAGTATACTTCTATAATAGATTATATTAATTTATTTAGAGATACTATTACAAAATTTTTAAAGAGAATTAAAATTAATCTAGTTCTCTTACGCTAAGTACTATTACATAAAATCCACGATAATAATCTAATAATAGTTATATTAAAGCACTCTTCTTTTAACGAAAAATATATAAAGACTACTAATTTCGATATTAGTAAGTTCTATAAACTTTATACTAGTATTAAAGCGTAAGCTAAAGATCCTACTATTTAAAAGATTTTTAGGATATAATATTTTTTACTAATAGGAGAAAGGTATTATCTTCCTTAATTAGTAAATTAATCTTTTAATATTAATTTCTAATAAAGGTTTTACTAATACTTCTCCTATATTAATTCTAATAGATCTATCTTAGAGAACTACTAATAATAATATTATTAATATCGTTGTTCTCTAAGATAGATCTATTAGAATTAATACAGGGGAAGTATTAGCAAAACCTTTATTAGAAAGTAATATTAAAAGGTAAATTTGCTAATTAAGGAAGATGATGCTTTTCTCCCGTTAGTGAAAAATGTTATATCCTAGAAATCTTTTAAATAGTAGGATCTTTAGCTTACGTTTTAATGCTATTACATCTCGAACACGTTAAATTTCGCTGTTAAGGCTAGTGGAAAGCATATTATTAACGTAGATTAAGACGAAGATAGTTTTCTCTTAGTTTATGTAAATATAAGGTTCGGTCGGTAACGGTGTTAAGCTAATTTCTTTTAAATCCTTATCGAATAGGTTATGCTAAAGGTAGCTAGCTTAACGAAGACCGTATAACGCTTTTAAAATTAATATAATATATTCTACACTATTAGGGATTTAGTATTCGTGGCTAGTAGGTTGTTTCATGAAAATCACTCGATTATCTAATATAGTATTAAGATATATACCTATAATATCCTATTAGTTAACTAACTACTTTCTAATAGCTCTAAGTATCAAAAATAACTTAGTAGTAGTATTAGAAACGACTAGGGTAAATCTCTTATCTAGTTAGAAATTAATTCCTGGTACTTAACGGTTTCCATAGACAACCTATCTAGCACGGAATTCCAAAATGTAGCTATCGCTATCAGATTTCAAATCGTAGACCCATTTCCCTAGTAAAATTGACGTTCCCTTAGGGGGATAAGGCACGAGAACTATTGTATTAGAAGCTTTGATTTTATCTAATTAGACCTTTTCGGCTTTTAGCTAATAGTCTAAAAAATCGGATTTCATCGCTTCTATATAGGTGTTAGGGATCTTTACTATTCTCGTTCGAAAACGTTCCGCTGCGGAACAAGCAATTCTATCACCCGCAATAACTTCCTTAATTACAATTAACGAGGGATCTAGCACCATTCGGCCCTTTTCAGGATATTTAACTATACCAGGTCCAAGGTTAGCTAGTTTTCTTTCTCTTGCTAAACGTCTTGGTTGGTTTTAAACATCATTTAGTGGTTAAGGATTTAGGTGAACAATTGCAATTAGGTTAGCAGAAGATGCCTCTCGAACAGAACGATTAATTAGTGACTATATTAAGGGATTAGGTAGGGATTTAATTAGTAACGAACTGCGTGGAAATCTACCTAGAGTAGTTAGTGTAACGGAAGCCGATCGGGAGGAACTTTTAATGCTTAGAATTAGTTAATCAGGATTTTAGTCATTCGCAACATCACCAAATAATCTTTTTGCTAGCGTATTTAGTGATAATCCTCGAACTATATAAGATCGAAATAGTTTAATTAGAGGTAATAAAGCTAATAGAATATTCAAAAGATTTTTCCGAACTAGCAAAAACGAAATATTTAAAATATTCTAATTTTCTAAAAACGAAGATTCACGAGAAGATGATTGAATTAGTAAAGAAGGGTTAATTTGAGTTTCTGAAGTTAGTAGAGATAGTTACAAACGATAATTTCTAGCCCTTAGGAGTATAATTAGTCTAGTAGTAGTTTAGAGTAGTAGGTTAATCAACCTTTATTATGTTAGAGCATTTAGTTATAACACATTAATTAGCTTCGGTATTATAATTTAGTGATCCTAGTGAAATGTGCTCTGCTCACGATCGGCAAATAGTGTAATCAGGTCTATACTTCTATAAGTGCTTGAATTTAATTATAATAGAACTACCGAGTGCTCTATTAAATACGTTAGAGTATCCTAATTTTGAATTTAGATCTCTTTCTTCTTTCTCTAAATTGTTAATTAGTGCTTTTAGCGAGGTTCATGCTTTTAGTTAATTAAGTCTTCTAACTTTAGCAAATGACGAATTAGTAAAGGTTCTTCTTAAAAGGCAACGTCACGTCTAAGAACCACTTATCTTTTCGAGGGATCGTAGATTCTATAGATATAGCTATTATTACTCTTATAGCTAACCAAATAGCTAATCCATACGCGTAGTTCTATCTTTTTACCTTGTACCCTCTATTCCTTAGGAATATAAACATAGGCTTTAGAAAACCACACACGTAGGAAACCTAGGTCAATTAGCCTAGCTTCGCGCAATTACAAGCTATTATTCCATTTCTCCATTAGAGATTCAATTTCACCCAGTCGGCGAATTCGATTTAGAACGTAAGCTATTACTATCGCTGCTTCTAGCTAAAGATATACGGGCGCATTCGGTGCAGATATTATAAGGGTCCTTACGCCCTACATCACAATATGCCCAGAGGATTCGGCAACACTATTCTGTTCGTGAGTTGCAGGAGGGGAGATTGTGAAGGTCGTACCTTTTTCTTTAATCTATAAAATGAATTTTAGAAAGCTTAGATCTCTATTAGTTCGGATTTCTAAAGGCTAATTACCTATAACGTTAAAGATTTGCGTTGCCTAATCGATCAACACGTCGGAAGAACTACCCTTAGTCTTAATTAGTATTATCTATCTTCTTCTAGTAGCATTATCGTAGATTATTATAATATAATCAATTCCTCTAATCCCTGTTAGCTTATAGGGTTGAAGATTAATATGAAGAAACTCGAATAGTTCAGTTGCACGCTTTTAGGGGGTATATAAAATAATCTTCTTTAATTTAGCTAACTTGTAGGGTTCATAATCAAATTCTTGATCACCTTGCACTTCTTCGCTAATCCGGTAATAATTAATTTTGGCTATTAGTTAGCTAACATACCCTAAACGGAAGTGCGTAAGTTCTAGCGAGATTATTACTAGTAAGAAGGCTTAAGCCATATAATCTAGTGCATTTAATTCAGTTAGTAATAATAGTCGAATTGATATTATATATAAGAATAGAACACCTCGTTAGCGGAAAGCGTAGGCCTTAATAATTAATTTATTAAATAGGTTAACCATCATATTTAGCTAATCCTTCTATCTAAACGCATAATCGTAGTAAGCCCTGGTCGTTGAAAGCAGATTGAATAGGCCCTCTAGCACATATTCGCATTTCATATCTAAATCGGTAATACGATCTTCTAGAATTAAATTAATTCTTGTAATTGCTTGACCCTTTGTAACTAATGTTCTACCTTCCGAGGTTTAGCAAGTGTAACCCTCGTTCGGTTTGTATAGTTCAAAGTATACAATCGCATCGCCGTCCACGCAAATCGTGCGGGATACACCCGAATCAACGATCCACTCACCCGTTAAACGAGTAATTAAAGCTAGTGATAACGGATAAGGAAATTTTTAGTTAACTTCTAAAGTATTCAATACAAATAGGCTCACTCTACCTACATCAAAATCGTTGTCATCCCCTACAGGGATTATATTATTAAACCAATCATCAGTTTCAACTATTGCAGTAGCAAAATAGTATTCTAGTCTATTACTACCGAAGGGTTCAATCGTCAAACTTAAATAACCGTAGGGATAATAATATAAAACGGCAGCTAACTCTAGTTACACTACCTATGCAATTAGTAGTGCATATCTAATTACCGGTTAGGGGTTTCTGTTAACGATTAATAATTAGGGATCAATTCTATTTAACGAAGAAATTAGTGATTAATTTAAATTAAAAGAAGAAGAAGAAGGTTTCTACATATAGTTTAGGATAGGTAGAATTAAAGCTAGCGAACTACTTCTATCCTTTCGGATACGATTATCAAAGTTCCAATCCTAAGGCTTTTGACCGTTCAAATTATTTCTATTTCTCTATAGAAAATTAATCCACACGCCCTTAGCAGGTTTCTATGCTAGTGACCGTTTATCATACACTAAGTGCATGTAATCCTTCGTTAGGTAGCCTTAATTACCACAAAATAAGTAGCAACCCTAGGGTGTTAATTAATTTAGACCTTCTATCCAATCTTTCACCCATTTAGTAATAACTCTAGGGCCACCCTAAGGTGGTTTATTCTTCAATAGCTAAAAATCTGAATTAGCGTTCCTTAAGTTCCCTGTATTAGAACTCGATAGGTTAGTGCCGTTAGCCCTTGACATAAGTATAAGTAGTTAGATTAACTGAAAGGTCTCTAATTCGGTAATAAGGTTAGTGCAAAGTTTATAGAACTTACTGATGTTAAAATCGGCAGTCTTTGCATATTTCTCGTTAAAAGAAGAGTGTTTTAATGTAACTATTATCGGATTATCATCTCGAATTTCGTACAACAGAACCTAGCGCAAGAGAACTAGGTTAATTTCAATCCTCTTTAAGGTTTTAGTGACAGTATCTCTAAATAAATTAATATAATCCACAGCAGAAGTGTACTAGGATCTTCGAAGAGACCACTATGTCACACAATCCTTGTTCATTACATTATAGCCAGTAACATTCAATACGTTTTTGAGGTTTTCAATGTATTCATCAGCAAAATCAATACGAAAATTGCGAGAGGTTACTATTCGATTGATATTTTTCGACACTAACTAGTACATCTAAATTTGCATATCCCTTAAGATTTTCACCTAACGATCAGCAAGTGGGGAGTCTCTTAGGGGTCGAGAAATTGAAGAATCAATAAAGCGCTAAAGGCCTTTCTGGCGTAGAACACGATTGACATCATCCAACCAGTTATTAAGGTCGTTAACACTTTCCAAATCATCAAGGGGGTTAAGTTGATACTCATCAGGGGCATCAGTAGCCTGGTTCAAATTGCCTTGCGAAACAGCTTTAGCAGATACGTAGTCACTATAATCAATCTGTGCCGCTACACTTTTAGCGAACACAGGATCCTGGCGTTATGCCATAGTAACAGGAGAAATCAGTAAATCAAAAAGGGCTGCATAACCTGACAGTGCCCACGGCACTGATCGCACAGGAAGCGGAAGAAGAATCTGAATCGATTGATCTATCTAAGAGAGATGATTAAGAGAAGAAGCAAAGGAAAAGGAGAAAGGGCCTATATGGCCTAAAGCACAAAGGAAACCAACCGGCCTGGTCCTGGAAGGAAACCACCGGCCAACATCATGCATGTTGGCTATCGAGGACCTCAAGTCATCAAATTCCTTAAAACCTTTCGCGATAGATATATAAGAACTATCTAGAAGATAGTTATTCCTCTATTTCTAATTACTAAACTGCTCCTCTATAAGATCCGCGAAGATAACCATATAATAATTATTGTAGCATATGCGAATAACGATAAGAACTATCCAAATCCGAAAGATTTTAAAGATATAGACTTATATAAACTCTTTAATAAAATTAAAAATAAACTTAAAAGTAGCCGAAATTTATTTAAGTACTGCTGCTACTATATCTATTAATAACCTATTACCTACTAGGCTAAATAATAGTAGTAATCTAAGCTGATTTAATAATAGCGAATATTAGCCCCTAAAAATCCTACTACTAAGGGGAAAGGGTACTTATATTAGTAAATAGATCGAATAATAGAAGGATAGCGAACCCTAGACCACACTAAACGGTTATTATACCTTTTATGGCCGATTGCACTTAGTTCGATAGTGCGTGCGTATACCTATTTATTAAATATCGTGCTCTAGATTAGAAGCTAGTAAGAGGTATATAGGTTCGCTATCTATAGAAATATCGCGATAACCTTAATAGCCTGGGCCTAGAGAATTAGTGATTGATCCACGATAACTATATTAAAAGGGATAGTATAACGAAACTATATCTAAACCTTACTATAGTAAATACGAATATAACTAACGTACTATTTAGCTACTATCCTATCGTTATTAGCCCTAAAACTAATAGTATTAACGTAAGTATTTACGACTACTCCGTAATTACTATTAATTTCTACTATATTACTAAAGCCTACTATTATTACCTAAAATCTATTAGTCGCTATGATTCACGACGATAATACTTATCCCTAATACTTTAATACCACCGGTTTCGCTTTGATAATAATTAAAGAAGATAGGGATAAAGAGCTATTCGTAACGATAATAATTAATAATGATTAGTTTAACGATAATAATAGCTAATTATTATAATTAGATAATTACGATTTTGATTAAGGTTTAATAAAACACTTAACTACACTACTAGTATTAACTAATATACACTAATTCCACTTTTAATGACTATAATTACTCGTTCCTGTAGTGAGTAGATTATTAATTTAGGCGTATCACGCATAATTTACGTTAATAGCGATGTAATTATCTATTTCGAAGAATATAAACGTAATACGTATAAGTGCTAGACCTCGGAGGGCCGAACGCTTATTATAAAGGGTAAAGCAATCGCTAGAATTAACTTAGTGTTTCCTAATCGCGTAGTAGACTTAAATATACGATATGAATATGTTCCCGATGGCCTATTTAACCTATTATTAACTACTAAAACCTACTACGAATATAGCATAGGTTAGAAGGATTAGAAGAATACTTTTATTAACCTAAATAATAAATTAATTATTATAGCTTATGTATATTGAAAGCGAGGTGTGCCGTTTTTATAAATAATATCGATTCGCCTAATATAATCCACTGAAGTAAAAGTACTACTAAATGTTTCCTAAGCCTTTTCGTTTGCTACGATTACACTAGAGTTAGTATACTTTATATTAGGCTATGTTAGTTAACCTATAGCTAAAATTAATTATTATCGAATTAGCGATAAAGTGTATAGTGATAATTTATTCGATTATAAGCTATGTAAAAGGGTAAAGTCACGAAGGATTATCTTATATACCTCTTAAAATCGTGCGAGTAAATTATAGTATTTTATATATATTAATATATAACTATATAAACTAACGGGTATTAATAGCACGAACTACCTAGTAATTATCTACGATAATGCTACGAGAATGCGATAGGCCCTTCTAATTAAAACGAAAGATACTTCCTCTTAAGTACTAATTAAATAGGCTACTATTATCTTTAATATAACGAAATACTAGCTAATTAAGGTTAGGATTAATAGTGACTTAGTATTTCGTGCGTGGATTAGTTAGATAGAAATTAAAGGTATAATAATTTCTCTCTCTATACCTTATATATACGAATAAAATAGTGTTGCTAAATCCTGTAGCTATATTATTATATAATCTACTTAAACCCTTATAATCTCTGCGCCCGAAGCGCCTATATTTCTATATCCCGAAGCTATAATTACGTTAATATATATCCTTAATAGAATTAAACGGCTAAACTAAGAAGAATCACTAATTAAAATGTGGAATAGGTTATTAAGCCTACGATAGTTAGGCAGGCCTAATTAACCTTAGTTTTTTGCGCGTGTAGTATTCGAAAGCCTATATATATTCCTAAGGAATAGCGTGTATAGGGCTAAAAGATAGCTCAACGCGCTTAGAATAGCTACCTTACTAGCTACAAGGGCGAAAATAGCTATGTCTACCGAATTCACAATCCTCTAAAGAAATAAGTAGTGCTACGAAGGGATATAGCTTTCTAGGAAGAACTATTGCCTTCCCAAAAATCCCTAAACTAATTAAACCTAGTAAAATAATATAGGAAGTACTAAAAGTACTAAAATAAATAATAATTCATGGAGAAAGGGTTATTGAACCTATCTATCCCACGATCGAGAATTCTGCCTATACTACCCTAGATATAATCCTAAGAGCCACTAGTAAACCCCTAAAGGCGAAGGAAATAGCCTTATATATAACTAATTACACTAAGAGTACTAATTGCACTAATTCCGCTAAGTGCGCTAAATAGACTAAACTTAATACTCTCGAATAATTATAAAATTACTCGTACTACGCTAGAGCCTATATAATTTCGAATCTAATAATTGCACGAAGTAATATATAGATAATAGCGTTTACTATACTAGTCGTACTAAGGATTATACTAGTAGTAGAAAGATAATTGCTAATTCTTCTATATTTGCTAAATCTACTAACCTTGTAACTTCGCACTTTTGAACAAAATTAAAATACTACCTTAATTTCCTAACTTAATTAGCCTAGTATTTAAAGAGCTATAATACCTTCTCCTTGATAGATTAAACTATATATAGTACGAGGATTATATCTAACTATACTGATAAAAAGGTTATTTAGTGATTTTTATGATCCCGATATACTATTACCGACTATAGAGGACCTAGTGGAAGATCTACACGAAGATCTATAAGAATACTAAATTAAATAATATCCCTAAAATTATTAACTTATACTTACCTCTACTACTACTAAATTAATTGCTAATACGACTACTTTATTAAATATAGAATCCTTGCCTATATCTAGTCGGTCTACCTTCGAAAGAGAAATATCTTCGGTTAGCCTAATTTTAGTAATTTCTATGAATTAAGCGCTTGTACTCAATCTCCTAAATACACTAAACTAAAGAAATAGAAAATCCTCCTTAGTTAAACTAACCCGAAGGTTATAAAGACTACTAACAGTGCCCACGGCACTATTGGCATAGGAAGCGGAAGAAAGTCTGAATCGGTTGATCTATCTAAGAGAGATGATCAAGAGAAGAGGTAAAGGAAAAAGAGAAAGGGCCTATATAGCCCAAAGCACAAAGGAAACCAACCGGCCTAGTCCTAGAAGGAAACCACCGGCCAACGTTATGCATCATGCATGCATGTTAGCTATCGAGGACCTTAAGTTATTATATCCCCTATAGGGCTAAGGCCGAAATCACAAAATAATCTTATAATATAGGTAATTTTAACGTGAGTTATTCAACGATAAAACTATATAAATAGGCATAAGAAAATATATCTTTTGATAGGAAATAATAGTAGGAAATAGTACTAGAAGGTATTTAAATCAACAATTTTTGTAAGAAACAAATTATATAAAAATTATAATTTAGCTAATTAGCACTTTAACGAAAGAAATTAATTTAAGTAGTCTAGGGGTATTGTTATATATAATAACTAATCACGATCCTCTTTAAAAGCACTATGCGGCTTTGCTTTAGTTAATATGTTAGCTACATTCTTCTTGCTTAGTATATTAATTAATATAATTAGATATCTTTTCACTAAGTCGCGCACTAAGTAGTAACGAGTGCTAATCTATAACACTTTAGTGCTTAATTTACTATTAGTAACTATCCTTATTATATTATCGGAGTTATAATAGAGTAGAAGTAGAATAGTATTAGGATTATCTTCGTTCTATAGGGAAGAGAGAGTTAAATTAGTAGCTAATTTAGCTAATATAATACCTTCCTTAATTATAGTACTTATTATATAGTATTTAGCTATTATAGATAATATTATAATAATATCTTACCTATAGGAGGACTATATAATTAGTATATCTACAAAGAACTAAATATAGGCCTTAGTAGATTTTCTACGTTTAATATTAGTATATAAAGAGTTAATAAAACCTTTAAGATCTTATAATAGGTCTCTTCTAAATAGTACTTTAAGGTTAAGTATACTAGAAAGATAATAAAGGTCTTTAAATATATTAAGATCTTCTTTCTAGGGGGATTTATTACGCCTTATAATTTTAATATAGTAGCTATAATATCTAGTCGTATCTTAATTAATAACTATCCGATCTTACCTATTTTCCTCGTAAAGTTAAGCTTATTAACGGTGTTAATAATATTATTATTAGTAGTTCTCTAAGATAGATCTATTAGAATTAATATAGAGGAAGTATTAGTAAAATCTTTATTAGAAATTAATATTAAAAGGTAAAGTTACTAATTAAGGAAGATAATACCTTTCTCCCTTTAGTAAAAAATATTATATCCTTAAAATCTTTTAAATAGTAGGATCTTTAGCTTATGCTTTAATACTATTATATCTTAAATACGTTAAATTTCGCTATTAAGGCTAGTAGAAAGTATATTATTAACGTAGATTAAGACGAAGATAGTTTTCTCAGTTTATATAAATATAAGGTTTAGTTAGTAATAATATTAAGCTAATTTCTTTTAAATCCTTATTAAATAGGTTATACTAAAGGTAGCTAGCTTAACAAAGACTATATAATACTTTTAAAATTAATATAATATATTCTATACTATTAGGGCTTTAGTATCCGTGGCTAGTAGGTTATTTTATAAAAATTACTTAATTATCTAATATAGTATTAAGATATATATCTATAATATCCTATTAGTTAACTAACTACTTTCTAATAGCTCGAAGTATTAAAAATAACTTAGTAGTAGTATTAGAGATAACTAGAAGTAAATCTCTTATCTAGTTAGAAATTAATTCTTAGTGCTTAATAGTTTCTATAGATAACCTATCTAGCACGGAATTCTAAAACGTAGCTATTACTATTAGATTTTAAATCGTAGACCTATTTCTCTAGTAAAATTAACGTGCCCTTAGGAGGATAAGGCATAAGAACTATTATATTAGAAGCTTTAATTTTATCTAATTAGACCTTCTTAGCTTATAGCTAATAGTCTATAAAATTAGATTTTATTACTTCTATATAGGTATTAGGGATCTTTACTATTCCCGTTTAGAAACGTTCTACTATAGAATAAGCAATCCTATTACTTACTATTATATCTTTAATTATAATTAATAAAGGATCTAATATTATTTAGTCTTTCTTAGGATATTTAACTATCCTAGGTCTAAGGTTAGCTAGTTTTCTTTTACTAAACGTCTTAGAATACTATTTAGTAGTTAAATAGGATTTATTTAAATAATTATAATTAGATTAATAGAAGATACCTCTCGAACTAAATAATTAATTAGTGATTATATTAAGTAACTAATTAGGGATTTAATTAGTAATAAAGAACTTCTTAGATATATATCTAGAGTAACTAGTAATAATCGATTTAGTAATAACTAAGGAAAACCCTTAATACTTAGAATTAGTAAATTAGGATCCTATAAAATATTACTAAATAATATTTTTACTAGCGTATTTAGTATTAAACCTTATACTATATATAGTTAAAAGGGGTTAATTAGAGGTAATAAAGCTAATAGAATAGTAGGAAGACTCTATTAAATTAGTAAAAAGGAAATATTTAAAATATTCTAATTTTCTAAAAATAGAGATTTATAAGAATCACGAGAAGGGTTAATTTAGGTTTCTAAAGTTAGTAGAGATAGTTATAAATAATAATTTCTAGCCCTAAATAATATAATTAGTCTAGTAGTAGTTTAGAGTAGTAGGTTAATTAATCTTTATTATATTAGAGTATTTAGTTATAATATATTAATTAGCTTTAGTATTATAATTTTATAAATTTAGTGAAATATACTCTACTCACGATTAGCTAATAGTATAATTAGGTCTATACCTTTATAAAAGTTCGAATTCGATTATAATTAAATTAATAATTAATCTATTAATTATATTAGAGTATCCTTATATTAAGTTTAGATCTCTTTTTTCTTTCTCTAAATTATTAATTAGTACTTTTAGCAAGGCTTATACTTTTAGTTAATTAAGTCTTCTAACTTTAGTAAATAACGAATTAATAAAGGCTCTTCCTAAAAGGTAAACGTTACGTCTAAGAACTACTTATCTTCTTCTGGTTATATTATTATAAATTATTATAATATAATTAATTCCTCTAATCCCTATTAGTTTATAGGATTAAAGATTAATATAAAGGAACTTAAATAGCTTAGTTATATACTTTTAAGGGGTATATAAAATAATCTTCTTTAATTTAGCTAACTTATAGGGTTTATAATTAAATTCTTAATTATCTTATACTTCTTTACTAATTTAATAATAATTAATTTTAGCTATTAGTTAGCTAATATACCCTAGATAGAAGTACGTAAGTTCTAGTAAGATTATTACTAACGAGAAGGCCTAGGCTATATAATCTAGTATATTTAATTTAGTTAGTAGTAAGGGTTATATTAATATTATATATAGAAATAGAATACCTTATTACCGAAAGGTAAAGGCTTTAATAATTAATTTATTAAATAGGTTAACTATTATATTTAGCTAATCTTTCTAACTAAACGTATAATCGTAGTAAGCCTTAGTCGTTAAAAGTAAATTAAATAGGCTCTCTAGTATATATTTATATCTTATATCTAAATTAGTAATATAATTATCTAGAATTAAATTAATCCTTACGATTACTTAGCTCTTTATAACTAATATTCTACCTTCTAAGGTTTAGTAACTATAACCCTTATTTAGTTTATATAGTTCGAAGTATATAATCGTATTGCTATCTACGTAAATCGTGTAGGATATACCTAAATCGACGATCTACTTACTTATTAAACGAGTAATTAAAGCTAATAATAATAGGTAAGGAAATTTTTAGTTAACTTCTAAAGTATTTAATATAAATAGGCTTACTCTTCCTACGTTAAAATTATTATTATCCTCTATAGGAGTTATATTATTAAACTAATTATTAGTTTTAACTATTATAGTAGTAAAATAGTAATCTAGTCTATTACTACTAAAGGGTTTAATTATTAAACTTAAATAACTATAAGAATAAAAATATAAAACTATAGCTAATTCTAGTTATATAATTAGTGATATATATCTAATTACTAGTTAGGGATTTTTATTAACGATTAATAATTAGGGATTAATTCTATTTAACGAAGAAATTAGTGATTAATTTAAATTAAAAGAAAAAGAAGAAGGTTTCTATAAATTATAGTCTAGGATAGGTAGAATTAAAGCTAACGAACTACTTCTATCCTTTTAGATATAATTATTAAAGTTCTAATCCTAAGGCTTTTAACCGTTTAAATTATTTATATTTCTCTATAGGAAATTAATCTATACGCCCCTAATAGGTCTTTATACTAGTAGCCGTTTATTATATACTAAGTATATATAATCCTTCGTTAAGAAGCCTTACTTACTATAAAATAAGTAGTAATCCTAGAGTATTAATTAATTTAGATATTTTATCTAATCTTTAACCTATTTAGTAATAACTCTAGAGCTACCTTAAGGAGGTTTATTCTTTAATAGCTAAAAATCTAAATTAGCGTTCCTTAGGTTCCCTATATTAGAACTTAATAGGTTAGTGCTATTAGCCCTTAATATAAGTATAAATAGTTAAATTAACTAAGAGGTCTCTAATTTAGTAATAAGGTTAGTATAAAGTTTATGGAACTTATTAATATTAAAATCGGTAGTCTTTATATATTTTTCGTTAAAAGAAGAGTGCTTTAATATAACTATTATTAGATTATTATCTCGGATTTTATATAATAGTACTTAGCGTAAGAGAACTAGATTAATTTTAATTCTCTTTAAAATTTTTATAATAGTATCTCTAAATAAATTAATATAATCTATTATAGAAGTATACTAGGATCTTCGAAGAGACTACTATATTATATAGTCCTTATTTATTATATTATAACTAGTAATATTTAACACGTTTTTAAGGTTTTTAATGTACTTATTAGTAAATTTAATACGAAAATTACGACAGATTACTATTTAGTTAATCTCTTTCGACACTAATTAGTATATCTAGATTTATATATCCCTTAAGATTTTCACCTATCGGTTAGTAAGTAGGGAGTCTCTAGGTAGTCGAGAAGTTAAAGAATCAATAAAGCGCTAAAGGCCTTTTTAACGAAGAACGCGATTAATATTATCTAGCTAATCATTAAAGTCGTTAATATTTTCTAAATCATTAAGGGGGTTAAGTTAATACTTATTAAGGGTATTAGTTACCTAGTTTAGATTACCTCGCGAAATAGCTTTAGTAGAAATATAGTTACTATAGTTAATTTATGCCGCTATAGATTTAGCGAATAGAGGATCCTAGCGTTATGCTATAGTAATAGTTAAAGAATATTAGTGGAAGAGAATCAAAAAGGGCTATATAACCTAATAGTGCCCACGGTACTATTAGCATAGGAAGCGGAAGAAAGTCTAAATCGGTCAATCTATCTAAGAGAGATAATTAAGAGAAGAGGCAAAGGAAAAAGAGAAAGGGCCTATATAGCCCAAAGCACAAAGGAAACCAACCGGCCTAGTCCTAGAAGGAAACCACCGGCCAACGTTATGCATCATGCATGCATGTTAGCTATCGAGGACCTTAAGTCATCAACTACTATAACCACGCTAGTTAACACTAGGTATAATAACTTACCCTATAAAAGGCCTAATAGTACTACACGAGGATAATAGATTATTCTATACTAGTTATATTAAAGAAGATAATAATGTTTTCGGCCTAGGATTATTTTGCACGGCGACTAAGAGAATTAGATCCGAATTTTAGAAATTCTAAATACCTATCTCTAAGCAATAAGATAAGGTTATACGCTAATTACTAGTTAGAAGAAGAAAAAGTCTAATTAGGAAAAATTACTACTACTAATACGATAGATAACATTAGTGCTAAAACCACCGAAATATAAAATAAGATAGTGAAGGCTATATTTTAGAATTTCGTGCTAGATAGGTAGTTCATAGTAACCGCTAAACTTTAGGAGTTAACTTCTAACCTAATAAGCGATATATACCGGTCGTATTAGATATAGTAGTAAAGCTTTTTCTGTTAATAGCGGCGATTAATAGCTAAAAGGTCTAGTAATAGGATATTATTACCGCCTATCTTTACGTAGTACTTAATAATAGGGCAATCTTTATAAACTTGCCTACTAGCTACGAATACTTTAGCCTTAATAGTATTAAATATGTTTATTTATTAAATTAAGCCTTTTACGGTTTACGCTAAGCAGGCTACTTTTAGCATAATTTATATACGAAAGATCTCGACGAATTAGGTCTTAAGCTATTAGAATCGGAGCTATATATTTACACGAACCCTGATTTTTCTATCTATATTATAATTTATATAGACGATATACTAGCAACTAGCGAAGATAACGATATGGCTAATATTCGAAGAGGATTAGCCGCTAAAAGAAAGATAAAGGAATTACTATTTAAAAGATTCTTCGGATACGATATTATACGAGAAGGAAATATAATCTTCGCGAATTAATAGGCCTATTTAACGTAATTAATTCGCGACGAGAGCTTACAAAACACTAATCCTACTGATTATATTAATAAGTTAAAATATGCATAAAAGATAGGTAAAATTAGCTAGCTATCTATTAAGATACGCTCTAATGTTACTACCGTCGTCTTAAAGCTTTAACGACGAAGCGGTTCCCTACGAGAAATAGATATATTAGCTTATAGAGATCTTCTATAATAACTTACTAGCATAATTAACCTTAGAATCCTATTTAGAAGGGATCCTACTAAAGGTCTCGAAGGATATATAGATTCTTCCTACGCTAATAGCGAAGATTGTAAATCTACTAAAGTATACGTTTAGTTCTTTATAGGTACACCAATTTCCTAGCCCTTAAATAGATAGGAAATAGTTACTACGTTATCTATAATAGCTGAATAATACGCGATAATACCTATATTAAAAGAAGGCCTTTACCTTACGAAATTGTTAGCCGATATAGGGTTAATAAAGCTATTAAACTAGGATAAGGATTTCGAAGAAAACGTTCTACTATTACTTCATAGCGATCCCGATAATACAATTATAACTATTATAAATACAAAGATTATACCTAAAATGAACTAGATTGGCACGCGATACTATTTAATTAGGGATTGCATTAAGAAGAACTTAATTACTTTAGTTAATATACTAAGAAAAGTGAAACCACATCTAATTTTCGAGGCTGACCGGGCTAATTTGCTCTATATACGCGCGCCGGGGATTCAAGAGCTCTTATTAGCTAAACTAAAATAATAAGTAAGCTAGGCGAAAATTAGATAAGATACGTTTAGATTAGATTAATTATTCCTGTTGTTTCTATTAAGATTAACTGATTTTCCCTGTTTCCATTGTTTCTGTACTGGCCCTATAGGGGGTGTTGATAGAGATCCCCTGATAGGGATCTCCCTCGGGAAAATCCCCGGTCGGGATTTTCTAAGGTTGTTTCCAGGGCTAGTTAATTGTTCGTGCTGTATCGGCCTATTTAGGCCTCTTTGCTCCTTGTCTTCCTTTCTCTAGCAGAGATAGTTCTCCTAATGGTCGAACTAGACTCTTCTCTCTCTTAGGCTTCCTTTGCGTAGTGGCGATAGATCGCCATCAGTAGTAGTAGGCTAGAACACTTAATTTTTAAGAATATAAATATAAGAAATAAGCTTTTCAGTTTATAAACTAGTATTATTAAGGTAATATAAGTATTAGAAGAGATAGTAGTAAAGCTAGTAACTAGGAGTTAAGAGGATCTATAGATAGAAGGCTAATCTAAACTATATCCTTATAATTAGTCTTTTTAGAACTATCTTTGTTATTTTACTTTATCTAGAAAAGCTATAGTTTAAAACGTAAAAACGTATAAATCTAATATTAAGTAAGAGTCTTATCTTATACTTAGAGCTTTATTAAGTAAAGTCTACTTTATATACTCTATTAGCTCTAAGTATTATGAATTAGCTCTCCTATAAGATTTAAATTGCTATTTAAAGATAATAGATTTCGTCTTAGGTCGTAATTCTCTTCTTATCTATTAGTAGTAATTTACCTATAGAACTAATAGTAATAAATATTACTATTTCCTCTCTAGCGCTAGTTTTAGGTAGGAGGATAGAATTAATAATTACTTAATATATATAAAAAATATATATAGAGAAAGGACTTATAGATCTTAAATAGAGCTAAATTTAATAGAAATCCTACTTTAGACTTTTATAAAATATAAGGTACTATACCTTTAGTATTTTTCTTCTATCTAACCAATAATAATAGGCTCTAGAACCTATTTCCTTCTATAGACTAGATATATTATATATCTCTAATTATATCTTAGATTTAGGAAATTACTATCATAGCCTATTAGTAGCTTATAGCTATCTACTTTTAGAATATATAGATATAAGTACGTCTTTTAAGTATCTAGATATCTAAATCTTATATTTATCTTCTAAAGCTTTAGAGTTCTACTTATTATTTCTTAATTATAAAACTATATTAATTATTCTATTCCTATAAGTCTAAATAACGTAATCCACGGCCGAGCTACGTATATAGTCGAGCTGCGCACCCTATCGAAAATCGCGTCTTCCTACCACCCTACCTAATTTAACCGCCTACTATACCACTAATTCGCACTGAATCCTCGTATAAATCAGCTAATTAGGAGGGTAGAATTCTATTAGCCCTTGAAGATTTAAAAAACAGCCGTATCGTATCTCTTCGCGTAGTAGTAGGGCTATATAATATACCCGAATTAATACTCCGTAGTCGCGCAAAGGGTATACTATCACGCGTCAATATACGCCTAAATAGCTATAGATTAACCTAATTAGAAGAGGATTCGCTTATCTCTATAGATTCGCGTAGGGTAGCGCCTAGGCCCTCTACTATTCGAGAAATAGCTAATATCCTTCTTGTAGCGCGTGGAAAAAATCCCCTATTAACGGTTAGTGTTAATTAGGTATTAATATTCGTTAAATAGCGTAATAAGCTTTGAATCTACTTTTCCAGGCGATATAACTACTAGCGTGCTCTAAACGAGGATCTAAAGGCTATAAAAGAGTGGTTTTTGATAGTATAACGCGCGATTAATAAGAACGGTATCTAACTAGAGGATATCTATAACTTTAATAAGACTAGATTCGTAATAGGCCTTATATTATCGCAGAAGGTGGTTATATGAGTAGAATACTACGGTCGGCGATTAATTCTATAGCTAGGAAATCGCGAATAGGTTACTACGATCGAAACGATATGCGCTAACGGCTATTCGCTGTCGCCCTATATTATATTTAAAGGCTACGTCTATATCGCTAGTTAGTTTGAATCGTTGAATCTCCCTAGGGATTAGCGAATTAAAGTATCGGATAATAGCTAGACTACTAATGTAATCGGCCTTTACTAGCTTTAAAAGATCTTTATTCTATATACTACTTCGCGCGTACGAGAGCGATTTCGTCTATTAATCCTTAACGGGCATAGAAGCTACCTTACACCTTAATTCGATTAAATCTATGCTGAATATAATATTATACTACTTTATATGCCTTTATATTTGTCTTACTTATTATAGCCGCTTGATGTTAGGTGCTTTGTAGTGCTAAAGCGTGCCTATAGGCGCTTCGTGAGTAACTTAGCCCGCACTAGCTATAATTATATCGATAAGCATGATTTCCTTGCTAATTACCTATGCGCGAGGATAGAAGCTTTTTAGCTAAATATAGTTTAAAGTAGCTTCGTAGCTACTAGTATTGTACTAGTTAATACCGAAAGAGTGCTTTCTAAGCTTAATATATCGCTTTAAACACCTTCGCTACTATCAAGCCGACTAAGTAGTAGATTAAGCTAATTCACCCTAAAAACGCCTAAACCCGCAATTTAGCTAGAAAAACAAGCTTCTATACTTAAAGAGCTTCTAAAACAGCGATCGTATAGCCTACCTACACCGTTAAAACTTATGCTTGATTAAATTATTAAGGGCGCCTATCTCTTATTATATAGCGCTGTATTACTAGCGCAGGAGAACGTCGATCTACGCTAATCGAATAAAAAGAAACGTTAAAAGCGCACTCGATCGACTAGGCAGATTACACACGAAGAGGGTCTATTAATCGGAGGGCATATAGCTAGTACAGCAGCTAGTTCAACTAGCTAATACTGATAAGGTAGTATCGCATAAGGAGGTTAATCTACCTAATCAGCTAATTCAACTGGCCAGGAGGGCTCCGCCTACCTATAGTGGATATAGCCGAATTGGCCATAGGATTACTTCATGTAAAAATCGTATTGTTTAGTTAAATTAATAGGTGTTAGCCAAGATAATTAATTTTGAAATTTTGTAATGAGGGTAGGTGCGCAGCTCGACCGTGTGCGCAGCTCTGCCGTGGATTACGTTAATAGTCTTCTTAGCCTTATTAATAAGTAGAAAGGCTATAAATAGTTACATTTTAGGAATAGAACACTACTCTTACTACTTATTTCTATCTATTAACTAAGTTATATACTAGAAGAAAAAGGCTACCTATTTTAACTACCTTTATATTTAATTCACTATCTTAAACCTAGTGAAAAGCTTTCTAGGCTAGATAAGTAGTAATCTTATTAGGTAATTATTAGCCTGAAATTATTTAATAATTTCGCCTTACAGAAGTATTTAGTCTAAGAGGGGCTATAGAAAGATATTAGTTATTTTAGGACTATCTTTAAGGTAAGTTACTCTACTTTTATCTTGATTCTTTTAGCACTGATAATAACTACTGAATTTTTCTGATTAAAGTTTATATTACATATATTCTATAGTCCCTTAGAGTAATATAATAAGACTACTTATTATTACTACTATTACTTCCGAGCTATAGAGGCCCCTACGTATTACTTCTATTAGTCAGAAGATACACCTTTTATAGATTAATTATGTACTAAATATACTTAATAGATGTAAGAATTTAATTTCTGCCTATAGTTATCTAGTTTCTATTAGTTAACTTAGTACATCGTTTCTATAGGCCTTAAGTTATATTACTCTTAGGCGACTTTCTAGGATCGCTTAAGGACCTAGTTAGATCTTAACTACTATAAAACTATATAAGCTAGAGATATTAAAGTATTAAAAGATCTATAGAACGTGATTACTTAATCGATATATCTAGTCTTATATTATATAGTAGCTCTCTCTAGATTAGCGCTTACTATTAAGGTCTAGGTAGAGAAGATAGGTTTAGTACTAATTAGTTATAATTTAAATAATAAAATTATCTACGTTAACCTAATCTAGCTAGCTAAACCTTAATATATTATATTATATTTTCCCTTACACTGAATAGAAATTAATATAGTAGGATAATACCTAAATAAGTAGCTTCTATAATTATCTTCTAGAAGAGCTTTACTAAATAGTACTTAATATAATAATTAAGGCCCCTCTCCTAGTTCCTACGTAAAATAAGGTAATTTAGTATATATGGAATAATCTTTACTATATACCTTATTATATAAAAGTCTGTAGATTAAGGATAGCTTGACTAATAGTAATCTAAGAGACTAAAAGGTATAACTTCCTATTACTTATATATCGTTCTAAACCAGAGTACTATATTATACTTTATATAGAGAGCTATAACGCTATTTAGCTCTTTTTTATAGATACTTAGGTACGTACCTAATAGATAAATTTCTATACCTAACTAATAATTAATCCTATAGCTAATTACTTTACTCTTAGTTTACTTTCTAGATTAGTAGATACTCTATATATTGTATATAGACTAATATGATATATCGATAGCTATAGAACCTTCTATGTGGCAATCCTAGAAGATTCTACTATAATATCTATGATATCAAGACTAGATATCAGCTGACCTATATGATGCTATAGCTAGATCATATAGAATCTAGCAGAACTATATGACATCAATATAATCTGCTAGAATCTCCCGCTTTCTTAATGATATAAGGGGCCTCAATCCCCGAGCAGATTGATCTAGATCCTAAGTCTCTTTTTATTCTTTAATCTGATTACATACTATCTTACCTAAGATAGTAATTCTTCTTCTACCTATTTAATCTTGCTTCCTATACGTTATAGCCTGCTCACGGAACTAGTAAGGCTTATTAACTAAGCTTCTTTACACTACTGTAAAGAGATTAGCCTGGGTCACCTGACTTCCTACATAGGCTAAAAAGACCACTATATCCGCGATTAGCGGATATGACCTAGGAGCTAATATATATAGCAGTGCACACTCATTATTATCGCATAACAACTACCCCTAATATTAATATTGGAGTATCCCCTTACCTCTACCGATATAACTTGCTATTTCTAGATAGTGTTCGCGACTTCTTACTAAGCCGACGGCTTTAGAATATTAGTAGTTCTACTCTTATCCTTTGCTTAATTACATAACGCGGGCGCGTTAAAAATCATCCTTATAGAGAAAAAAAGACTAGGCTATCGCCGTTAATAGAGTTATAACGACTATACACGCGATTCGTAACCCCTTAGGGTATACCAACGAGATTATCGATCTTATACTAGTAAAGCGTGTTAGTTTACGAGGTACTTCCTTTAGTACACTTCTAAACGATACTATAGTAGCGGGATAGCGTACCTCTATATCTATATAGTCCCTATCGATATAGCTCCTTATAATTCTAACTAGTATCTAACTAGATACTTAATAGAGGGACTAATCTATCGCTTCGTCTAGCGCCACTGTAAGTAAAATAAGAGTTTTTTAAGATTACTCATAAGTTATTAGTAAAACTTTAGCTAAATAGGTTCGTGTTTCTAGAAAAAAGTAATCTCTACGCTATCTCCGCTATCTCAATTATATATAGTCTACTATAATAACTCTAGATATATTAATAGATAGGCTATAGAGAGTATAGAACTTATAACCTTTATCTCTATAATAGCCCTTGGTAGGTTATATATTTAGATATAAGGACTAATTAGTCTAGAAAACGGCCTTCTTAGACTATTATAAGTAGGCTATTAGCGTATCTATATACCCTTTATAGACTACTAATAGAGCTATTAGTAAGCCTAAGCGTGATATAAAATATTAGTAAAATTAATATATTATTAGATATTATTTTAAGGGAGGACTATATCTACCTTTCTTCCTGGTTAGGTACTTAACTTACTTAGCGTTTTAGTATTAATGGTTTTCCTATCTAGGAGTGATACTCCTCTAACGGCACTTAATCTAAGCACCTAAGAATTTTATCGCTAGTACTACTTGCTACTCTTATAATAGCTCGAATAAAATTTCTTTTATACCTTAGTATTATATATATTAGTATAGGCCTAGGGAAATATTTATATTTTCTATATCAGGCGAATATATATATAAAGCGCTATTATTACCTTATAGCTACCTATACTAATAGATATAATATTCTACTATAAAGCGCGCGATAACTAGAGCCATATAGAAGAGTAATAGTAGAAAAAATAAAATATACTACTAAGAATACGTAACTTTACGTAGGGTTAAATTAGAAATATATACTAAATAAGCACGTAATTCGTAGCTCTTACTATTTTGCACTATTTATCTTATTACTTATAAGAGAGTATAGCGACTTAGGTAGCGATAGGTAATTACTATTAGTAGCTACTTTACTATTTAGTAGTTACGCTATACTATATTAATAATAGACCTACTAATATAGCCTAGTTATTACTAGTGTTCATCCTTAATTC
Source organism: Penicillium ochrochloron (assembly GCA_022985105.1). Lineage (NCBI taxonomy): Eukaryota > Fungi > Ascomycota > Eurotiomycetes > Eurotiales > Aspergillaceae > Penicillium > Penicillium ochrochloron. The sequence continues at coordinate 469,664 of JAAVMA010000027.1, forward strand.
TTACTTACCTCTACCCTTACTACTAGTAAACCGTACTACTATCTACTATTAAGCCTATAAGCCTCTAAGCCGTACCTTTAATTCTAACCCTTAATTATCTAATACCTATAATACTTATACACTACTATAGATAAGTAACTCCTACCCCTACTAGTAACTATCCTCTAGAAAACCCTCTATACTAATAGAGTCTACTTAAATTTTATGTATTATCTAGACTAGCCTACGCTATTCTAGATACTAATTACCTAAAAATATAATATACTATCTATATTCTATCCTACAGATGCGAATACCCATTCTCGAAGCTTAGGGGTTAATTAAAGGCTATAGAATACCCTACGCGAAGAAGACCCGAATAGCGAACTATATAAATAAGCAGAATTAAATATATATAAAGTTCTTAAGTAGATTTAAATTCGTATAGATTCCTTAGAGTAGGTCTTAGCTTCTTTAAGTAATTCCCTTAAATACTAGTCTCTAATACCGTGAAGAGATACCTATATATCGTTAGAGGATTAAGACGAGGACCGCTGCGCTACAGGTCGCCTAAACGAGCATAACTTGAATAACGTAGGGCTTAAGGCTACATAGAAGCTTAAGATTATATAATTATAGGGCTTAAGGCTATAAGGGAGAACTTAGTGTCATAGCGGTCTTCTATAGAGTATATTTCTATAACGTAGGGCTTATTGCTACGAGGGAGAATTTATTTACGTAGCACTCTCCTACGGAGTTTACTTCGTGACGTAGCGCCTCCCTGCGGAGAATAGTTAGTAACGCAGAGCTTATCCTGCGGAGAACGGTTAATATCGCAGAGCTCATCCCGCGTACATTAACAATATGTGCTGAGACGGCTGGTTCCGGCCTCATCGACACAAACCTCAATTCCAAGAGTGTCTCTCTACCATACCGTTGCTATGCAAGGCCCTACACGGGTCCGAGTCCTTTTGAGTATCTTCCAGAACGTGCCAGGGTGCGTGCGTGCCAAGTAAGTCAGCCTTGAGAGTGAATTGTGAAGCGTAGAGTACCAAAGGTAGTGACCAAGTAACAATGTGCAATTGATCGTGAAGAACTAAATACACGATGGTAAATGAGGGACCTTAAATACCTAGTTCTTCCTTGTGATGTCGATGGTAGATGATTCTTGGCAACATCTACACGTATACCTATCTACACCTCTAGGCTCTACCGCCATAAGTCACGTGCGGGCTTATCGTCACTTAGTGTTCTGACTTATGTATCCGCACGAGCTAATAATAAGTGAGGAAATGGAAGGAATGGAAATTTAGTAAAGCTCCTCACGCTGCACGTAGAAAATTCATGATAGTGCTCGAACATAGTTTCCGGAGGACGTCACCTCAGTCTTGCCCAATGCTCTGAGATTCAACTCCGTGTTAGTCCCATTTCTCAATAGTCGTTTTGATATATTTCGCAGGTAAGTCCGCATCTAGCTCCGCCAACGGACATTTCCAGGCATCCGCTACCAATTGATTCGGATGATAGAGATCTGGACAACGAAGCTGCCAGGCTGCCTTTCCAGATGAGGCATCGGTCTCAAATTGAAATCGAAAGTTCGGACTATGTGAAAGCTCGTACAGCATGTACTTCAAACGGGGCATCAGACGAGCTGCGTTGCCTAGAGAAATCAGGGTTCGGTGGAAATGGTCGTTGTCAAAAATCGGCCGGGAAATTGTTCCTTCTTCCAAGTCACAGATAACCCTCTCCCAGTCCTCGATTTCGTCAATTTCCATTTGGTCTTCGGGTGTTGGATGTACAACCCACTGGCCTGTATAACGCAAGTATCAGTAAGACTAACTAAACAATGTCTGGCGTCTGCAAGTTCACCAAGTTGCAATTGAAGGGCCGAAACCAAAAAGTCAATGGCAAGATGTTTAACGCACCTGAAGGAAGTCTTGGAGGTACTCCAGTCAGCTCTACTACTTCCAATAAAGGCCAGTATAAGGACTGGGAAGTCGGTAAGGCATGGTTTTCTGTATCCAGAGGAAAAAGAACGTCTGGTACGAGCGATAGTTGGCTAATCCTTAACTCTCTGAGTGATAGACTCAGACCTAGGATGTTCTGCGAGAGAAAGTCGATAGGCGAACGAAGCACATTCAATCCCGCCATCATATCTTTCCAAGGGCATTCCATCTCATTAAGAAGCTGGAATGTTCTCAGACTACGTGGCATCGTCACAAGACCGTCGGCCAGAGCTATCGAAATATCAGCGTTTCGGCTCGCAAAGTGCCTTAACCAAAGTAGGTATCCTCTGACCTTGACGTCTTGCTTGGATGTATTTAATATGATCTGGACGGATATACTCATCGAGATTCAATATCATCTTAGTAAGAGTGCTACAGCGCTGAGCAATTTGCAGGGCCGATCCGGCCCATATTCGATGGAAATGAAAGTCATCATCAAAGCAAAGACGGTCGATACAGGCGACATCCGGGAGAAAGGACGCCCCGTTCTCTAGGAATCTTGCCCGGTAGACAGGGACTGACTGCGTCCTTCCTTTCTTATAATCGTAGCAGTATTCGCCTGCGATGTCCCAATCATATGTGTGAGGCTCCATTCCGGCTTCGCGACCTAGCAGCGCCACCTCAACCGAAAGGCGCAGATTAGGGTCCCACCATTTCAGCGTTTTGAAGAGGTCCAATATTGCGGACTGAAATACAAGATCATTCTCATGACGAATATTGTTTTCGAGTTTGTATCCTTTTGTTTTGCGAGTCTGCCAGTCCGGGAGATCAGTAGGAACTAGAATGTGGTAGCTCAAATGTTGGATCAAGGCTCGCCGGGCAAGTCCATTTCCAGAGGTCACGTTCTGAAAGTGACTCAATGACATAGATCTCTCATAGTCATCTTTGCTGACCCCATCGGCACTAATCACGTGGATCGGTCGGGAGTAGATTAAGGCCTCGAAAGCGACCTGCCACTCACGGCATACTCGAGTGCATATGACCAGAGAGGCCTTTGCATCCTGCAAATAAATCGCGATCAAATGCAGAATCTCCAGTGGAAGATGTAGCCCCATGTTGGAATTGGAGAACGTAGCCTCGGTTGCTCTTGGAAAGAATCGTATGAGGTTGTTAGAAAGGTAGGGAAACAAACGACGTTCCTGCGGGGGCCACAAGTAACTTTCGCTATCGTAGTGAGCCAAGAATCCGAAAATTAAACAGGCTTCAGGGGTTCGCCCCGAGGAAGAAAGAGGAAGTAGAAGAGAAAGTATTTTAACAAAGAGAAGTAGAGGGCTAGGTGGGTTTTATAGATAGACGGCTAATAGGGAAGGGGGTAAAAGTAGCTAGAGCGGCGCTAAACCTAAATAGGGTCTAGGGTGCTAGCGCTATTACTAAAGGGGTAGAGGGGCTACGAATTTAGGTAGGCGGTAGGATAGGAGCTGTTTCTAGCCTCCTGCTTACTATATTAATTATTACTACTTTACCAAGAAAGAATAAAAAGTATAGCTAAAACTCTTAACGTAATTCCCGCCCGACCGAGACACCCGGCCGCCCGAGACACCCGGCCGCCCGAGACACCACATCTAAAACCTCGCATTCTTACCAATCTACCTACTTCAACCACCTACCATGCCACCAATTCGCACTGAATCTTGCCGTAAATTGGCTAATCAAGAGGGTAAGATCTTATTAGCCCTCTCCGACCTAAAAGATGGCCGCATCAAATCTATTCGCGCGGCAGCGAAGCTATATGACCTACCACCATCAACACTACACCATCGCGCTAGCGGACGTATTTCACGCGTTGATAAGCGCCTATCTGGTCATAAACTGACCTAAACTAAAGAGGATTCGCTTACTGAGTAGATAATCTCTATAGATACGCGTGGAGCAGCCCCTAGGCCCTCTACGGTGCGAGAGATGGCTAATATCCTATTGGCTGCGCGCGAAGAAGCTTCTCTATCTACCGTTGGAAAGAATTAGCTATCAACCTTTATTAACCGCCGTCCTGAGCTTCGTACACGCTTCTCACGAAGATATGATTATTAAAGAGCCCTAAATGAAGATCCAAAATCGATTCGGCAGTGGTTTGCGACCGTATAAAGTACGATTGACGAGAACGGTATATAACTAGACGATATCTATAACTTTGATGAGATAGGCTTCGTAATAGGCCTTATATCTTCGCAGAAAGTAGTTATACGAGCTAAATACTACGGTCGGAGATCTCTTCTATAACTAGGAAATCGCGAATAGGTTACTACGATCGAAGCAATCTACGCAGATGGCTATTCACTACCGCTATGTGTAGTCTTTAAAGGCAAAGTGGCTATTACAGGATGGTTTAACGAAAACCTACTAAAAGACTAGCGAATCGAGGTCTTAAAGAATAGCTAGACTACCGATGAGATTAGCCTACGCTAGCTAGAAAAGCACTTTATCCTATATACGAATTCGCGCGTACGAGGTCGGTTTCGGCTATTAATTCTTAACGGTTATAGTAGCTACCTTACGCCCTAATTCGACTAAATCTGTGCAGAAAACGATGTTATACTACTTTGTATGCCTATATATTTATCGTATCTACTATAGCTACTAGATGTTAGGTGTTTTGCTGTGGTTAAGCGCGCGTACGGTCGGTTCGTTAGCGATCTTGCGCGTAGAGGATATAACTATATCGATAAGCACGATTTTTTAGTGGATTACTAGTACGCGCGGTTAGAAGCCTTCTAATTAACTAATCCTACTATCAAAAATAGCTTCGTAGCTAGTGGTCTAGTACTATTAGATACCGAGAGAGTGCTTAATAAGCTTAATATCTCTCTACGAATACTAACACTACTAAGCAGCCGTCTAAGTAGCAGATCTAGCTAATTTATACTAAAAACGCCTAGAACCGTTACTTAGCTATTTAAACAAGCTTTAATACTAAAAGATCTACTAAAGTAACGGTTAAATAGCCCTCTAAGCCTATCGAAAACTATCTTAGATTAACTTATTAAGGGCCACTATCTTTCGCTTTATAATACTATATTACTCGTAGAGGATAACGAGAATCTACGTATGGCGAATAAGAAGATGATTAAAAAGCGCAATCGGTTAACTAAGAGGATACCCTACGTAGAGGGTTTAACTATTAAAGAGGCTATATAGCTAGCTAAGCAGCTAGACTAGCTAGAGGAAGATAATAGGGTAGATTCGCATGTAGAGGTTGAATTGCCTAGTTAGCTAACTAGGCTAGTAGCTAGGGCTCCGCTTAGGTGTAGTGGGTGTAGGGAGATTGGTCACAGGATTAATGTATGTAAAAATCGCTTTATCTAGTTAAATTAATGGTTGTTGGTTGAGATAATAGATTTTGAAGTATTCTGATAGGGGAGGGTGTCTCGGGCGGCCGGGAATTACGTCATATATTATAGAATTTTTACTATAATTCTTATAAAAATACTATAATCTAAGTAAGCTTAATATAAGTCTTCATAAAGTATAAACTATTATTCTATCTTTATAATAAGTCTATTATAAGAAAAAAGAAGATATCTAAAGTTATAGTATCACTTAAAAACCTTTAAAAACTCTAAGAAAAACTTATATTCTACTAATAAAAAGCTAATAAAATAAGGGTGATTCTGTTGGCACGACCTTTTACCTAATTTCTGCCTGATTTTTGCTAAGCCTTACATACCTTATATACCTTATATTTCTTATTTTACTACCCTCTTTCGTCTTATACACACACGTATCCTTTCCTGCTTCTCTTCTATTTTCTACTACTAGGCCTATTATATAACCCCCTACTAGCCCTACTTTAATCATATAACCCACACACTAATCTTATTCAATCTATCTACTAACTAGGCTAATTCGCCACTTAGTAATCTGCCGTGCCCTTCTCTTTAATTCTTTCTCCGCTATCACTAATTTCTTAGCCTTCTGGCCGTAGAAATCGATAGATTTTAATTAATTTAGGCTATAATCTATCGATTCCTACAGTCGGAAACTAAAATAATTTAGGTTTTATAAAAGGGGGGATTAGGAGAGAAGATAGAAGAGAAGGAAAGGATGCGTGTGTGTATAAGACGAAAGAGGGTGGTAAAATAAGAAATGTAAGGTATGTAAGGTATGTAAGGCTTGGTAAAAATTAGGCAGAAATTAGGTAAAAGGTCGTGCCGCCAGAATTTTGAGGTTGTGCTAACTATTGTCCCCTAAAATAATAGTAAAGTATAAAGTATAAATCTATAAAAATTAAATATAATAAACTTATATCTCTTTCTACCTAAAACGTATAAATTAAAACTTATAAGAAACTATCTCCTAAATAGATTAGCTTTTTAAAAATCCCTAAGTTTATTAGCGCTTAGGCTTATAAACTAGCTCTTCTAGGAAAATACTATTAGTTATAAAATATATTTAATATCTCTTTTGTCGGATTATAGCTGTGGGCATAAATCCTCGGGGTGCACGAAGCGTTCGTGCTGGTCGATCGAATACTACGATTATGGAAGGATGACGAAAGCGTACGAATAGAGAGGGGTCGGTAGCAAACTAGTTGAATAGTGGAGGGCTAACGTAGTGTAATTAGAATTACCTTAAGCTCTACTCGTGAATAAAAAGGGTGTTAAACTTATGATATTATTATCAAACTTGTTGTATTTCACTAGGGAAACAGGCAGTATTTATAACTTTAGGTATATAGTAGAATATTATAGGAAAAGACTCATAAAAATCCGAAATAATATAGGGGCATACGAGAGTGTTAGGAAACTCGTTGCTTTTTCTATCTGATGTGATAGTTAATATTCATTATCGCTAATCGTGGAGTATTCAATCCGATATAGCTCCGATTAGTCTAATGTGTGCATTGCTTATGCACACACTTAGTGCGGGGTAGCACCTATATATATTAACACACCCCCTTAGCTCTCGATGTAATAAAAGAATAAGATTAAAGTGAGAGCTAAATAAGATGAAATAAAGAGGATAGGATAAAAAACCTTCTAGGAGATAGAGAGGATTTCTATGCCTAGCTATTAAACGAAGGTAGTATATTTTTCTATAGGAAAACGCTTAGTAAGTCTATTAGCTAGTATTTCGGCTAATTTAACCTATTTAATTCGTAGCCGTTTCGCCTAAATTTCCTATCGAATCTAAAGCTAGTGTATATCGACGTGGCGGAGCTTAGTCTAAAAGGAGGATTTCTCTCTTATAAGTAAGTTAACTATTTGCTTATTATTATATTAAATTATATCTAATTAGTTAGGAACGAATTAGATAAAAGAGAAGAGACGTTTAATCTAATATAGCTACTTAGCTACGTGGCTAATCGTAAGTAATTCGGCTTTAGTTATTAATATAGTGATAGTCTTCTACTTACGCGATTTCTATTTAATTAGGCCTCCGAATAGGCAAAAGATGAATCCTTTAGAGCTCTTTCGATTATAATTATTAGCAAAACTTATATCTAAGGCAGTAGTGAAGATAGAAGCTCTTATTTTACTATTAAAATAAAGGGAAAGGTGTTTCGTCTAATATAGGTAAGAGATTAGATGATTAGTAGCTTATAAGTGCTTCTTATTATAGTGAGTAAGCGACTTTGCTAGTAATTAGTTAGTAAATATAGTATCTAGTCTAGTCTAGACGGTAGGGAATAAAGTTAATCTACACTTTTACTAAAATAGCTTAATAACCTTCGGATTAATTAGTTTTAATAGGATAGGATTAAGCTTTTAGATAGTAGATAGTAATATATTAATTATTCTATTATTAGTTATGTTAAACCGGGTAGTAACCTTTTTAATATAGGCTACTTGATTTAGCTAGGTCTTTCGTTTTAATCGGTCTCGCATAATTCGAATACTGATAAATTAGGTTAATTCGCTATAATCTTTTATCTTAAAGTGTTATAAGAGAAGATCTTTAATTTACTAAGCGTGCTTGCTCTTACTTTAATAATAGATAGTAAGGAAATTATTAATAAATACTATAATAACTATACGGTTATTAGTGTAAAGGGCAGGATCGTTAGGATAAGATTTAAAACTAAGTAAGAGAAGCATCTCTTTAATATTATCTTCCTATCTCTTACTAGCGATTCGTAGGCTATATACTACCTTATATAGGCAAAGAATTATTAACCTATAATAGCCTAATCCTAGTAGATATCGGTAGTAAACTTCTTTTAGCGTGCTATTTAGAAACGTATTAATAATATCTATTTAAAAGGTTTTAAGGTTATATCTTATTATAATCGTGATAAGCGTGTGAAAGGTTCTAGTAGTAAGTATACTAGTACGAGCGTCTTAATCGTTAAGGATTTAGGTGTCTCCTTATATATATAAGCGTGCTTTATATCGTGTAAGATAGCCTAATTTATCTAATTTATAGGTAAATACCTATCTTATTAGGATTAATTAGTAGCGAGAGTAATCTAATTAATCGAGGTCTTTATAATTCGTCTAATATATATATATAATAAGGTTTATATTAATTAGTTCGAATGTATATATATTAAGTAGCTTATTAAATTTAATCTATATAGCTTAACGAAATTAGCTTTTAAAAGGGTAGCTAACTAGCTAATAATAGCTAGAAGGTGCTAGTAGAATTAATAAAATAAGGACCTTTAGTTACTTATTTTAGCCTAGTAGGAAGGCTTATAAGAATAAAGTAAGGTTAATATAAGCCTGTTTGATTTTATCTTAGTCTTAGCTAGTATCTAAGTTAGATTGTAGTTATTTTAGTAGTATAGAGAGAGGTTTATAGCTAGAAGGATCGAAGTTAGTGTTATTAATTAGTACGAATAGTTATTATTCTAATATATTATTATTTTCGTCTAAATTAGTAGTGTTTCGGTCTGAATCGTCGGTAGATTTATCTAATTTTGGATTAGGTAGAGGAGTAAGCGATTAATCTCCTAGGATTTTATTATTATTATCCTATTAGTTATATAACTTATTTATATTAGAAGTAAGCTAAATATAAGGTGAATCTAACGATTAAGAGAGTGTAGTATAATCTACTTTAGTAGTAGTAGTGCTTTTACTAGTGCCTTTATCCCCTAGGTCTTACTATATCTCTTAGTATATAACGTTAATATTATTAAGGATTTGTGTAGCTTCTTTATTTTTAAGAGTATTAATTAACTATAATAGATTAGTCTCTTCGTAGACACGTATCTTTTAATTAGGTAAGGAAGGATTATAGAATTCTTCTTCGTTAAATTACACGTCTCGTGCACGAATAATTCGGCGATAGGTAGATATCTAAATACGCTAAATATTATATACCTTATAGCCTACTAGGTAGCTGATAGCTGTACGTGGTGTAAGCTTAGCTAGCCTTAGTAGCTTAGTGATACGAACGTAGGCCTTATATCTAAAGATTCTAATATTAGATAGATCTAGTTTAGTTTAAAGCTAATATAGTGCTTTATTACCTAGATAAGCTATAAGTGCTTTATAAGGTGATTACTAATTAAGAGATTAGTAAGGAATACGGTTTTAAATATAAATAGCTATCTTAGCTACTTTAGGCTAGAGATAGCTTAGTAGGTTTGAATTAATTACTATTTACCTAGCTATCTTTAATATTAATACACTATATCGCTTAGCGTAGCCGTTTTAATTAGGCTAATAGAGTAGTGTAGTCTCTAGGTTAATTCTACGTGAAGATGCTTCGTGACTAAAGAAATTAGATAGGGCTTATTCGTTATTAGAATAGATAGTAAGAACGCGAAGATTGAATTAATTTTAGACGAAATCGATCTAATTATAGAGAGATTAAGATAAATTAGTCTTAGAAGAGAGATCTTTAGCTAGTTAATACTTTATAATAGAATTAACTAAATAAGAAAGGTATAACGTTTTCGTGAGCGATTACTTAAAGTATATAAGATCCTAGTGTATTAATTCGAATGGTCGACTATACTATATTAGTAGCCGAGAGATTTAACGTGATAAATTAGCTAGTTTGTATGCTTCGTAGTGGCTAATAGGTAAGGATATATCTTTAATAGTGATATTTAATATATACTATAGTAGGCGTGTTATAACGTCTTAGCTAATATAACCTAGTCTCTAGTACTATTAGTTAATCGTGCTATCTAGCTACTTCTTCGTGTATAACGATAGGTAACTTTACTAAATTAGTTAGTAAGGAGAGATATATAATTATATAAAGTAGAAGTAAGAGATAGGTAAGAGATAGGTAAAGAAAGAGAGATATAATTAGTAGTATAGCGCTCTATGTCTATCGTTTTATCCTATTTAATTAGATAAATACTAGATTTCGTATTTAATCGATAAATAGGTATTCTATTTTTCTCTTCTAGTATATATTCTCTACTATTAAGATAGATTCTAGCGCTTATAGTATGTTCTACTAATATAAGGTTAATATAGAATCCTAGGTAGTATATAATATGCTTTAAAGGAAAGGTAGTTCTATTAAGAGACTTCGTTAGGGTTACTTTAAGCTCTCTATAGCTAAGGATAGTAGTCTTAGTATTACTAACTATAATAGAGGAAACGACTAGCCTATAGTTTAATAGTAGATCTCTATTATTCGTGATATAGATAGATACTCTAGTATTATAGTACTAAATATTATTCTTCTTAGCTAAGACCTAAATTATACTTATTACTTTGCTATTATCGCTTCGGAAGATATCGTCGGCTTGCTACTTTAGTATATAGGCTAAGAATGCCTCTCTATTAGTTATTTCGTTATTATTAGCTTCTTTATTAGTAGATTCGGTTAATTCGTCTAATTTCTAATGCTTTTTTATCGTATATTAGTAGGCCTTTTTAAATGCTAGCGAGGTCTTATATCGTCGTTTTAGCGCTTACTAGGCTTTCTTACTAGGCTTCTAATCCTTTAGCCTAACTAGAGGATTAACGTAGCTATATTAGTCGAAATTATGATCGCTATTACTTAGTAGACTCCTATATAGGTAGGTGCCCTTTCGGCCTAATTTTACTTACTTTTCGTCTAATTCGTTGTTATTAGGCTTTCGGCCCTAATAGATCTAGTATATAATCTATTGCCTATTAGTAGGCTATATAATTAGTCGATACTAGTTAACGAATAGGTTAACTAGCTTAGTTAGGGTAGGCTTATATAAGCCCTATATAATTAAATTATACTAGAAAGTATAGAAGCTTTAGTCGCTTAGTTAAATAGCTTCTAGGAAATCGTAGACTAAAGAGAGAGGGTCTTAGAAGTAAGAGATATTAGCCTAACTTCCTTCTAATTAGTAGATAATCTATTTCTAGCCCTATATAGCTAGTAGAGAGGATTTAGCTAGTAGTGCTTAACGTTTAATTATATCCTAATCGCGTAGGATTTAGCGGTTCTTCGATTAGTCTAATCTAGTAAATATAGCACGTAGCTATTTAATAGTATTATATAGAGATAGGCCGTTAATAATCCTTCTTCCCTTAGGTGTAAGAGATAATTAAATTCCTTGCTTAAGCGATTAAATTAAGCGTATGTATTGCTTATAATTAGATTTAGATAACTTATATTCGCTAAGAAGGATCTTATAGATTAATAATTAGTCTAATATAAGGTTAATTAGGCGTATAGGGATCTTCTGCTCCTTTTAGTCTGTTCTAATTATATTAGATAGCTATAGTTTAGTAGGCTCCTACAGCGGTATAGTAGGTTATTTATCGGGATTAGTGTATTACTACACACTATTCTCTAGTACGTAGTCTTGCACGGTAGTAATCTAGGGGATCTAGTACGCGTGGCATTTTAATAGGTAATTAAGCTATATAGCTCGAAGATTAGCTAAATCTATTATTTATAAGATAAAAGTGATAGAAAGATAAGATAAAAGTAAAGGTAAAGTGATTCTAAACGCTTTAGCAAAGGATTATAGCGATCGGGCTTATAACTATTAGATTATAGCCGTGGGCATAAATCCTAGGGATGCACGAAGCCTTCGTGCTGGTCGATCGAATACCACGATTATAGAAGGATAACGAAAGCGTACGAATAGAGAGGGGTCGGCAGCAAACTAGTTGAACAGTAGAGGGCTAACGTAGTGTAATCAGAATTGCCTTAAGCTCTACTCGTGAATAAAAAGGGTGTCAAACTTATTGTATTTCACTAGGGAAATAGGCAGTATTTATAACTTTAGGTACATAGTAGAATGTCACAGGAAAAGACTCATAAAAATCCGAAATAACATAGGGGCATACGAGAGTGTTAGGAAACTCGTTGCTTTTTCTATCTAATGTGATAGTTGATATCTATCATCGCTGATCGTGGAGTATTCAATCCGATATAGCTCCGATTGGTCTGATGTGTGCATCGCTTATGCACACGCTTAGTGCGGGGTAGCACCCACACATGTTGACAGAAGAAGTATATAATAAGAAATTAATTAAAGAAGAAACTTACTTCCTTATTAAATAGAAAGGCTAGCTCTCTAAATATAACTAAGTTTACTAGGAAGATATAGAAAATACTATAAAAGTAATATAATCCTACTAGAAATAAAAAGATAAGAAAGACTCCTTAGTTACTAAGAAAAAGTAATAAGAATATAATAAACCTATAGTAAAAGCTAGTAAAATAAGTAAATAAAAGAAGCCTTAAAGATAATCTTAAACTAAGTTATCTATAAAAAGATCTATAAAAGAAAGATCCTTATAAAAGAATAATCCTTATAGAATAATAATAATTAGCTACTAAAACTTAAATAAAACTATCTAGAAACTATATAAAAGTAGAAATAAAAAGATAATCTCTTAAATCTTATTAAAAATAACTAGGAAGTCCTCTATTATCTCCTTAATTAAATCCTTAGGATCTATCTTATAATCTAAATTATTATTATTATTATTATTAAGATTATTTATTATCTTCTTCTAGTTATTATAAACTACTATTAAAATAGTATTAATAAAGGCTAGCTTACTATATAACTAAGTAATATAATTATTATCTCTAAGTAATAAGTATAGTAGTATCTAAGTATAGTACCTTTTCTACTTAGATACTTTATTACTCTTAAAAAGAAAGATATAAGAAAGATTAGTATAATAAGTAGTAATAGCTATATTAATTAGATTAGTATTTATCTACTAAAACCCTAATTAACTAATACTAAAATATATAATTATAAAATATATCTTATTAATTCCCTTATTACTAGTCTAAAAGTACTCTCTATATAAGGCCTACTTAGTATTATTAAAATACTAGTAAAGGTTAATTAAAGCCTTAGTAATCTCTTACTAAATAGTCTAAGAATAAAGCTATTTATAAGAATACTAACCTAAATAGGATCCTCTTAATCTATCTAGGAAACCTACTTAACCTAAGTAATTATTATTACTAGATTATATATATTACTAAGTATTAACATAGAAGCCTACTAAAATTAGAAATTTTTTAAAAGAAGAGTTAGTAAAATATATAGGAATATAAGTTAAACTATAATTAGAATACTATTTATAAGTAATAGAGACTTTAGTATCTAAGACGTATTTACTCCTAAAGAGGATATTAAGTTTAGGCTTATAATTTTTAAATAAAGTCTATAAGTAATATATATACTAGAAATATTCTAGCTTAATAGGATTTATATAAGATACCTAAGTCTAGGGCGCCTTTTAGTAGGCTATCGTAAAGGGTTTAATATATATTTAGTAGATAAGAGATAGTGAAATAGGCGAATACTAAGGAAAAAGTAGGAAGAGGATAATAAAAGGAAAAGAAGAGAGAGAGAAGATATTAGGAATATAAATAATAAAACGTGTTTACTTTATTTACTTATAAACCCTTATTATTAACTATTCCCTTTTTAGTTTATACGCTCTTTCCTTATTAACTACTACTTCTATATTTATTTACGTGCCTATTTACCTCGCTTAAGGGTAAGTCAATCCTTAGAGGGAGGATAATTATTATAATATACCCTAGTATAAGGTTATTCTTAAATATTAGTATCTTAGGCTACCTAGACCTAATAAGCTATTAGGCTTTTAGTAGGGGGTCGCTAAGGGATCACTACTAGTACGTGTAGGAACTCCTATAAGGAAGATCCTAAAATAAGGTTACACTAGCCTTATATTTCTCCCTCCCTTACTAAGGATCTATCTCCTTCCTGTTTAAGCGATAAGACTATATATAAATTAATCTACGTCGAAGAGGTTTTCCATTCCTTAAGAAACAGTCTTTGACTATTTTTCGTATAATTGATTTGGTTCTATTTCTCCTACCTGATTGACAGGCCTCTACCCTGACTTGTAGAGTATATTCTTATAGGTCCCTCTAGACTAAGGGGGGGGTCCCTGTAATAATCACTTTATTAGTCGATCGGAGAGTAGTATATAGACCAGGAGGGATGAAAACAGTCTCTAGCCCTTAGTGTGGATACCCTTCTCGGAAGAAACCCATGCAGTGGCATAAAACCGATGAGACTGGCTGCAAGGGAAAGAGAGTCCTATATCTATCAAAGACTAAGGGCTAGGGTAACTGTGATGGTATTGAAGAACCAAACTAGTCTCGACGAGACGTCGATGTGCACTTTAGAGAATCTGCGCGAAAGAACACAAGTAGTGCCCTAGTCGCTTTAAAGCGCTGGGCTGTCCGGTCGTTATTAGGTCTGTATTTACACACACGGCGTTTTGGGTAGTTCCGGTGCCACTGGGAGCACCGACCTACATAGCCATTACGCATCTAGTTAGGCTGCACTAGGGAATAGAACTACATCCACACACACACATCCACATCAAGGGGTAAGAGGTAGAAGGGATTTCATGTCATTAGATCTAGTTCTCGAGTACCCTGCCGACAAATAGGGCGATTGCCTTATAGATCCGTACATAGATCAATCAATCAGTATGTGTTTCTGCAAAAGAGATACGTAGCGTTGATTATTGCTTCACATCAGAGATCAGGCGGAAGATATGGCTGCAATTTGACAGATACCCTTCCTGTAGCTGTTGTACAACCAGCAGGTTTGCCTTGTACGGTTCTGTCTGGCACACAGGTTTCCCTGGGGAGCCCCCATGGTACCAGTAATCCCACTGGTATTCACTACCATCACCAGTGATCATCTTATGCAAGATCATTTCATGCAGAAAGTCTTTGCTGCCATGGAGACGCCGCAGGGAAAATGCAGGACATTCTGGTCCTTCCCAAGGTATCGTGACGGCGACTTGGATAGATACATCATTCGACATTTTGGCATGCATTTTCCAGTCAATATTACTATCCCAGTGGCTCTCTGTCCATCGGAGTAACCGGCCTGTATAGTGGCGTACTCCAGCCCAGCGATCTATCCCGCATTCCTGTCGATTCTGACATTCTGCTAGAACGGCCATGATATCGCCCATAAGGAGACAGCCTGTCGTGGATTCAATGAGATAGTAACTTGAATTTGTTAGTTTGAGAGTTTTCACAATAGAAACCGGTGGCTTAATTACATTGTTTCGTCACCGGAATATTTGCCGTAGCATTCAATCGAGATTCGCTGACAGGGGGGCTGCGTGGCCAGCATGGTTGTCCATGATCCAGGTTTGTCGTAGATGCGTTTCAGCAAGCTGAAATCACCCTTTTCTTGAATATTGTCTGCTAGATGTACTCCTTTGATGGAATCTTCGGATATTGAAACGCCCATCTGGTTGAAAGCTGGATTCAATCTCCATGACTGTGTTTGCTGGTCCGAGACTGAACGCGTTTGAGAATTCCTGTCATTGTAGGGTTGATACCAGCAAGCACTCTGAAGCGCTGGGGATGTTTGAATGACATCTTTCCAGGCACGGGAAACGAGCTGGACTCGGATTATTTCCACATGATTGTTCAGGCGCAGAAGAATATGCTCGGTAATCTCATAGATGCTAAAGAATTTCTCGGCAGATGATGGCATTTTCATAGCTTCACGCATGTTTGTATTCAGTAATGATGCTCCAGTCCTGAGCTTCAAGGGTAATTCCACTCTCAAGCATCGCGCGGCGGAGTATTTTGGAATGAGCGGACGAAAACAATATCATAGGTCAAAGGTCCTTGAATGACTCATCGCATTGGAATCATCATGCAGAGAGACACTAGTAGCTGCCACTGGTCTCTAGTCTCTGTAGCTAAAAGATCCCGCAATTTAGGCAATTTAGTTGGTCAGGTGTCCACTCCGATAAGACTATCGATAAGCCCCAATCGATAAGCGATAAGCAACTCCCAAAATCTTTTATCTTTTTTCTCCGTCGAGACATCACGAACCATCACCGCCATCACCAACACTACCGCCTCCACCTCCCTTCACCTTCTCGCCAGCAACGTCAACATGGGTGTCCAGAAGAAGACTCGCAAGTTTGCAGTAGCAAAGCGCACGATTCAGCTACGCGACAGTCGCCTGTCAGTTCCCGCTACCCTCGCCTCTCCTTCGCGTATCTTGGAAGATTTAACATACTGACTGAGGTTTAGGAAGGCAAATGACAAGACGGACAAGAACGACAAAGCCGGGAAATCTGACAAAGATGAAGTGGTGCGAGAAGCGTGAGTGACATACGTACTCGGGTTCCTTGATCGACTCGCGACGAATACTGATAAAGATTGGCGATCATTGCAGACCTCAGGCCCCTTCTTCCCTCTTTTTCCAGTACAACACCGCCCTCTCCCCACCCTATTCGGTGCTCGTCGACACCAATTTTATCTCTCACACCATTCAACACAAATTGGAGGTCATTCCGACAATGATGGACTGCCTATACGCCAAATGTATTCCGATCATCACCGACTGTGTGCTTGCCGAGTTGGAGAAACTGGGACAGAAATACCGTCTGGCCCTGCGTGTCGCCAAGGACCCACGATTTGAGCGAATCAAGTGCGATCACAAGGGAACGTATGCAGATGACTGTCTAGTTGATCGTGTCATTAAGCATCGCGTCTACATCGTTGCCACCAACGATCGTGACCTCAAGCGACGCATTCGGTAAGCCTTTTCCACCTGTCGACGTCTACCTTACGGTGCTGATATTCATCCTAGCAAAATCCCTGGTGCACCGATTATGAGCGTCGCTCGTGGAAAATATGTCATTGAACGACTCCCCGATGCCCCTGAAAAGTGATGATTTGGTCTTGTCATTTATGCGCCCTGTGCCATTTCTCCATCTTTGGAGGTGCTATGCTATTTACTACTGGCCTGGATGAAGATCGGGGAGAATTTCATGGCGACATGTTCGCACTTCCAGCCGCATGATGAGAATGGTCAGCCCTCCTTCAGAACTGCGGCCAGTTGATTCAGGATGATGGCAAGTCGCAACTTGGCCATTTGCACCCCCCTTCATTATCCGCATGGTTCTGGCCCCTTCTCGTTTTATTCCCCCCATTACAGATGGTTTCGAAATGTGCTCACGAAGGTTTCAAGGGCTCGTCCCCACCCTCTCAGGGACGAACGTCCCTCCCTTATCTTGCATTCTGGGTTTTCCGTGATCTTAGCGATGTTTTTTATCAACTGGATTTTGTTCGAGTAACATCCTTTAAAATAGGAGTTTTATGTGTATATGTATAGGATGATGATCAGGCGGAACTGGTTATGTATGTCGTTGCGTGATCTCTAGCACACTGAGTGTTCATTCATTCGTATCCATCCTTAAAATTCAGCCGTATGTTTTGAACAAATGGTAAACCAAGCCATGAACAAGCTCGCCACTGCTTGAGAATCGTTGTATGATCTCTTGGCGTGACGGTAGAAGATTGTGCAAAGGGGGCAGATTGCTGAGCATAAGGCGGTTTGAGCCCGAAAGGTTATTATCCGGTATGAAGCGTACGAGTTGCTGTAGCATCCGGAGCGAATATAGGACGGCGTGAATTTGGGCAAGAAGATGGACGTCTGTCCATTCTGTTCCTTTTCCAACGAAACCTCTTGTCAGGTATCGCTCTAACTGCACCGCGCCTGGAAGTGAGGTCTGACTAGAGGGGTCACGATAGATCTCAGCTATGGCAAACATTACCCAGAATATTGACTGATCAGCAGCCCCGAATACACTCCGGGCAAGATCTAGACGTTTCTGGAGCATCGATAGGTCCGAAGCCACAGTCTTGGAGCCGCCTAGGGTAATCTGCTCGGCGACAATTCGGGTTCCTCGGCGGACAAATTCGGAGACGGTGGTAAATTGCTTCGCAGGCGGATGTGCCTGATTAAGGAGGGAATAACCCAGGGCTCTATAAAAGCGACCGATTTCCCAGGCACATCGCCGAGAATGATCCTCGAAGAGGATTCCTAAGTATATGTGCGGTTCATCGGCTTCACAAAAGATGTCAGGGAGCTCGTACTGCCAGAACAGCTCAGATACTCGAGGGTCCAAGTTCTGGACGTATGCAGAGCCTCGAACTGCCAAGCAACGCTCAGTGTCGGGCTGGTATTCACGAAGGAAATCATGATAATTATCAGAGTGGTCTACCACTCCCTGGTTCTCTTTGGACCGGCGCACAAGTTCCGAGAAACCAAGATGGGGGTTCTCGTTCAACTCGTAGGCGAAACGCGGAATATCTTTAATTCCCAGTCGATGAGCAAGTTCCTTAGGATGCAATCGCATAGCTCGTATTTGCGAGCTGGCGTTATCCTCAGTGTCCTCGACCAATTGCGCCGAGTTCAGAAACACAACCGCGCCATGCGGCCCTAGGTCATGGACTATCAAGTCCGAGTCGTTTGTGAGGATGGCCGAGCCAGTGAGTCTTGACACGTGCGCACATTCTACATCTGCCTCCCCCGGGACCATGACTGTGATCTCCGCCCAGGGATAATCACCGTCTGGCAGGTGACTCGGGTCATATTGTGTCTCTTGTATGATCTGCTCTCTACTCCAGCGAGTCCGCAGGTCCTCAAAGACTGCAGAGACCATGAAAGGGTTCTCGGGGAGGTTTCTCCAACGCGCAGGGAGGTTTCGACCCTGCCACAGCTGTGTGGGAGGAAGGGTAACCTCTTCACGCCACTCGTTGCTTGAGGTGGGAGCCCTGCGACGAGACAATTCCAGTCGATGCCTGGACTTTTCAATGCGTGTCCATCGCGTTTCTCGCTTGGAGACGGGCAGAGCTCCATCGAAGCAGATTTTGTGTCTGGAATTTCGTTCAGCTTCGGGCCGATAAAGAAAAGAAGACAGTAAAACAAAGGAGAAGGGCGGGATCTCCCATGTAGTGAGGGATGAATTACATTTCGATGCCCCGGCGAGACAATTCCACGAGACAAGTCACGACCGCCCGACTCACTTCATTGCAAGTCGGCTGCATGTCGAGGACATCATGAACAGGGCCCATCCAGGCGAGCAATCTGTAGTAGACATGATATACTAGACTGGGGCCGTCGACAACAATTGCTCGCACACACGGCGTCTGGTCTAGGTTCTGGTCATCCGGACCCCCACCAAGTAGGACCGAATCGGCGTAGGGGAGAAGATGTTTGGTTAGGTACGGGATTCCCATGGTCAGGGAAGTATCGCTAGAGGGGGTGAGCGATACCGATGGTGGGGGGAAATATCCCTGTAGATTTTAGTGGTGATCTGATAGAATGTGGAATGGTGACGGTCCAAGTGGATTTGCAGCAAAATTTCGAGGAAGATAAGGAGTATCCACCATTCGATGCCCGCAGTTGAATCTCCATCACCATAGATCATCAACTATCAAGCGTTATACTCTGCACCGGGTATCAATTAATCAAAGATTGAATACGAGAGTCTCTTGAGAATTTTTGTTGATATTCCATCAATGTAATATTTATATGACCTAGGTCAAAAAGTAAAGGTGCTATGTTCCTAATTTACACACCGTTTAGTCTACAGACATCGTAGACAAATCCCACACATCCTATCCCACCCCCGTCTTTTATCCTGTCGTAGTGTATTAACGGGCAGATCGGAGGAAGCCTGCGACACCACGGCAGTACCCAACAAGACCAGCCAAACGCTCACCCTCTTGCTGTTGCTCGCGAGCCCAGGAGGTCAGAGCCTCGCGCAGGAACCGGTATTCAGGCTCCTCTCGGTGGGAGCAAAGTCCCACCGTGTCGGCGTGGATCTTCAAGAGCACTGCCATCCAGGCATTGACCAATTCGAAATCTCTTCGCAACTTGAGACGTGCGGTAAGAGCCTGGACAAAGGTCGCCAGCTCCGAGAAGCCGTTGCGTACACGAGGGTCCAGAGAACGGATGTCCAAATCAGCCCGGGCGGGTGACAGAGACTTGAGATGCTCGATGAGCGGGTCGTATGTACCGTAAAGATGGCCAGATTCCAGCAATCGCGAAATAGGGGTCTCCGAGGAGCCAAGGGCACCAGACTGCATTTTAGAGATTCGGGATCTTTCGGCGGCGGCGTTTTGAGTGAGAGCTTCCAACTCTGCCGCATCGGCCGCGGCGGTTTCGCTAGCAGACTGCGAATTACCAGAGCCGAGGAGGGAGGGAAGGAAGAATGGCGCCTTCTCGGGGGCCTTTGGTGCCTCCTTCGGGCGATTGCGTTCCTGTAATATCGTTAATCAACTGCATTCTCAATTGGGCTACCGGTGGAAGTGCGGATTGAAGAAAGAGGGAATAGAAAGACATACCCGAATAGAGTCAAGGTGAAGCAGTGCCTGCCATCTGCTCTTAGGAACCAAACTCAAAGTAACCATGTCTTTCTGGAGCTGGTCGGTGGCCAGCACCGGTCCATCGGTCTCGTCCAATTCCGGTGCATCCACGAAGGCGGCTTCGACAAGTCCTGCACCGCTTTCACCAGATGAAGTAGGCACGCCAACGTCCTCAATGATATCCTCATCCAAGTTCTTGGTAGAGATAGGCATGAATAGACTGCGGTTGCTCCAGAGGCTAATTCCAGTGCTGCCGGCATGAGCCGTGGCAAGGAACTCACCCGTTGAGGACATCGCCAGTGAGACGCAGGTACTCGACACTCGGAAGATATCAATAAGATGCCCGGTGGGTAGGTCCCACACTCGGATCACGGAATCCATCGAGGCTGCCACAATCCATCGTCCATCATTGGAGAAGATAAAATCATTGACCTGACCGACACATCCCCAGAACTCACGAACAAGCTTTCGGGTCTCGAGATCGACCACGCGGATGGAGAGGTCGTCACAGCTGAATGCGACCAACTCGCTGGTCTTGCTATAGCGGAGCCCCGTGATAGCCGCCATTGGGTGCCAGTCTAGCTGGTCGATCAAGGTACCCTTAAGAAGATCCCAGAACTAACCGAGAGAGAATCGGGTCAGCGAAGCCGAACATCAGAGGTAAACAGAGATAGTAACGAAGAACAAACCTTGACCTTGCCGTCCAGGCCACAACTGATCACCGTCCGGTTCAAGTTATCCACCATGAGACCCGTCACGGCCTTGGTATGCTTCGAGACCGAATGGTCTACAGGTTGAATCTTGGGGTTCCGGGACTTGGGCAAGCGAGGAGGGAAACTTTGACGATGAAGACCCGACTGCATATTGAACATGTCGATAGCACCACCAGCCGATCCGATGACTGCAAATGTGCCACAATGAGACATTGCGACGCTCTATTTGAAGAGGAGACTGGTTAGTGACACATATTCTCATCTGAGGCGATAGAGGAGAACTTGGCATACCTTGACTTCCGTTCCATCGCTAGTCGCAAACGCCCAGCGTCCGGCCTTCTTCTTGCCCCAGAACCAGGTGCGAGCATGTTTGTCGCCCCGATGACCGGTAACGACGCTCTCCCAGCCGGTGGCATTGGAGGCATCAGTGCTGCCGAATTTGGGGTTGGACCAAACTGGGCCCGCGGTAGTGACACCCATTCCACCATCGCGGTTAAGCGAGCTGGCAATACAGGTGATCTCCGGTGCCTTGAGCACCTCAGCCGAGGTCGCATTGGACTGGTCTGATGGGCCCATCTTTTTCGCTCTGCGCTCCACATTGCCCTGGGAGAGCTCTGCGTTCTGACTGTCTTTGCGAAGGCTGAGTCCCCACATGCTACAGTCTTTGCTGGCACTGAGAAGCCATTTCCCGCCGGAGTCGGATCCATCCGAAGATGCTGGGAGGAAGTCCACGGTATTGACGGCAGCCGAGTGCCCGGCTCGGGAATGCAATGGCCGTGGGATGGGCGAGAATGGGGTTTCATCGAAAATCCAGGTTTTCAATGCGTTGTCATCACCGGATGAGACCAGAACGGGTTGGCCGTCCAAGAATTCGACTCGATTCACACCCATTGCCGCCTCGGCGCTTGATACTCGGTGGGCGCCTCGAAGGATACCCGCCACGCGACCACCATTGTTCAGATCCCACATCGTGATATCACCAGTGCCACTCGCGGCCGTGGCCATCACGCCAGCCATGCGGCCATCGTGGCCCGCGCCAAGTCCATCACTACGGAACGAGATCGAAGTGACTGGGGCAGCTCGAGCGGCAGCAGTCCTCAACGACAAGACCAATTCGCCAGAATCAACGTTCTGGATGGCCAGAGAGCCATCCTTGTGGGCAATGGCGAGGAGAGATAGGGCCGGGGTGGGCTGCAGCGCCGTCACGGGTCCCGTCTGCGACGAGGCAGACGGTGGCTGGAGAGTATGGAGAAGCTTTCCGCTGCGTAGGTTCCAAATATCGACCGCGCCATCGTTCCGGCCGACGAAGACCTTGTTGAGATAAGTGGGCATGTTGCACATAATACCAGAGTAGACCCGATCTCCCGATGCGCCGGGCCCTGTCCGGGGACGCAGACTAGCATAGTGCTCGTAGCTGCCTGTCTTCCACACTTCCAGACCACCGGCCCAGCAGCCTACCACCCACGAACCAAAGACTGCGAGTCGCTCAATGGGCGCGTCGAGACCAGGGCTATCCAGAGATGCCACGCGCTTTCCACGCTTGAAAACCCAGATGCCACCAGGGGACCGAGGTCGGAGGTGGCCCCAGGCTGCGAAGACCTTGTCTTGCCAGGCATAGGTAGCTGTGATAGATTCCGGGGTTTGCGGGCGAGTCAAGAAGATGAGGTTCAAGCCTTTGCGAACGTCGTAGGTCTGCAGGGAATGGCCCACCGAAGTGGTGATTTGGAACGTGGATTTGCCTAGGCGCACGTAGGTGAAGGGGACGGAAGTTGGCGACACAAGTCCTAGTGTCTGTAAAAATCAGAAACGAAAATCAAGTCAGCTTTTAAAGAACCATCAATGGCATTCAAGAGCCGATCTCTTCTTGGGTCAACTCTATCTCGCTCCAAAACGTACCCGGAATGGCGCAAAGATTTTGGAGCCTCCACGGGACGATCCACGAGGTTTTTCCTCGAGAACCGTCTTTTGCCTCTTTGCCAGAGGCAAATCGAACGTATCGTTTGCCAAAGCCGGCATGGTGTTGCTGTTCAGTACTGTGGTGATCCTTCTTGTCTTTTTTTTGTGAGGGTTTTTTTTTTCTGCGGAGCTTCGGCCACACCGCCTTCAGTCCCGATCAGCAGCAGTAAAACAGAGTGTACGAGGACATGTATGTGTACTGCATATAGTGCATATAGTTCTTGGGTATGAACCAGAGAAGCGAAGACTTTATGGTGCTTTCAATTGTATACTCAGGATAGATGATTATGTATTATATCTATGCTATCATAATTATTTACTCAACAAATAATAACTAGCCCTCCAAGTCCAAAGAACCAAGTCTTTCACGCTCTGGAAAAAGCAAGTACAGTACACTTCGTATCATTAGCTAGCAGTAACGGCCTTAGTGCGAGTCTCTTTTAGTTTATGTGGACCTAGCGTATTGTCCTCCTCCGATCTTGTTTCTTTTATAGTTTCTCAATCGCTGATACTGCACTCCATCCGCCGAGAAACCCTCTGCCAAACATCCCAGATGGGCACATGAATCATGGCCGAGACTTCTGCGGGAGTCTCCGCTTCCCATTGATTGCATCCGGAGAACCCAGCAAACCAGCAAACCAGCAAACCAGACCAGCAAACGCCCAGAAACTTTCCAGGTCAACTTTCCCCCCAACCCCAGAGAAAGCTCCAGCCTACGATCATGTCTTGAGTCTCTCATAGACTCCTACACTTCACATAGTCTCTCTGGTATTTCACTCGTTTAAAGAGAGTCCCCCTCCGAAAGCAAATCGATCTCCGATTCCACCCCACTCCTCACCCCTCCTCCACTTCCACGGTTATCGCCACACCGCAATAATCCACCCGCCGTCCTCCTCCCGTGATCTTTCTCTCCTCCCTCCTCTTCTGCCCTACGGTACATGCCATGGATCCCGAAAATGGCCATACCGGCCCCTCACTCGCTGATGCGCGCTCACTCAAAGGCACTGTCGACAATACCTCAAGCCTAGGCTCATCGGTGCCGCCGCCATTGGAGCTGGAACAGGATGTGAAAGGAACTCGACTCTCCGGGCAACACTCCCCCGTGAAATCGACGAGGCCCGAGACAACTCAGGACTATCGTTCGAGTACTAGGATCGGCCACTCTACTCGCTCGTCCAGTCGGGCTCGCCGGCGATTCAGTGGGAGTACGGCTGCCAGCTCCATTAGCGAAATGGAGTCAAACGGTCCGAAACCCTGGCGACTTGGTGTATGTGCCCTGGATATCAAGGCCCGCAGTAAGCCTAGTCAGAATATTCTTACCCGCCTTCAATCGAAGGGTGACTTTGAGGTCATTGTCTTTGGTGACAAAGTGATTCTCGACGAAGCCGTGGAGAATTGGCCGGTCTGCGATTTCTTGATCGCCTTCTTCTCCGATGGGTTCCCTCTCGATAAGGCGATTGCATATGCGAAATTGAGAAAGCCATTCTGTGTCAATGACTTGCCCATGCAGAAAGTTTTGTGGGATCGGCGGCTGTGTTTAAGAATCCTCGACCAGATGGGCGTCCCCACTCCCAAGAGATTGGAAGTGAACCGGGATGGTGGCCCAGTTTTGGAATCGCCGGAGCTGGCTCAACATATCCACCAATTGACCGGTGTCAAACTGGAGGGCCCAGAGGATGGAATCGGTGGAGGTGCTCCGAGGACTCAGCATGTCTCGATGTCCGAGGATGGAGAATCCTTGGTGGTCGATGGCAAGGTCTTTCGGAAGCCGTTTGTGGAAAAGCCGGTCAATGGCGAGGATCACAATATCCACATCTACTTCCCCAACGACCAACAGTATGGAGGTGGAGGCCGCAAGCTCTTCCGCAAAGTCGGCAACAAGAGTTCCGAGTACGACCCGAACATGACCGTACCACGATCGGTCACCGAGACGGGGACCAGTTATCTTTATGAGCAGTTCCTGCGTGTCGACAATGCCGAGGATGTTAAAGCATACACTGTTGGACCCACCTTCTGCCATGCCGAAACGCGCAAGTCCCCCGTGGTCGACGGGCTCGTCCGACGCAATACCCACGGGAAAGAGCTGCGGTATATCACCAAGCTGAGTAAAGAGGAAGCGGCGATTGCTTCCAAGATCTCGAACGGCTTTGGACAGAGGATCTGCGGCTTTGATATGCTTCGCGTGGGAGACAAAAGCTATGTGATTGACGTTAATGGCTGGAGCTTCGTCAAGGATAACAACGACTACTATGACAAGTGCGCCCATATCCTACGGGAAACCTTTCTGGCGGAGAGGCGCCAGAATGAAGGAGCCCCAGAGCCATCAGAACCGCCCTCTCCAGACCCGGCCTCATCCCGGCGCAGTACGGCAGGGTCGCATCGCCAAGCGCTGAAAACCCTACTCAAGTCGCCTAGTACGTCCAGACTTTATGGAAGTCAAAGTGTGCACAAAGCTCACGAATCTGCCGCCTCGGATGTGTCCACCGGTGCACCATCAACTGCGTCTTCCACTGGTCTGGTAGAGGGCGTGGATGCGGCAGGTAATCCGATCAACCTGACTTCTCGAGACGTTCGCTCGGACACTCGAGGCTACAGCCCTTCGAATACCAAATCTCCTGCCGTCTCCATCCATCAAACTGGCGATGGCACGGCCGCCCCACTCCCGGCGTCTAAACACTCATGGAAATTGAAGGGCATGGTGGCGGTCATTCGCCATGCTGATCGCACCCCGAAGCAGAAATTCAAGTTCACCTTCCACAGTCAACCGTTCGTCGATCTACTCAAGGGTCACCAGGAGGAAGTCGTGATCAAAGGAGAGGCCGCATTAGGCAGTGTTTCCGAAGCAGTGAAGATCGCCATGGAGCAGGGGCTGGAGGACATGGAGAAGCTCAAGCTGCTCCGCACTTCCCTGGAAAAGAAGGGCGGTTGGGCCGGCACGAAAGTGCAAATCAAACCGATGTTCCGCAAACGCAGGCCAGAGGAGATGCGGGAGCCAGGCTCAGCTACGACACCTACCGCACCAGTCGCGGGCGAAGGCACCCCTAAGGAACCTCTTTCGCCTGTAGCGGGTGAGGCTGGGGCTGACCACGAGGCGCGTCGGTCTCAGACCCGAAGCGATTCGATTTCTGGCGCCACGTTCTCCCGTTTCTCTGCGGTAGAAAATGACCTGATCCTAGATAAACTGCAGCTCGTTATTAAGTGGGGAGGAGAGCCCACACATGCGGCGCGATACCAAGCGCAGGACCTGGGTCTGAATATGCGGGATGATCTCAAGTTGATGAACAAGGAAGCGTTGAATAATGTTCGACTTTTCACAAGTTCCGAGCGGAGAGTGAGCACAAGTGGTAAGTCTACCTGCATTCCTCGGATCTTGTCCGCCCTTTCTGGAATCCCGTTGGCACGTCTTTTTGTACTGACACTATTCACTTAGCTCAAATCTGGGCAAGCTCATTCCTTGACCAAAAGGAGCTCCCCGAAGACTTCATCCAGGTTCGAAAAGATCTGCTGGATGATTCTAACGCCGCGAAAGATGTCATGGACAAGGTCAAAAAGAAGCTGAAGCTTTTGTTGCGGGAAGGCTCCGCACCGTCTCAATTTGCGTGGCCCAAGGACAGCAACATTCCCGAGCCCTCTGTCGTTCTTGCTACGGTGGTTGAGCTGATGAAGTTCCATCGGAGTGTCATGCGACACAACTTTGAGAGACTTGAGGCCTCCTCGAAGAATGCTGAAGATGGGCATCCGTCGGACCAGGGAGACTCTTCATCAGAGAACCCGGAACTTGCCAGTGTCCAAGGTCGCTGGTGTGCAGGAGAGGACCCGCGGTTATTCAAAGAGCGTTGGGAGAAGCTCTTCGCCGAGTTCTGCGATACGGAAAAGGTCGATCCCAGCAAGCTGTCTGAACTTTATGATAGCATGAAGTTCGACGCGCTCCACAACCGCCAATTCCTGGAGTGGGTCTTCATGCCGCCCGACAGCGACCATGACGATGACGACCGGGGCAGTGTCAAGGGCCGAAGCCCCTCCAAGTCCGACTCGGCCTCTGACAGTAAGGCTGGATCCGAGCCAGCTAGTGACAAGGCCGATGAGCGCAGCGAGAGCCAGACATTCGGGCACCGCTTCAATTTGAAGAAGCGACTTCACGCACTCGAAGCACTGCCGCATCTCCGTGCTCTGGACGATTCCTATGATCATTATTTCAAGCTCTTCCCTGGCTCGAACTCCACCAAGTGCAAGATGGATGAGCGTCTTTCGAAGCTTCGGGAGCTATACAAGCTAGCAAAGGTTTTATTTGACTATGTCACGCCCCAGGAATACGGCATTACCGACAGCGAGAAGCTGGAGATTGGCCTCCTCACCTCGCTCCCACTTCTGCAGGAGATCGTGCATGATCTTGAAGAAGTCCAGGCTTCAGACGACGCGAAGTCCTTCTTCTATTTCACCAAGGAGTCCCACATCTACACTCTGTTGAACTGTATCCTAGAGGGCGGCATCCAGACCAAGATTGCCCGCCGTGCCATTCCCGAACTGGACTACCTGTCCCAGATCTGCTTCGAGCTTTATGAGTCCCGGGATAGTGAAAACGAGATCAACCCATACTCGTATTCCATTCGGATCTCGATCAGCCCTGGCTGCCACGCTTTCGATCCACTCGACGTGCAGCTCGATTCCCGACACGCCATCGGCTGTGCCCCACGACGCAGCCTCACTGCCCACCATGACTGGAAGGAGGTGATTGAGACGCTGAAAGCGAAGTTTGACACGTAAGTAGACCTTTTATTCCGGACCCCGATTTTGGTCGTTCTCTTCCTGACTAACATTCCGTGACAGTGTCGAATTGCCAAAGTCATTCATCGCCGTAAATTTGAGTGATAAACATATCGCTTCTTCTCCACCAGTGGAACAGGAAGACTCATAATCGCTGCAGTGATGCGATCACGAGCCAAGTGTTACTTTTCTTCACAACCATTGCTTATTACTTTTGGGCCCCACAATGTATCTTTAGCTCTTTGTACCACTGTATCTGTACTTTCTTGTATCAGGTTCTTGTACATTCTGTGAGTGTGGTCTTTCCTTTGCTCGGACGGGGTTTTCTTGCTAGAGGCTAGAGCATGCCGATAATGGCTCATGTAGAATTCGAGACCAGAACTTCCAGAAAGAGTCTGCGCAGTCTACTATAGTATTTCTCAATATTCCACGTTCTTCCCAACCAATACCTCTTTCATGAGAGTTTCTGCAGGGTATAACATCTGTGTTGTATCCTACGTTGTAGTTGTGGTTATAGTTACATTCGGGAGCACGCTAGAATCAGCTTACTTATGAGCCCCTCCCAAGCCTCTAGGCCACCCGCGCATCCCACCATTTGCGACTTATCCAACTCTCATCCAAACGATATGGCAGATTCTGAATCGCCAGACCAAATCATGGATGAGGGCGCTGTGCAGGTGGCTGCAGACTCTCTGAGCTGGATCTCTCCAACGGGAACCGATCGCCGGGTCGATTTGAAAGATATTGTGGGTGTCGTGCGGAACCCGGAGTCATCGCCTGGGTATCGTGTGCTATTTCTCGACAGCACTCCAAGCGAGGGAAAAAACAATGATTCGCCCACTCGTCTTTCAAAACTCGATACTTCATCACTGCCTGCAGGCTTATCCCCGTTTCTTGTGGATCTTCCACGCCACCTTCGACGAGAAGAGCCCGTCCAGGTCGTGATATCAACCCGGAGTGGCACGGGTACAGCGAAAGCTGTCTTTCACGACATCGTGGAGCCATTTCTCCAATATATGGGACTTGCATACCGAGTCTTTGAAACGCAATCAGCTCAGACAATCCTCGAGCTTTCCCGATCGCACTTCTTGAAAAATGCCTGCGCGGGGATCCCCCAGACCATCCTCTTGCTGTCCGGCGATGGAGGTTTAGTCGATCTTGTCGATGTCTTTTACAAATCGACAAAAACCCTTCAAGTGGCTCCAGATATCGGTATCATCCCCTGTGGAACAGGAAATGCAATGGCCAGCTCTATCGGATTACGATCAGGACCAGCCTCTGGCCTCCAAGCCTTGCTTCGGGGCCAACCTTGTCCAGTCCCAACCTTCGCCGCCAGCTTCTCCCCAGGAAGCCAGCTCGTGCTAGACGAAGGCAGAAAGCGTGCTCCAGTTGACCTTCTGTCAGATGGCCCTCATCAAATAATCTACGGGGCGGTGGTGGCCAGTTGGGGTCTCCACGCCGCACTAGTTGCCGACAGCGATACAGCCGAGTATCGAAAATTCGGATCTGAGAGATTCAAGATGGCCGCGAAAGAGCTTCTCCATCCAGCCGATGGCACTGCCCCGCATCGTTTCCAGGGCCAGATAACAATGACCACATCAGATGCCCAGACAGGGGAACAGAGCGAACGGGTCCTCGAAGAGAGCGAGCATATGTACGTGCTGGCTACTCTAGTCCCCCGCCTAGAGAAAGATTTCCTCATCTCCCCCGACACGGAACCACTGGGTGGACAGATGAGATTTCTACGATTTGGGCCTTTATCTGGAGATGAAGCGATGCGTTTGATGATGTTGGCGTATCAAGGAGGAAAGCATATAGAGGATGAACTGGTTACATATGAAGAGATTGAACGGCTTCGTATCGACTTCCGTGAAGATTTGGAACGGTGGCGGCGTGTCTGTATTGATGGGAAGATTGTGGCTGTTGGCCAGGGAGGGTGGATGGAGCTTGCGAAGGAGCCTCGACATCTTTTGAATATCCTCAAGTTGGGGGATTGATGGTTGGATGGTTGGAGATAGATAGATGTACATAGATTGTTGATTAGATGAGACCTGCGTGCATTTAGCAATATTGACTCGCGTCAGCTGTGTTTTCCAGTGTTTGATTTGGACTATTTCAATGTCAAGTAACTAGATAGAGTACGGAATGGATACAGATATTCTTCAACATGTGATAGCTTCAAAGTACAGGTGAAGTCGATGTACTTCTAATGGCCGAGTCCCTGCCAAGCAAAGATCGGGGACGGTACTTACTACTGAGCACGTACAGTAGTAAGTAGTATGACGGAGGTCAATTTGAAACCAAAAGCCCCACTGGACATCTTTTTTATGGATCATATAGTCTTAGTGGTATAAGAAAATAAAGCGATACTAATGATTCAGAACTATTATCTATACTATCCTCCACCAAATCCAGGACACCTCAATAATAATGTCGATTCAGGAACATGCGCAAAGACGGAAGGGAAGGTAAAAAGGTTAAAAAAGGGGAGACGACTGCGGACGTGATCGCCGCTCAGTACCTCAGGAACCATCACCCGCTCACATGCACAACCCTTCAACTACCTCACGCTCGTGTCTATTATCCTCCCCTCATGTACCCTTACAGCCTGTCCGAGTCTGCGATTCCTCTCGCCCACTGCTAGGTCATGGAACGATCCACCGGATCCGATGCTCATAACCCCCCGAACCTATTCCGCATCGCAGACTCCCGACCAAGTACCGGCTGCTAGCCGCACCGAAGGCGCACCCCGTTTCTATACGCTCGCTGGGTGGCGCCAGAGTCTTGCGGAAGAGAATCCAACTGCCGATATGCTGTTGGTTCACCAGACGGGGAGTGTACGAGTAGGAGAGATTATTCGGTACGTCGTCCAGCTTCTCCAGGTCCCTCAGGTCCTTCCGCGGACCTGCCGGAGATGGTTGTCACGAGCAGTTCTGCTTGGCTACCAAGTGGTCGTACAAAAGGAGATACTAACAGAACCCCTTGTGCCTTGCTAGATACACTATCACCTATACCCCCGCATCCGATCCAATATTACCTATCCCCTCGGAACTTCATGTGAGAGTGAAGAATACCTCCGCGATTCCCCTCCGCGCCGCCTATCTCCATGGCCCATACACTCTATACGCGGCCTGCTACCCATCCACATTCGATCCCAACGCCAAATATGAAGAGCAGGATACCGAGGGCATCCCGCAATTTGAGCCATACCTCAAAGCGGGCGGAAGCTGGGATGCGACTATCAAGATGCCGGCGCGCTTCGGGGACGGGCACAATCTGGCCGTGGGTCACCTAGGGTCGGAGAGTGACCGGACTGTGACCTGGATAGTTGAAATCGTGTCTCAGGTCATATTCTCGAGCAGTGCTGCTGTTCATTTCGAGCTGTTGGTGGCTCGTGATGCCAAATCCATCGAGTACTTCTCCGCGGGTGGCACGGCAGCGGCTGGTAATGGACCCCCAGGTAAATTACAGGACCACTGGCCGATGGGAGGCACAAGGGGACTGCCCGTCATTGCTACCAGCGGAGTGTACTCAAAATCTACTACTCTGCGTGTCGACGATACGAGCAGTTTGTGGAATAGCCCACCGCTGCCATCAGGGACATCTGAGGCGGCAGATGTCACGCCCGAGCGGACCGGCTGCAATTCTCAAGATGCTTCACCTGAAGAAGTGACGAGCAGTAAGGCCCAGACGAAGCCAAAGAAGAAGAAGAAGGTTCATCTGGTGGTGATCACCCATGGGTTGCATAGTAACCTGGGTGCGGACATGCTCTATCTAAAGGAAAGCATCGACGCTGCAGCTGCGGCTAAGAAGAAAGCCCGTACCGAAGAGAGAAAGAAGAGTGAAGACAGCACTGAAAACGATGAAAATGAGGATGACGACGATGAAGAAGTCATTGTTCGAGGATTCTCTGGCAACGCGGTTCGCACCGAACGGGGCATTCAATATCTCGGCAAACGCTTGGCTAAATATGTCCTATTGATGACATACCCTGACCAGCCATATTATCCTTTGAGAACTGGCAAGGCAAAGTCATTCCCGCGCCCGTTCAGTGCTCGCAAAGATCACGCTCAACCCTCCCTCCAGCCGCACTCGAACTCGGCGAATCACGAAGATGTTACCGACGGCGATGACCATGCATACAAAATCACCAGCATCAGCTTTATCGGGCACTCCCTTGGCGGCCTGATCCAGACATATGCTATTGCGTACATACAGAAGCACTCCCCTGAATTTTTCGAGCGAATTCAACCAGTCAATTTCATTGCCCTTGCGTCTCCGTTCTTGGGTCTGAGCAACGAGAATCCGCTATATGTGCGATTTGCCCTAGACCTCGGCCTGGTCGGACGGACTGGACAAGATCTTGGACTCAGCTGGACGTCACCAAAGGTCCGCAGTGGCTGGAGTGCCATCATTGGCGGTCGAGGAGACTCGGCCAAGGACCCGACCCAGACAGACCCCGGATCAAAACCTCTGCTGCGTATTTTACCCTGTGGCCCAGCGCACGAGGTACTTAAAAAGTTTCACCATCGGACCGTGTATTCCAACGTGGTCAATGATGGAATTGTTCCCTTGCGGACGTCGTGCCTTCTCTTCCTCGATTGGCGAGGCCTGGACCGAGTTGAAAAAGCAAGAAGGGACAACGGTATCGTCGGCACGATGGCCGAATGGGGCTGGGCGGAATTGACTGGTGCGAATTCAAAGTCTCCGCGGTTAGTTCGCCCTGATGAGATCCCACGCTTGGGTGAAGGTCAAGATGGGCCGAGCCACGGGGCTACAGATGAAGCACAACCCTTGCAAGAGGATGAAGAGCTTGCCCGACCAGAAGAGGTATCTTCACCAGCTCCTGGGCAATTCTTTGCCAGGCGAAAGTCCTCCCTGCATGCAAGTAGCGTGGGGACGGAGTCGGTGCACAAGGATATCCCGGAGAACAACTCGGGGCCGTTCAGCAGCCTCCTCGCCTTCTTCCGCCCTAAGGAGCCAAAGCAACACCACCCTAGTGGCAAGCATGCCAAGATCTACAAGCGCAGCCAGACTCTCGCCTCGTTTGACCCCAATGAGTCCCCAGCACCGGTGGTTCGGGGAAATTCTTTGTATGAAGAAGATATCGGAGTCAACACACCTCCCAAGACCACTTTCTTCGAGTCGGCAGGCGATCTGTTGATGCCACCTCTACCACCGGCTGATTTCATTCTGGACCCTGCTGCTCGACCTCGAACCATCTTCCACGATCGCATCTACCATCCCGAAGATATTCCCGCTCCATTGCCAGTCAAGCGTCGGACCTTGACATTCGCCTCATTACAGCCCAAGCATGCAAAGACTGCGCCTCCTCAGGCGACGCAGATACAGTCTAGTTCTACACCCAACGCCAAAGGTAGTGAAAGTGGGCTCAAGGTTGAGGAGAAAATCGCCAGAGCTTACCATCGCGATCTGACCTGGCGCAAAGTCCTTGTTCGCCTCGAACCCGACGCACACAATAACATCATTGTGCGTCGCATGTTCACCAATGCCTATGGATGGCCAGTTGTGAAGCACCTTGTTGACACACACTTTGGTCCTTCTCCCAACGTTGATGTCGATGATATCCTGAAATGCAATGCCGAACGGGCCAAGGCCTTGAACGTCGGACCCACCAGCTCCGGCGACGAAGTGGAAGGCCAGTCTGATACCACCGAGGGGGAGTCAACTGAACATGAGGGTGCCGGCCCAGGCCATACGCATGGGGGTGCCGAAAACCCTTCTGCCTCGGGAGATTACCCCCAGCTGCATGATCTAGCTGACGCATTACCTGCTGAGCATGAGTCCCACGAGGCGGAGAGCACACATACACGATCCTACTCTCATTATACCGATGTTTCTCGACAGGACTCGGCGCGATGGACGGATCGGCAGGTCGATGAAGATGACGACCGTGAATCTGGGTTGGATGTGGACGAGCATGCCGAGTTTCGATGGTCTCCAGCTCCGCCGTCGGCTGGTTGAATGGCCTCCTTGGAAGGGAGTATATGCCCACATTGAAATTGTACATAATCATTTGCCTTCCCAAATACCCTGTAGTTAATGCATTTCTATTTAATTCGACCTTCCGCCTCGTTTATACAGATTGACCCTATTTTCATCTCGATTCCCATTTACAATCTCGGTATCAACATCATCAACTTGCCCATGCTAATACTCCAATCTACCCTGGATATAACTCCAGAACTCCTCCACCAACTCCTTCTGACCAGCCTCGGGCGCTCCCCGAATAGCCAGATATCTCCGCCCATCCACAGAAGGCTCCCAACCTCCAGGGTTACCATCCACGATAATACCCCCCGCCTCAGTCAAGATCACCCAAGCAGCACACACATCCCACTCCCAACACCCACCCTCCCAATACAAATCCATCGTCCCTTCCGCAACAGAACACAAATTCAGCGCCGCAGACCCCAAACTCCGGAACGAGCGCACCATCGCACCACCATCCTCCTTCGACTGCCCCAACTTCTCAAACGTGCGCACCTTAGTCTCCCAATTCGGTCCGCTCCGATCAGAACCCCACTCAATGCTCACCAGCGCATTGGGTAGACCGGACAGGGGCTCGACATTCTCGCCCTTCAGGGGTAGACGGGTCTCCTGATTGCGGAACGCGCCTTGGCCCTTGATTGCCGAGTAGAGGGTTTTTGTGGAGGGGTTGTAGACGACGCCGACGGTGGGGATGCGGTTGATGGCGAAGCCAAGGGATACGCAGGCGTAGGGGAAGCTGTGGACGAAGTTGATTGTGCCGTCGATTGGGTCGACGATGAATGTTGGGGCTTCTGTTAGGGGGCGGGTGGGATCGTAGGTTTCTTCGCCGTGGAATCTGAGAAGGGAGTAGTGGGTTAGGATCAAGGTTGGAGTACAGTTGCATTGGTGTGTGTGATTGAAGTAGGACTGGACTGGCAGGTATAGTGTTCATAGGAGAGGGACGTACTCGTAATCGGGATATTTGGCCTTCAATGAAGTCGAGATCATGTTCTCGACGGCGCGGTCGTACTCGGTGACCAAGTCAGCACCTATAGATAATAAGCACGTATTAGCAAGGGTTCATCTCATGTTTTCCTATGATGTTCGTTCGTCGGGTTCCAACGTACTGTTCTTTTTGGAGCCAGTTTCGCTGTTGTTGTTGTCTAGGATGGCATTGGTAATAATATCACCAGCCTTGAAGGCCAGCGAGACTAGAAAGTCATGAATATCTTTCAAATCGGGAGTGGTCATTGTGGATGATTGGTGTTGAAGGATTGAGAAATCGAAAAGGAGGAGAGATCAAAAGCCCCGCGAAGTTGCGGACTTGCGGCCGGAGGAGGGAGGAGACCCCTCATAGTTATCTAAGGGCCAATGCGGGGGGGTGTATGAGTCTAGCAACTGTGTGTATTTTTCAATGTGAACAAATAATTGAGACAACAATAGCAATTTGCATCGATATATTAAGATCGAATCTATTTTTTATAATTCTATGTCGTGCTATCATAATCAATTCTATGAGATTCGCTATACATCCTTTCCCATTGCTAATTTGTATATCCCACCAGTCAGTGACGTCGCCCCCCACTTCGGGGAAAAAAAGTTTCGTGCGATCAACTCCATTCATACTACCTTCAACATATCTCCCCTCCACGATGCCGACAGAACTAGAAGAGGTAAACCTCAAGAATCCTTGCGACCAGGTCTTTATATTTACTGACTAACTTTCTCTCCAGCTGGTGGAGTTCCTTCACCACGGCAATACGCAGATTCGACAGATTGGTAAGAAACCCCGCCAGCGTCGCGAATTTCGATCTCCCATGTCCAAAAAGCCCCAAAGTTCAACATCGCAACGACCAATTTCTGATACATATACAATTATCCAGCCTGTGAGAGTCTTGTTGGGTTCTCCACGGCCCAACCGAGTCTCTTCAAGCGACAGCAACTACTCCCCGTGCGAGACCTGAAGCTGCTGGCCAAAGACTACACCGTGCGTGCGACCCTTTCCGGCGCTCTAAATCGAATATTAACATAGTGTTGGTCTTACTAGCCTATTGCGAAAAATGCCTTGACGATCCTTATCAACCTCTCCAGTGATGAGGAGATCCTGGAGTGTCTGGCCAGCGATGACCAATTCCTCGAGACGTTGCTGAAGAAGCTTATGGTGAGTGCTCGTGTGCTCTATCGTGTGACACCAGACCGCGGTCCCTGAAAACTAACCAACATATCACATTACCTCAGAACATCAAGGAGCCCAACGCTGATGAGTTTGCCATGTTGCTGGCTAATCTCGTGAAATCCGACCACCTCAAGAAACTCCACACACTGAAGCGGAAAGCCCCCGCGGCGGTTTCCACCTCCGAGAATGCCATCGACCAGCTGATGGACTGCTTCGTGAAGGGTGCCGAGGGCGACCTCAACAAGCACGCCAACTTCGACTACCTTTCCTACCTCTTCGCCGATATATCCCAATCCGAGACGGGGAGAGCGTATTTCACCACGCGGCAGGAGTACGACGGTGTGGTTCCAATCACCAAGCTGACCGTCTTCACGGAACACAAGAGCGACATCCGACGAAAGGGTGTTGCCTCCACCATCAAGAATGTGGCCTTTGATGTCTCTTCGCACCCCATGCTTTTCGGCGAGGACGAGGCCAACTTGCTGCCATATCTGTTGCTTCCGATCGCGGGACCGGAAGAGTTCCCAGACGACGAGATGATGTCCATGTTGCCAGATCTGCAGCTCCTACCCCCTGACAAGAAGCGAGATAGTGACAACACTATCATCACCACCCATCTAGAGACTCTGCTCCTTCTGACTACGACTCGGGAGGGCCGAGAAAAGATCCGCGAGGCGCAAGTGTACCCCTTCGTTCGGGAATGCCATCTCCACGTGGAGGATGAGGAGGTGCGGGAGGCTTGCGACCGACTGGTGCAAGTGATTATGCGCGATGAGGAGGGAGAGGGTGAAAAGACTGATGCTGAATTGGCGGAGGCTCAGAAGCAGATTGAGGCTCCTCAGCCAAAGAACGAGGATGAGGAGGTGGTGGAGCTGTTCTAAGCATGTCGTCCATTGATGACCTTTATATATTGTACATTTTGATAGACTTTGATCATATACCGTGGCATTGCTGTCATCATCTATTTGAAGACTTTTGAATAGTAATAATGCTTGAAGATAGAACTTGAGTTCATTTCATACTTCTCCCAACTCGTGGAATTCCTCGTGATGGATATTCGATGACTGTGGGGCTTCTCCACCCATCATCGCACCACTCAGCTCGTCTTCTCCAATTTCTCGAGATCAGCCTGACTGGCAGTGAGCGCAACTCTTGAAGCTCCATCAACCTCGCTTGACTCGCCCACGAGCCAGACTACCGCATGTTCTAACCCCAAAGAAGCTATCTATTTCACCAATTCACCATTCTTATTGCGCACCTCCTCCCCTCCACCGTCACGACGGCCGCCATCCCACTGCAGACGCGAAAGCGGACTTGTCCCCCGGGACAAGAGCTCCCCGCCGAATCAGACCGAGTCGACGATCCCGACTCTGACGTCTCTGACGTGTCCCACGAGGAAGCCGACTCCCCCACGCACATCGAGCAGAATCCTCGCAGACTCGACAATGGAAGTAGCGACCCAGACGAGCCCCTCGAGTTAACCCCGCCCGACGATTCCACGTCGCTCGCTCAACGCTTCCGGGTTTTCATGTCGCGCACCCCTCTTCTCCGGACGTCGCCCGCACTGGGCTCGTCGTCGTATGGAGCTGTGCGTATCCCGCAGGACGAGTCCGACGATAATGACGACGATGTCGATCTGGCTACTCGACAAGATAAGCCTGCCCCGGGACGGTCGCCCGGTAGGTTACAGAGGGCTAGCTTCGACAGCTGTGCGGAAGGCCCTTCGAATGATGGATTGCAACAGCGTCGACATCGGCGAAGGAGTAGTGCTCTATACGCAAAGGCACACAGGCGGCGACCGTCATTGGCCACATCGGATGTAGGAATGGGTGCCGATTCCAAGTACTCCTTCGCAACCGGCCTTGCGGTACCTGGGAACCCAGTCACGCAGGAAACCCCAGCATCCTCGCCGTATATGACAACCGACGACGAGGATGTATTGGATATTGATGACGAAGATGCAAAGCCATTTGATGAGGATCCTCCGGATAATTCGCCGTACGTTCTGATTTCAATTGGTCCAAGTCGGCGAGCGACCTTGCTCCTCGCCATTGGAAAGTCGAAGAGCTAGACTGACGCGAGAATATATAGCTATGCTCAAGTCCGAGCGACGGTTCCGGCGACTGATGATATTACGCTCTCTATCAATAGTACGTTCTTTTCCCCGCAGGTTCATGTCCGACCCTCGCTCTACCCCGCTTGGTTAAACCCTGTCTGACTGTTGTACTTATGTAGCCCCCCGCATGTGGATTCTTGCATTACTTTTCTCACTG
The DNA here is from genome assembly GCA_022985105.1 of Penicillium ochrochloron. Taxonomy (NCBI): domain Eukaryota; kingdom Fungi; phylum Ascomycota; class Eurotiomycetes; order Eurotiales; family Aspergillaceae; genus Penicillium; species Penicillium ochrochloron. The sequence continues at coordinate 508,062 of JAAVMA010000027.1, forward strand.
ACCGGTTCTGCCGCCAATCTCTTCTTTTCTTTGCGTTACCCGAGCGTCGCTATCACTCCAATTATTGCATTGGTCTTGGTCCATCCATTGGGCAAGTTTTGGGATGTCTTGTTCAAACGGACAGGTGACCCCATCGAAGTGTTTGAGAATGGAACCCTCGACCGTCGAGAGTCACCCTCCGACGAATTTGACGCCCCTGATCCGTCTTGGCCCACGAGGATCCGACTCTGGCTTGGCCAAGGACGTTGGAACGAGAAGGAACATGCATGCGTCTATATCAGCAGCAACGTCTCTTTTGGATTTGCGTTTGCCACTGATGTCAGTACTCCCTTCAACGCTCCTTGACAATATTCTCTAACAATCTCTTCACAGGTTATCGTTGAGCAACATAAATTCTATCAGCAAGAGGTTCCGATCGTGTATCAGCTGTTGCTCATCATTTCAACCCAGGTCTTGGGTTATGCATTTGCCGGTCTGACCAGACGTTTCCTCGTGCGGCCCTCGGCCATGATCTGGCCGGGGACGCTCATGTCTACCGCCATGTTTTCCACTATGCACAAGACTGCTAATAAGAAGGCCGATGGATGGAGCATCTCCCGTTACAAGTTCTTCATTCTTGTGTGGGCTGGCGCCTTTGTCTGGTACTTTGTACCTGGCTTGCTGATGCCAGCGCTCAGCTACTTTAACGTGGTGACTTGGTTCGCACCCAAGAATGTCGTTGTGTCAAACCTTGTACGTGATCATCCATCCTCTGGAAACATGAAATCTGCATGTATAAGAACACCGCTGACCATTCTAGTTTGGGGTTGCTTCGGGCCTTGGCATGTTGCCTTTGACTTTTGACTGGGCCCAAATCGCATATATTGGGTCACCCTTGCTCACGCCGTGGTGGGCAGCAGCCAACATTGTGACGGGCCTGGTGGTCGTCATCTGGATCATCGCTCCGATCTTGTGTAAGTCTTGAGATTTCTTTCCTCAGCTGTGTGCTCAATGGGTGACTGATAATATTCCGAGACAGATTATAAAAACGTGCTCTTCTCCTCATACATGCCCATCCTGTCCGCGGCAGTGTTTGACAACACGGGCCACCCATACGACGTGAGCCGAATCTTGACGCCGGACTTTCTCTTCGACCAAAAGGCATATGAAGAGTATTCACCCGTCTACCTCCCCATCACTTACGCGCTGTCATATGGTGTTCAGTTTGCTGCTCTGACCTCCTTGGTTACACACACCGTTTGTTGGTATGGTAAGGATATCTTGCACCAAACTCGCAAGGCTTTCGAGGAGCGCAGTAATGTGCCCGGATTTGAGACATACCAGCCTCTACGAACAGGAAATGGACATACGTCTCCACGCCGCCAACCCCGTGAGGCATCGAGAGTCAGTTCTCACGATCCTAGTCGGGAGATGCCTCTAGGGATGGAGGATGTGCATTGCCGTCTCATGAGGCGATACAAGGATGCTCCCTTGACGTGGTATCTGATCGTACTTGTTACAATGCTGGTCACTGCCACCTACACTGTTGAGCAGTATGTTTGATCCCTTCTCATTCCAATGAAGTTTCTTGACTAGTACTAACTGTTCCCCTTGTCTCAAAGCTATCCGGTCCACTTACCATGGTACGGTCTTTTTCTGGCCCTACTCATCACCAGCGTGTTCTTCATTCCCGTTGGCATCATCATGGCTGTCACAAACCAACATAGCAGTCTCTATCTCATCTGCCAGCTTTTGTGTGGCATTGTCTTCCCTGGAAGGCCAGTTGCGAACATGATCTTCGTGACTTATTCTTACATTAGCTCAGCGCAGGGCATTAAATTTTCGTCAGATCTCAAGCTCGGGCATTACATGAAAATTCCACCACGCCTCCTTTTTGGTGTACAGATGGTGGCGACCCTGGTATCCAGCCTGACACAGATTGGTGTTTTGAACTGGATGTTCTCCTATATCCCGGGACTTTGCACTCCCCAGGCTATGAACGGCTTCAACTGTCCCATTGCACGGGTTCACTTCAACGGCAGTATCCTCTGGGGTGTTGTTGGACCCCAGCGATTCTTTGGCCCAGGTGGTCTCTATCGACCTCTCGTCTGGGCGTTTTTGATTGGCGCCGCAGCACCCGTCGCGGCTTGGATTCTGGGTCGTCGCAGCAAGAAGAATTTCTGGCGGAAGGTCAACTTCCCCATTCTTTTTGGTAGCCTGAGCTGGATCCCCCCTGCGACGGGGCTGAACTTCTCTACCTGGGCGCTTGTTTGCTTCGCGTTTAACTATGTGATCCGCCGACGCAGGACCGCCTGGTGGGAGAAGTACGCGATGACGCTGTCAGCAGCTTTAGATTCGGGGCTGGCATTTGCCGTGCTAGTTGTCTTCTTCTGCCTCATTTACCCCGGCTGGGTTGATGGGTTCAAGTGGTGGGGAACTGAGATCTATAAACAGGGATGCGACTGGATCGCATGCCCGTACATGCGTCTGGAGCCTGGGCAGAAGTTTGGTGAATGAGGTATTTCTGGTCCAAAGTGAGGAGTACATACACTATTACGATATAGAGTGTATCATGCAATGATATATGAATGTAACGGAATGATTTCACTTTGAGTCTTAAGTAAAAAAGATGAAAAGAAACAAAAGAGTAGACCAGTCGTGGCGATAAGGCGATAACTTTCAATGAGGACCTATGACAGCTCCGTGCTTACCTAAGCGTGTCATCACTGCCCGCCCGTGACCAACGACTCCAGCTCCCAACTCCTCTCAGACTCTCGTCTTCTTTCATCCTGTTGACCCAGCCCCCATCTATCCTTCCCCGGTAGATGTGCTGTGATATCGCTTTCCTGACCTGAGACGACGCGCTCTTTACGCTCTCATCTCCGAGAAAATGTCGACTCCAACCAACGCCTCCAACGGCCCGACGCCAACCGGGTCCAACGGTGCGCCTCCTCCTCCCATGAGGATTCGCCGCGCCCGGAACGCAGGCGATCCTCTCGTTCGTCCAAAGCGACGGCCTGCGAGGCCTCTGGGAGCCGCTCCCGGCGCAAATACAGCTATCAAAACCTTGCCCGCACGTCCCTCGGTCCCCGGCACTCCGTCCCTACCACTGCCCCAGAAACCACGAGCAGCCGCTGTCCCGGATTTACGCACTGTCAATGGATTCAGCGGGCCTTTGCTTTCTCAGAAATACACCGATTACCCCCTGGTTACTACACGGAAAGCTTTGCGCGAAGGGATGAAACACCACATCGCCCGGTTCTCTTCCAAACGAGCGATCGACCCGCGCGATGAATCACAGTTCACGCGACCCGTCCGGCTTCATCGTCGCGACCCGCGTGCCCGAGCTCATGAATCCCATGGAGAGAAGATGATCGGACCCGATGGCCAGCAGCTGGACGAGGCTGAGCGGGAGGCCTTGGATGCCCGCAGAGCCGCGCGCGATAAGGAGCGTGCTGAGAATATGGCGCAGATCGCGCCCTCGGTCGGGTCGACTGCAAAGAGACCGAACGCCCCCAAGCAGAAAACACAACAAGTCTTCAAGTCTGACATGACCAAGGAAGAGATTGCACGAGCTCGCATCAAGTACGAGGAAGCTCTGCCATGGCACCTTGAGGATTTCGATAACCGCAATATCTGGGTGGGCAACTATGAAGCCGCGTTGTCGGAGACCCATGCGGTCTTTGTTCTCGAGAACAACAAGATGCGCATGATTCCTGCTGAGAAGTGGTACAAGTTCAGCGCTAAGCAGCAATTCAAGGCTTTGACCATCGAGGAGGCGGAGAAGCACATGTCGAAGCGTATGAAGGACCCTCGGTGGTTCATGGAAAAGCAAAAGGAGGTCAAGGAGAAGCAAGAACTGGAATCATTTGCCAAGCAGCACAAAGTCTATGCTGGAAAGCAGGGTGGCGTGGCCGGTAGAGAAGGCTTGGAGGCCAGTGAAATGGACTTTGAAGAGGACCGATTCGCCGACGACGAAGAGCATGCTGACTTGTTCAATGACGAGCAAGACGAAGATACCAAGGCTGCCGAGCGACGAATCAAGGAGGATCAATTGAAGGCGAACGTCTTCGATCTCAAGGAAGAGAAGGACTACGAGGATGAAGAGGAGCGCGAGAAAAAGGAGCGTGAAGCGCGCCGAACTTTCGGCAAGAAGGTCCGCAAGGCTCTCAAGAAACGAGAGAGGAACTTTGACTACAGCAGTGGCTCCGATGTTAATCCATACACCGATGAGGAGGTGAGAATATCTTTTCTATTGAGCTGTCAAGTATACAAGATACTAATATGATCACGCGCAGAGCTCTGACGATAGCGAAGTCGAACGCCAGAAGGAAGAGGAAAAGCGCAAGGCTGAGGAGGAACGAATCCAGAAAGAGAAGGACTCGGCTACATCTACCAAGGGTAGCAATACGCCCTCGGGCCGTCCCAAGCACACCGATGCGCTTAAGAAGCCAGCCGGATCGCGCAAGCGTCTGGGATCCCCAGGTTCGGACGCTAGCGGCACGGACACTTCTCGAAAGAAGGCGAAGAACAAGCATCAGCCCACCTCGCGGCCAATGTCACCATCTGCAGCACAGGTAAGCAACCTTATGACCACCCTTGATTGAATAACTATAGAGACGAATGCTAATCAATGTTCAGGCCGGTAAGAAACGCATTCGAAACCTCCCACTCGGCGGCTCTGGATCTGGCAGCGATGTCGATATCGGTGCTGGATCCGGAGGCGAGCTGAGCGAGAGCGGCAAGACCAAGAAACTGAGACTAAACCCCCCATCAGCCACTTCGCGCAGTGGCACTCCCCAAGGATCCCGCGCTGCAAGCCCCGTTGCTGGCACCCACTTCCCCGGTAGCCGAGCCGCAAGCCCTGATGGAACAAGAGGCAAGTTTTCTCCCATAATATGCTCACAGCGCTGACTACAATTTATATGATTTACTGACACTCTACACAAACAACAGGCGGCCGCTCCACCCCAATCCCATCCGGACAACCATTCCCCACACCCGCCGAGATCCACGCCGCAATCCCAGCTACCGGTATTACCAGCTCCGCCCTTCTGCGCGTCTTCCGTCCCCGCATAGGAGAGTCCAGGGAGAATCATCGCCGTTTCATTGCCATTGTCAAGGACGTGGGTTTGTATGGCAAGGAGGATAAGTTGTTGCGGCCTGGTACCTGGAGGCCAACTTAAGCTTCCACTCTGGTGTTGGTGAGACCATCAATGTCTTCCGCTGGCGATTTTGAAGCGTCATTTCTCGGGAGGAAGGGGATTGAGATGTTTGTATGATAATACGGCTAGGGGAGCTTGAGAATGAATGGATTTGATAAGGGGATTATGAATTTTTATTCTGGGTCGAAAGACTATTTTTCAGAACTGGTATACAGGTATGCGTGGCATCCTCCAAATTATTCATGGCCCTCAGGAGGTCAAAACGGTGGCGTGGTCAGTAGGATGTACTAAAAATATAGCTAGGTCCTCCATGGGCAGTCTTGAATAGATCAGAGATATCGAGTCGTCTCCAGCAAAAAAAAGATACTTGGAAGAAGCCTCGAACAAGAAATCTTCAACAAGGACCCTCCAATTATAGTCTAGGCTTGACTTGATAGATACTTTTACTGAACCGAAGGAAACATTCTATAAGAAAACCCAATTGACAATGTAAAAACTAAAGAGACGAAACACAACCAAGAAACATATACATGCAACAACAATTCAACAGCGCCAAGTTTGAAGACATGTCACATCACACGACCCACAAGCAGGTCATTCTATCAGACAAAAAGGAAAAAAAAAACACAATTATCGCAGTGGGGAATCACATCACAACACATCACGAGAAATCCAACTCCCAGTCTCCAAAGACTACATCTAAGCAGCGCGGGCAGCGTTCTCAGTACCCTCCTCGTACTTCTCCCAGTTGGCCAGGATGGCGGCAATACGGGGAGAGTTGGTGAGGCGGTAGACGTCCTCGAAGTACTCCTTGGTGATCTCGAAGGGACGAGCGGTGACGTTGGGGATGTACTTGCCAACGAGCTTGGAGGGGTCGATGGTGGTCTTGTTGATCTTCTTGAGCAAGAAGGAACGGAAAGGCTTGACGCCGGACCGGAGGAAAGTGCTGTGGAAGGGGACGTCGATACCCTTGAGCGGGATGGTGGCGAAGCCACGCTCCAGCTGGATGGGCTTGGGCTTGGCCTCGGTCTGCTTGACGCACTCCTGGATGATGCTGACCAGGTGGGCCTTGAGATCCTCGAGCGACATGCTCTGCATGAGAGCGGGGATGTCGATGTTTTGAGCCTTGAGGAAGTTCAGGAGGTTGGTCAGGCAGTCGAGAGCGCGGAGCTAGAAAGGTTCATGTTAGTAAATGTAGTTGTGCGAGAATGGGGGTAAGATATTGAGTAGACTTACATCACCAGCAGCGACGTACTGCATGTTGGCAACGTTGTAGTTGACAATCTCCAGAAGCCAGCCAGTCTGCTCGGCAATGACCTCGACGACGTACTGCAAGGCCTGCTCGTTGAAGGTCTTGGAGATACGGCTGGGGTTGACAGCACACATGGAGTAGTTGGAACGACCCTGCTCGTCACGCTCGACGGCAACCTGCATGGTCAGACCACGGTAGAACACGACAGAAACCAAGCTCTCAATGGGCATGACATCAGCCAGAGCAGCCAGGGCAGAGTATTCACCCAGAGAGTGACCGGCGAAGCTGCTGTCGCGCTGGACCAGACCCTTGGAGCGCATGTCCTCGAAGCTAGCCTTCTCCATAAGGGTGAGGGCGGGCTGGGTGAACTGGGTGGCGGACAGCAGACCGGTGGGAGAGCGGTAGGTGTAAGAAGCAGTGTTCTCATCAACCTCCTTGAAGATCTTCTCGGACTTGATGGAGCCGTCGGCATTGACAGACTCAAAGGTCATGGCCATGTAGTTCTGGCGGATGGCCTTACCACGGGGGCCACCGAAGTAAACAGTGAGCTCCTTGGGGTTGTTCTTGACAATGTCGATGATGGACAGGCCATAGTTCTCCAGGAAGTGGCGATCAGCGCGGTCCCAGACCTCCTGAGCGACAGGGCTGCTGGCATAGAGCTCCATACCCATGCCCTGCTCCTGAGATCCCTGACCGGTGAAGACGTAGGAGGTGACAGGCTGCTCAACCTCGGCCTCGCCGACGAGGACCTTCTCCTCGGTCTCCTTGTTGCTAGCCTCGACCTTGATGATCTTGCGACCAGCAATCATACCGACGTGCTGCAGCTTCACGGCAACCATGTCGTTGGGCAGGACCATGCCGACCAGGGAGGCGTGGAAGCCACGGACACGACCGATGTTGTTCTCAGCAGCCCAGGTCTCCACGAGAGAACGGACGGCAGCACTGCTGTACATGCCGTGGGTGATGGTGCCGGGCAGGTTGGCATAGCTGGAGAAGACACGAGAGACGTGGATGGGGTTGTAATCGCCAGAGACACGGGCGTAGGTCTCGTTGGAGGCCGGGGCACGCAGCTCCAGGGCAGTCTTGCCGCTAAGAGGGATGGGGTTCTCGAAGTAGACAGGCTGCTCGATGGAGGTACCGTTACGCTGGAGGTAGTCAATAACGGGGTTACCGTGAGAGACACCAGCCTCGTAGTCCACGGAGGCAACCTGGATAACCTCCTTGGTGGGGAGCTCCAGGAGGACCTGACCAATGGTCTGGACGTTGCTGAAGACGGTCTGGTTCTTGAAGCGGATCAAGCTCTGCAGGCGGAAGGTGAGGGTCTGGCCGAGGAGCTCAGTGTCCGACTCGTCCATGCGGAACCACTCCTTGGAGCGAAGGATAGCGACATCGCGGCTGGTGGCGAGGTGGACCTGCATGGGAACCTCATCCTTGCGCTGGAAGGTGTTCTCGAAGTCCGAGTAGGCACCGCGGTACAGGAACTGGCTGGTAACCTGCATGATGGGCTTGCCATCACGCTTGATGGTACCGCAGACCTCCACCATCTTGCCAGACTCCTGGTTGATGACGGCGTTGATCTGGGCAGTGGTGTCCAGAACGTCACCAACCTTCAGAGGCTGAGCACCAGGGATCATCTTGAAGCCGTTGGACAGGTGAACCAGCTTGAGGAGATCTCCGTCAATGGTGCGAGGGAAGATGGGCATAGTGATGGCCTTCCAGCCAGCGACAATGGCGAAATCCATGGGAGCGAAGACCTCCTTGCCAGGACGGTCAACGAAGGCCTCACCAGTGTTGCCAACAGCGTGAACAAAGTCGGCAACGGCCTGGGTGGTGATGGTCTCACGGCCACCGTTGAAAGTGGCAGTGGTAGGAGTGTCGAAGGGCACATCCTTGTTTCCGAACCAGATGCGGTAGTAGAACTCCTTGATGCGGTCGTTGCGGTCTCCCATGACCTCGCGGATAGGGGCGTAACCAGTCTCCGGGTGGTAAGTGAAGAGGAAGGTCAGAGGAACAACACCACCCTCGGCGGTGCGGCCCTCGAACATGGACAAAGCGATCTGTCCATTCTCGAGCACCTTGGCCTCGACAGTCTTGACCAACTTGCCGGACTGGTAAGGCTCACGCACACTAACGACAGTCTTGGCAGGGTCGTTAGGGTTGGTGATCTCCACGTAGAGGCCGGGAGTGGGAGCCACGACCCGCTTCATGGGGTTGGTCTGGAACCGGTGGCCCTGGACGTAGACATCGGCCAGGAAAAGGGCGTGGCGCCACGAGTAGGTGTTGCCAGCCAACAGGCCGAGCCAGCGGTCAAGGCTGGGCAGGTCGGCGGAGGTGGAAGAGGACAGGCGGAAGCTGACCTTGTTGGCCTCCTCGGAAATGGTGAGACCCTCCAACTCGGGCTCATCGGCGTCGCCATGCAGGTTGCCACCGAAGTACTCGATCACGGGGATCTTGGACTTGTCACCACCGTAAACATCACGGAGCAGGCCGGCAATGTGGCCCTGGTGAACACCATCGAGGATGTCCTGAACAGGCTCATCAATGATGTTGGAGAAGCGAGCAGCCATGGGACCCTGCAGAATACAAGTACGGCCGACGTCCTGGTCAACAACAGCCTCGAGGTCCTCACTCTGCCAGAGAGAGTCCTTCTTGAAGAAGTACTCGAAGTTCTCATCGAGGACAGGGACGAAAGGAACGGGCTTCTGGCCACGGCGCTGGCAAAGCAGCAGGAAGTGCTGAACATCCTGGGCGTTGATCAGCTGCTTGGCAGCCTCGGGGTACGCAGCCAGAATAGTGTTCACAGCGGGGTAAGGAGTGTCGAGCTCGGAGTAGTTCTGGAGCAGAGAAGCCTCGCCCTCTGCAGTGGTGAAGCGCTCCTCAACACGGCGCAGGAAGTCACCAGTCAGACGCTTGAGCGAGTCATCGATCCAACGAGACTCGTGCTTGACGTACATCAGATCGACCATGCGGTGGACGACCTCAGTGTAGGTCATGTCCTCGAGGTCCACGGTCTCGCCAGCGGCGTTGCGGCCAAACCAAACCTTTTGGAAGTCATCATTGAGCTTCTTGATGATGTAGTTGCGCTGCTTCTTCAGCTCAGGAACACGCTTGGCCTTGTCGAGCTTGAAGATCTTCTGGTCCATCTCCTGCCAGAACAGGACACCACGGGTAGCCAGCTTGTGAATAGGCTCACCCATCTCGGAGAGGACAGTGATGACACCGCCAGCAGCACACTTGTAGGTCTTCTCCCACTCCTCGTTATCGACACCGGGGGCATCAGCGATGGCCTTCTTGGCGTTCTTGGAAGTGTGAGCCTCCTTGGCGATCATCATGCGGCTACCGAACAAGCAACCATCGAAAGGCATGGGGGGATAGCCGAACTTGGCGGACCAGGTACCAGAGAGGTAAGGGTAGGTATCCTCGGCACCACCAAAACCACTACCAGCAACGAGGACGATGTTGTCCTGCTTGCGGATGCGGCTGTACATCAGGAGGATTGGCTGGTGGAAGTCCTCGAAGGAGTGGTGACCACCACCACGACCACCGGTCCACTGCAGGATGATGGGGAACTTGGGGTTGGCCTTGGCGATATTGATGACTTGCTGAATGGCATCACCGGAACCGGGCTTGAAGGAGATGTGCTTGATACCGAGAGTCTCGATGTACTCGTTGGCGACCTCGATAGAGGGGACACCAGCACCAATGGTCAGACCCTCGATGGGGACACCCTCGGCACGCAGACGGCCGATCAGAGGAATCTGCCAACCCATGGCACGGGGGTTGACGTAGATCAAGTTGACGGTGATACCGCGGCCAGGCGGGATGACCTTCTCGATCTTGTTGATGGCAGCGGTCATTGTCTTCGCGTTGTAGTAACCACCACCAGCCAACTCAATGTGGTAACCGGCATTCATAGTGGCGGCCACAAAGTCCCAAGGAACAGTGGTAGGGGTCATACCAGCGACCATGACAGGGGGGATACCCAGCAAGCGACTCATCTTGGTGTCAACATAAGTCTGTCCGGTAGAGGTCTGCACCAGGCGGGGACCGTGCTCCTTGACCCAGTCCACAGCGTACTTAACGGAGTGCTCATCACGGTCAAACAGCTCGGGCTTGTAGCCAACCTCGGCATTGGTGCCGTCCATCTCACCGGCCAGAATGACCCGAACACCGGTACCATCCTTGTTGCGGTTGGTGAGGACACCAAGGCCAGAGATACCACCGGGACCAAAGTCAACAATGTGGGTGGCACCGGGGAAGACGGTGGCTTGCTCCCAGTTCACGGCATCGTGAGTGATCATGCGGACCAAGGCAGGCACGGCGCTCTTATCACCGAGCTCGCGCAGGTCTTCTCCGGTCTTGGTGTTGAAGACGGGGATGAGCAGGGACTTGGCGGGGATGTCAACAGCATCCTCCAGATCCTCCAGAATGCGATCATAGGCGGAGGTGAGGTACTGGCTGTGGAAGGGAGCCGTGATGGGCAGGAAGCGGTTGACAAAGCGAACCTTGCGCTGAGTGAAGGGAACACGGTTCTGGTCGAGTCCAGTGGGGGCCTTGACCTTGCGCAGACGCAGGTTCAGACCGTACAGGGAGATGGGAGGACCGGTCACGACGAAGTTGCGGGCACTGTTGACCAAGGAGATGGCGATGTGGCGGTCCTCGGGCAAGTGCTGGTTGGTGGCATCAATGTGCTCCTGGACAGCAGTGCGAGAAAGATCACGAATGGAGAGCATGGGGGTCGGGGTACCCTCGCCGTTCTCGATCGAGTCCTGCAGCACGGAGGGGGCCAGGGAGGTGCGAGGGTAGGCCTGCTGGCTGCGCAGACCGATCCAGAACAGCATGGTGAGGGCATTGCGAGAAGCCTGAGCAAAGGACTCCCAGGTGGTAGCCGTAGCAATGGCCGCAGCCGTGACCACACCCTGAGAGTGACCAGTGGTTCCGCGGATGCGCTCCGCGAGATCACCGGGCTGCTGTCCCAGGACCTTGCAGGTCACGGTGTAGTGGGCCAATTGAACCAGGCCGATCAAGGGCAGACTGACGGGAGCTGACACGAGGTAGTCGGTATCAGGCTGCGCATCCCGGTCCTGCAACCAGCGCATAATATCGAGGCCCTTGGGGTAGAGCTTGCTGGCCTCGGGCTCTCGGGACAGAGACTGCAGAAGCTCTGCGGAGGAGACAATCAAGTCCTCTACGAACGAGGGGTAGGTCGTATAGACTGTGCGCAGCTCATCAAAGTACTCCTCAATGTTGCCCTGACCACCGAAAACTGTATAGATGCCGGCGGCCTCATCGGAGGCTGCGCGGAACAGAGCCGAGTCGTAGGGCTTGGTGGGCCGGCCGGCGGCGGCACGACCGGCATAGTAGGCCTCAACCACCTGGTTTTTCTTGGGGACAATGCTAGACAGAGCCGCTGCCACAGCGTGGACATCATTTCCACGCATAAAGGCGCGCTCAAACTCGTTCAGAATGAGCTTGAGGACCTCCAGGTAGCTACCCTGAGCATCATCCTCACCCTCCTCGACCTCGTGGGCGACATGGCCAATGTAGCGGGCGACCAGCTCCACGACAGAGGAAGGCTCGTCATCCTGGGCCAATTCATCCGTGGGCTCGGGTAGTGATGTGGTGAAACCATCCTTCAACTGGGAGGCATGGAAATGGAGCGAGGTGGGGACGAGGAAGGAGAACTCGAGAGAGCCATGTGAGAGGATGAGAGGGCGCAGGGACTGAGAAGACCGGGGGGTGTTGATTCCGGTCTGGGGACCGGTCGATGTGCCGTACATGATGATGATATCTCCTTCTCCTCTAGGAGACCCGGACAATTAGGGTCGGTCGGAGGTGAATTCTAAGGAGAAGGTTGATGGTAAGTAAAAAAAAGAGTCGTTGTCGAGGCGGCAGATGTTTCCCCCCAAAAAATTGTTGGCGGGGATCGGCCCGGAATCATGAGGAAACTTACAAAGTAGGAGTCGTCTCGACCACGAGGAATTGAATTAAATAAAATAAAAGACGGAATTCACAAGCACATCAAAATGAAGAAGAAGAGGGAGATAAGGTGGAGAGAATATGGGGGGGGGGGAGAAGGGGAGGGGAGAAATGACGGAGGAGAGGAGGGGAAAAGGTGAAGCAGATCAATCGCAGTCGAGAAAGGTCTCTCTCTGTCCTATCCGTATTATTCTGTCTGTCTCTCCAACAACCAGCAGAAAAGCAGACCGCAGAAACTGGTGACCCGGTGGACGGTGACTGGTAAAAAAAAAAGAATTGGCTGTTGAACTGTAACTGGCCCAAAAGGGTTTAGGGGGAACAGAGACCCGCCCCAATACTCTGGCAGACTCCGCCCGACACACTGGGAAGTCTAGTGGGAGACAAACAAACTCCGTTGTATTGGCAGAACAATGGGGTGTATTGCAGATTACTGACAAGACTCGGCCCACGGGACAGGGTTCCCTCCCAATTGTCGCAGTTCAACGAGTTTGGTGCGGGAGAGGAGTTCCGGCCGGTCATCGCAATACGAGTAATACACGTAACACTGGTAATTTGTGTAATTTATCATCCTTGAAGCATTCAACAAGTCTCGAAGATCTACAGTCGGATTGGATGGTTACACAGACCTCTCATCTTATCTAATATGTACGATGCATTACAGATCAAGCTCGTGCTGGCCAGGAGGACACATAGACTTCTTGTGTATCATGGAATATCATGTATTGAACTACAGAAAAATAGTGAAGAATAATCAATAAATCCATCAAGCTACGATAAAGTGGGTCGATGGGGCAGTAATGGAGTGTTGGGAGCCCTCCCATTGGTTGTATTTGTCCTGCCAGGAACGGGCCCCAGTGGTCGCCGCACGGCTGTTACGATGAGCTTCCAGAGCCCCCAACGGCCTCACCACTTCTCTCATCCCTTCTGTCCGCTTGACCATCCACCAATTCTCATCCACGGGCGAGCCAATGGCTGGACCAACCCCTCTGCCCATTGTCCACTGACCATGTGTGCTCATTACTTGCTGCTGTAACTGCCCCCCTTCTATACCGTATTGTAATAAATCCTCCCCATCCGCAAATTTCTCGGCAGTACTGTATTATGTACAGGGGATAGCTCCCGCTTGGATACTCTTTGGCTCTGATGTGCTGTGATCGACTCCCGGTCAAAATTACCAGCCTGTATCCGGTATTACCAGCAGTGGCCACCCTATCAAGCCTATCGCTTTCCCACCTTTTTTTTCTCTCGCTGGTCTTCACTCCACCAACTCTATCCTCCTCCTCCTCCAGACCATTGGGACCTTACTTCCTTTCCCTCCCTAATTCTTGTGTGTTGTTATTTCATTTTCCTTTATTTCTCTAGAATCAATTCCTTCCGTGGGAATCCCAGCGACGACAGTCCCCGGTCGCGCCCCGGAACTTCAGGACATACGTCTGACGACCTACCTAATTACCTTCAAAATCGTCCGACTTCTTCTCGATACCCCCCCTCCTTCTTCTCTTTCGACCACACATATATCCCGCATCTACACATACACAATTCGCCATGCGTCCTGAGATTGAGCAGGAGCTGGCTCACACCCTGCTGGTGGAGCTGCTCGCCTACCAGTTCGCCTCGCCCGTCCGATGGATTGAGACTCAAGATGTTATTCTCGCCGAGCAGCGCACCGAGCGCATTGTTGAGATTGGTCCCGCAGATACCCTCGGTGGCATGGCCCGCCGCACACTCGCTTCCAAGTACGAGGCTTACGATGCCGCCACCTCCGTACAGCGTCAAATCCTCTGCTACAACAAGGACGCCAAGGAGATCTATTATGATGTTGACCCGGTTGAAGACGAGCCCGAAGCCGCTGCCGAGGCTCCTGCTGCTGCTGCCGGTGCTTCTGCCCCTGCGGCTGCTGCTCCGGCCGCCGCCTCAGCTCCCCCTCCTCCCAGTGCTGGCCCGGCTGCCGCGATTGAGGATGTCCCAGTGACTGCCGTCGATATCCTGCGGTCCCTAGTGGCCCAGAAGTTGAAGAAGGGTCTGTCTGATGTGCCATTGACGAAAGCTATTAAGGATCTTGTTGGAGGTAAGTTTGAGCTTTATTTCATCATTGAGCAATTTAGGCCAGTTTTTACAACGGCCATTAACCGGTGCGGGGAATGCTAATTGGTGCTTTTCTTTCCTATCCAGGCAAGTCCACATTACAGAACGAAATTCTTGGAGACTTGGGCAAGGAGTTCGGTTCCACGCCAGAGAAGCCCGAGGACACCCCGCTGGACGAGCTCGGTGCCTCGATGCAGGCCACTTTCAACGGCCAATTGGGCAAGCAGTCCTCTTCCCTCATTGCCCGCATGGTCTCCTCCAAGATGCCTGGTGGCTTCAACATCACAGCTGTTCGCAAGTACCTCGAGACGCGGTGGGGATTGGGCGCGGGCCGCCAGGACGGTGTGCTGCTGCTCGCCATCACTATGGAGCCGGCCTCCCGTCTGGGCTCAGAGCCTGATGCCAAGGCCTTCTTGGACGACGTGACCAACAAGTATGCTGCCAGCGCTGGTGTCAACCTCTCCGCCCCCACGGCTGGTGGTGATAGCGGTGCCGGTGGCGGCGGCATGATGATGGACCCTGCGGCCATTGATGCCCTGACCAAGGACCAGCGTGCTCTGTTCAAGCAGCAATTGGAGGTGATTGCCCGTTACCTGAAGATGGATCTCCGTGCCGGTGACAAGGCCTTCATTACATCTCAAGAGACCCAGAAGGCCCTCCAGGCTCAGCTTGACCTCTGGTCTGCCGAGCACGGCGACTTTTACGCCTCCGGCATTGAGCCCTCCTTTGACCCGCTCAAGGCCCGTGTCTACGACTCCTCGTGGAACTGGGCTCGCCAGGACGCCCTCAGCATGTACTACGACATCATCTTTGGTCGCCTGCAGGTGATCGACCGTGAGATTGTCAGCCAGTGCATTCGCATCATGAACCGCTCCAACCCTCTTCTCCTCGACTTCATGCAGTACCACATCGACAACTGCCCGACGGAACGTGGTGAGACCTACCAGCTCGCCAAGGAGCTGGGACAGCAGCTTATTGATAACTGCAAGGAGGTTATGGATGTGGCTCCTGTTTACAAGGATGTCGCCGTCCCCACTGGTCCCCAGACCACCGTTGATGCTCGGGGTAACATTTCCTTCAAGGAGGTCCCCCGTGCCAGCGCTCGTAAGCTGGAGCACTACGTCAAGCAGATGGCTGAGGGTGGCCCCATCTCTGAGTACAGCAACCGCAACAAGGTTCAGAACGACTTGAAGAACGTGTACAAGCTTATTCGCAAGCAACACCGCTTGTCCAAGGCCTCGCAGCTCCAGTTTGATGCTCTGTACAAGGATGTGCTCCACGCTCTCAGCATGAACGAGAACCAGATCATGCCCCAGGAGAACGGCACTGCCATGAAGTCTGGCCGCAATGGCGTGAAGTATTCTGCTGCCATTCGCCCCGGCAAGGTCGAGACCATCCCCTTCCTGCACCTCAAGAAGAAGTCCGAGCACGGTTGGGACTACAGCAAGAAGCTGACCGGCATCTATCTCAATGTTCTGGAGTCGGCTGCTCAGTCCGGTCTTTCCTTCCAGGGCAAGAACGTCCTCATGACTGGTGCTGGTGCTGGTTCCATCGGTGCCGAGGTCCTGCAGGGTCTGATCTCCGGTGGTGCTAAGGTCGTTGTTACCACCTCCCGCTTCTCTCGCGAGGTCACCGAGTACTACCAGGCCATGTACGCCCGCTTCGGTGCCCGCGGCTCCCAGCTGGTTGTCGTGCCCTTCAACCAGGGCAGCAAGCAGGATGTGGAGGCTCTTGTCGACTACATCTACGACACCAAGAATGGTCTGGGCTGGGATCTCGACTTTGTCGTTCCCTTCGCGGCTATTCCCGAGAACGGTCGCGAGATTGACGCCATTGATTCCAAGTCCGAGCTTGCTCACCGTATCATGTTGACCAACCTGCTCCGCATGCTCGGCTCGGTCAAGACTCAGAAGCAGGCTCACGGCTTCGAGACCCGCCCTGCTCAGGTCATCCTCCCTCTGTCGCCCAACCACGGTACTTTCGGTAACGACGGTCTCTACTCCGAGTCCAAGCTGGGTCTGGAGACTCTCTTCAACCGCTGGTATTCCGAGAGCTGGGCCAACTACCTCACCATCTGTGGTGCCGTCATTGGCTGGACCCGTGGTACTGGTCTGATGAGCGGCAACAACATGGTTGCTGACGGTGTTGAGAAGCTTGGTGTCCGCACCTTCTCTCAGCAGGAGATGGCCTTCAACCTGTTGGGTCTGATGTCCCCGGCTGTCGTCAACCTCTGCCAGCTCGACCCCGTCTGGGCTGATCTCAACGGTGGTCTGCAGTTCATCCCTGACCTCAAGGGCCTGATGACCCGCCTCCGCACTGACATTATGGAGACCAGTGACGTCCGCCAGGCTGTCATCAAGGAGACTGCTATTGAGAACAAGGTTGTCAATGGTGAGGGTAGCGACGCTCTGTACAAGAAGGTCGTTGCCGAGCCCCGTGCCAACATCAAGTTCGACTTCCCCAAGCTCCCCGACTGGGAGACGGAGGTCAAGCCTCTCAACGAGAACCTCAAGGGTATGGTCAATCTGGACAAGGTTGTCGTTGTCACTGGTTTCGCCGAGGTTGGACCCTGGGGTAACTCGCGTACCCGTTGGGAGATGGAGGCTTACGGCAAGTTCTCTCTTGAGGGTTGCGTTGAGATGGCCTGGATCATGGGTCTGATCAAGCACCACAATGGTCCCCTCAAGGGCAAGGCCTACTCTGGCTGGGTTGATGCCAAGACCGGTGACCCCGTTGACGACAAGGATGTCAAGCTCAAGTACGAGAAGTTCATTCTGGAGCACACCGGTATCCGTCTCATCGAGCCTGAGCTGTTCAAGGGCTACGACCCTAAGAAGAAGCAGCTTCTTCAGGAGATTGTCATCCAGGAAGACCTGGAGCCCTTCGAGGCCTCCAAGGAGACTGCCGAGGAGTTCAAGCGTGAGCACGGTGACAAGGTCGAGATCTTCGAGATCCCCGAGTCTGGCGAGTACACTGTCCGCCTCCGCAAGGGCGCCAACCTGCTCATCCCCAAGGCTCTCTCGTTTGATCGTCTCGTCGCTGGTCAGATCCCTACCGGCTGGGATGCCAAGCGCTATGGTATCCCCGACGACATCATCGAGCAGGTCGACCCTGTGACTCTGTTCGTCCTCGTCTGTACCGCCGAGTCCCTGCTCTCTGCTGGTATCACCGACCCCTACGAGTTCTACAAGTACGTCCACCTCTCCGAGGTTGGTAACTGTATCGGTTCCGGTATCGGTGGTACCCACGCTTTGCGTGGCATGTACAAGGACCGCTTCCTTGACAAGCCTCTGCAGAAGGATATCCTGCAGGAGTCTTTCATCAACACTATGAGTGCTTGGGTCAACATGTTGCTCCTGTCCTCGACCGGTCCTATCAAGACCCCCGTCGGTGCTTGCGCTACTGCAGTTGAGTCTGTTGACATTGGTTACGAGACCATTGTAGAGGGCAAGGCTCGTGTCTGCTTCGTTGGTGGTTTCGATGACTTCCAGGAGGAAGGTTCGTACGAGTTCGCCAACATGAAGGCTACCTCCAACGCCGAGGACGAATTCGCCCACGGTCGTACCCCTCGTGAGATGTCCCGTCCTACCACCACTACCCGTGCCGGTTTCATGGAGTCGCAGGGTTGCGGTATGCAGCTCATCATGAGCGCGCAGCTCGCCCTCGACATGGGTGTCCCCATCCACGGTATCATCGCTTTGACCACCACCGCTACCGACAAGATTGGTCGCTCCGTGCCCGCTCCTGGCCAGGGTGTCCTCACCACTGCCCGCGAAAACCCTGGCAAGTTCCCCTCGCCCCTGCTGGACATCAAGTACCGCCGTCGCCAGCTCGAGCTTCGCAAGAAGCAGATCAAGGAGTGGCAAGAGTCCGAGCTGCTCTACCTCCAGGAGGAGGTCGATGCTATGCAGGCCCAGTCCGACGAGTCCTTCAACGCCTCCGAGTACATGCACGAGCGTGCCTCGCACATCGAGCGTGAGGCCGTTCGCCAGGAGCGTGATGCCCAGTTCAGCCTTGGCAACAACTTCTGGAAGCAAGACTCCCGCATCGCTCCCCTGCGTGGTGCCCTCGCCACCTGGGGTCTCACCGTTGACGACATTGCTGTCGCCTCCTTCCACGGTACCTCGACTGTTGCCAACGACAAGAACGAGTCTGATGTTATCTGCCAGCAGATGAAGCACCTCGGCCGCAAGAAGGGTAACGCCGTCATGGGTATCTTCCAGAAGTACCTCACCGGTCACCCCAAGGGTGCCGCGGGTGCCTGGATGTTCAACGGCTGCTTGCAGGTTCTTGACTCCGGTCTCGTGCCTGGTAACCGCAACGCCGATAACGTGGATAAGGTGATGGAGAAGTTCGACTACATCGTCTACCCCAGCCGCAGCATCCAGACCGACGGTATCAAGGCCTTCTCCGTGACCTCCTTCGGTTTCGGTCAGAAGGGTGCCCAGGTTATTGGTATCCACCCCAAGTACCTGTACGCTGCCCTTGACCAGGCCCAGTACCAGGCCTACAAGAACAAGGTTGAGTCGCGCCAGAAGAAGGCTTACCGCTACTTCCACAACGGCCTGATCAACAACAGCATCTTCGTTGCTAAGAACAAGGCTCCCTATGAGGATGCCCAGCAGAGCCAGGTCTTCCTGAACCCCGACTACCGTGTCACCCTGGACAAGAAGACCTCCGAGCTGAAGTACTCCACCACCCCTCCCAAGGAGGTTGAGAAGGAGAGCACCCGCCAGATGGTCGAGTCGCTCGCCAAGGCCAACGCCGCTGGCGACAACTCCAAGGTTGGTGTCGATGTTGAGAACATCGATGCTGTCAACATCTCCAACGAGACCTTTGTCGAGCGCAACTTCACCGCGTCCGAGCAGGAGTACTGCCGCAAGGCTGCCTCCCCCCAGGCCTCGTTCGCCGGCCGCTGGAGTGCCAAGGAAGCCGTGTTCAAGTCGCTCGGTGTCAGCAGCAAGGGTGCGGGCGCTGCCCTGAAGGAGATTGAGATCGGAAGCGATGCCAATGGCGCTCCCGTTGTTAACGTAAGTCTTATTACCTCCCCCACGTAACCGGATCGTCGTGGTCAGCAACGCTAACGGGAGATCTTCATTTAGCTTCACGGTGCTGCCGCTACTGCTGCCAAGCAAGCCGGTGTCAAGCAGATCACTGTCAGCATCAGCCACAGCGAGTCTCAGGCCGTTGCCGTTGCCGTTTCTCACTTCTAGATTATGAATCTAGAAATGGAGCCGAGTCTGACCCCAGAACAAGATGTATAGATGTGCTCGCGGGGTCTCCCATCGTGAGATGTTGATTTTGATGTTGATGTTGACGTGACGTGATGTTTGATGTTTTGCATTGTTGAGTTACCCTTTTCCTAGACGGCCAGAGACACATGCAGCGAGAGCAAAAAGCGAGAAGACAGAACGACTCAGAAAGAAGACAGACGATTGTATTGTTGTTCTTGAAGGAGCGTTCTCTTAGCTTTGGAAGTGCTTTACACACTTTTTTCTTTTTCTTTTTCCTTTTCTTTTTGAGACGTGACGATTTGTTATTTATGCCTTGTGTGTTCGTCTTACGTTTTCATTTTCTCTTTTTCTCTTTTTGTTATTAGATTCGGACCAGCTTCGTCTCCTGGTTCGACGGTGTTTATAATGGGAGTAATGATATGTCATAATTTTGTTCTAGAGTTTTTTTTTCCTTTTCTCTAAGTTAAGCTGAAGTTTAGTGGGTTGGTAATTGATGTAGTATCAATGTAGTAGAATGAAATCTGCTTAGAAGTCGTTCTCCGAGTATCGTTGCTCCGTCACTAAATAATGTAGAGTTACTCACGCTTTTAGCCTTGGAACCCGCGGGTCCCGAAAAGCGTTAGCAATCAGACTCAAGTTACCAAACGGCACCAGCATCCTCTCTGATTAGCATACTTGATCATTATCGGGACTACTCGTAGGTATAAGAGAGTGAGATGGATGTTGGAGAACGGCACCGTCGCTTTTCCCCGGAGATGATCCTTAAATCCGGGCGGGTCACCAATCAGGACCGGGAACGGCACCGTCGATATCCCGCATGGCTGGTGAAGATGATAGATCCCTGTCTAGCTCGAAGACACAGTGTCTGATGTCTGTTTCTTTTCAACGTGTCCGTCAGCTTACCGAGCTCAAAGAAGGAAAGATAGATCATCAGAGAACAGACCCCGTACCTATTTAAATCAGCATATCGCCCCCCATGGCTTGCTTCACCATTATCCTTCCTCTAGTATTCCCCATTGACCAATCCTTAGAATGTCTTTCTACAATACATATCTCGGCTTTCTCTATCGCCAGTTCATGGTGTATCCTCCCAAGGCCCCATCTACCACCTCCCTCCACGGCAAAGCCGGTCTAGTAACAGGCTCCAACACTGGACTGGGCTACCAGGCCTCTGCTCAATTACTCGCGCTCGGACTATCCCATCTCATTTTGGCCGTCCGCAACACCTCCAAGGGCGAAGCTGCCCGGGAATCTCTTCTCGCCTCGCTTCCAGCTTCAGCTAGGCCTCCTCCCTTGATCGAGGTCTGGGAGTTAGATCTAGGCAGTTATGCCAGCGTAACAGCCTTTGTGGATCGTCTTCAAAAATCAGACATTCAGATCGACTTTGCTCTTCTCAATGCCGGTGTTGCCAACTTTCAGTACACCGTGAGCGAGTCTACCTCCCATGAGACGAGTATCCAGGTCAACTGGTTGAGCACTGCTCTCCTGACTCTCCAGCTACTCCCTATACTCGATCGCCAGGCCGCCGAGCATCTCAACCGGCCCCGTCCGGTGATTTCGATTGTCGGCAGTGAAACCGCTGCCTGGGCCCAGTTCAAGGAAGCACAGATCTCTAGCAAGGAGAACATCCCCCTGCTCGACGTCCTGGATGACCAGAAGCACTTCGACATGGGCGATCGATACTATACCTCGAAACTGTTGAACCAACTCTTCTTCCTTGAGTTATTCAAGCACCGATCTACTAGTAAACGGTCCACAGGCGCGATTCTCAATCTAGTCAATCCTGGCTTCTGCTATGGCTCGGAATTGCACCGCACGGCTGAGGGGGTCTTGGGGAAGGTCCTCGGGGGCGTGAAAAGAATGATTGGTCGTTCAACTTCTATGGGAGCGAGGACTCTGGTTCATTCAGCAGTGTTGGCTGGGGATTCTTCTAATGGACGGTACTTGAGTGATTGCAAGTCAGCCCCGTTTGCGGGATATGGTGACAGTGACGCTGGTAGAATTGTGCAGGGTCGGGTTTGGGATTTGACGTTGGCGGAGTTGGGGTCGGTGATGGATGTTGAGCAGGTTCTGTCGGAGATTTGATTTGATTTGAATTTCCCTTTTTCTCTACGATCCTGTCACGAAGGAATGTAATACACATACACCAAATGAAGTCTGATAGACTTTAAACTGACTATTGTTCTAATTAACTATTTTGTCCTTAACCGCTTGTGAGACCACTGCCAATGTATTTTGTGCTATGTTAACTAACCTATATCAATTTGGGATCGTTCTCTACCTTTCTTATATTTTTTAATGTTATGTCTTTATTTTCAACGGAATTTTCTTTAAAAAAATTCTCATGGCTTTAGAACTCGACAGGTCATACTACATCGGGCTATACATGTGAATCGTAACAGGATGTAGGGATAGAGGGTAGATCGACATGGCAGAATCTTATAATCGTCAAAGAAGGGGGTATCGGAATCAAGTATGGTTCATACAACGCTAAGCTACATTTAGTAGTGGGAGTGTCGAATTGGCAATCTTGGGGTGTCGTTTTAGCAATTCCCAAGGTCTTGAATAGAACCTATCATAACTTATCAATGAATGAATGTGCTGACAAACAATCCCTGTCTAACTAGTTAACTTAACTAGTCAGTTACAGGTAACTAGCTTGGAAGATCTCAGCCATCTTAATGTGACAAGGGACCCCGCCTCCGCTAAGGATGACTATGAGTTTCTTTTTCAATCTTCATTATGGCTTCAACCCCACTGGATGCGGTCCTCCCATCCCAAGTCTTACAATATCTGCCAACTTATCAGGTCCTAATCTGCCTCCGCTGCCGCTACGCCATCCAACCAGGCGCAGTTGGGCGCCATTTCAAGGAAATTCATCATCTTCATCGCTCATCGCGTCAAGCTTTTGTCAAACACGCCTCCCAATTTGAGCTGGCCGAGCCAAATGATGTAGTCTTTCCGGATGACGACCAGTTTCCAGTGCCTTTACTTCCAGTCCAGGATGGATTAGCTTGTTGTTTTGACGCGTGCACCTACCTATGTGCCACGACCAAACGTATGAAGCAGCACTGGAGACTTGTGCACCATACACCTGCCGCAGATGGGAATAATTTATGGAAAGCAGTACCATTGCAGACTTTTTTCCGGGGAAATGCGCTCCAATACTTTACCAACCCTGCATACCTAGTCTCAACGCCAGCGTCCGTGCTTGACAGCTCCGATGGACTGACGAGTGGTATAACCGCCAGCACAGTGAGTGACAAGGCTGCTTGTTCATACACCGTCGGATCTTGTACTCCTATCAACCCTGTGATCGCAACCGACAAAGACCTGCTCGATCATTATCGAAATCACACCTATAAGACCCTTTCATGTACCTCTGAGACTCAAGATGCATTCGGGGCTACTGTTGTAGAGCTAGCCTCTCAATTTCCCTTCCTGCTTCACGGTGTGTTGGCCTGTTCAGCCCTGCATCTCGCTTCCCTCGATCCCGAGAACCGGACATATTACACAATCCAGTCAATGCGAAACCAAGATCAAGCACTTTCCGCCTTTCGACAGGCAATCATGCATGTGGACCTCGACAATTGTCAGGCAGTGCTGGCCTTCTCATTCTTCCTGGTCATCTTTGCCCTGAGCTCCCAGTCCAAGGAGCCGAGCTTGTTTTTACACGACGATGACGATGAAGATGACCAGTTACATTGGATCAATTTCCTCCGCAACGGCTGCTCTATGCTATGCCTCGTCTGGGACGAACTCAACAACAGTCCTGTAGCTCCCTTCGCAGCCTTATGGCATGACGACCTAGGAGTCACGGCCGACCCCAATGACCCCCTTCTGGTGACCTTACTATCCGTATTCCCAGACCACGAACCCGAGTATCTTATCTATCGCGATTCTGCAATGAAATTAGTAACAGCGTTCGCGTTTATCAAGCAACGAGGACAGTCGTCAACGATCTGGGATGCACTCAATTCATGGCCAATGCGTGTGATACCCGAGTACCTAGCTCTCCTGAAACGAAATTGTCCCGGCGCGTTACTGCTCTTGGCATACTATGGGATACTTTTGCGTCCGATACGTGGCGAATGGTTTCTAGAAGGTCGGTCCCGGAGATTGATGGATGAGATTGCACGACGGTTACGAGGGAATTGCTCACCGCAGATCTGGGGCTTGTTTGTTGAGATTCAGAATACCTACTCGTTGTGATCTTTAAGAGGTCTATTCAAGATAATTTAATTGATCTTACGGTAAGGTTCACGGGTACAAATTAATTAAAATTTTATAAACAACAACATATAAGAAATAAATAAATAAGTGATGCGAAGACTTAAGAGGCCCACAGCAAAAGAAATGGGAAAATGGAATATATAGGAATGGGGAGCTCGGGAAGTGAAAGAACGAAGCCCTAAGCGGAAAAGAAAAAGGAAGGGGATTGGAAGGGGATTGGAAGGGGATTGGAAGGGGATTGGAAGGGGATTGGAAGGGGATTGGAAGGGGATTGGAAGGGGATTGGAAAATAGATTGGAGAAGAGATTGGAAAAGGGAAGAAAAAGAGGATGAAATTACTTGCCCTTCCCTCGTAGATCAGAAGGATCTTTCAATCTATAGTTTAAGCTGTTCTCAATAGCCAGCAATATTAAGTAGCACCAGAAGCTCGTTTGCCCTTAGGTACGCGCACAAGCCAGTAAATGAATTCAGCGCCTGCGATATTGAAGGCGATGTACACCCACATCAGACCGAAGTCCCGCCATGTATCTTCGGAATTACTTCCCATGGCTGCCAGAAACGTATCGGTCTTACTAACAGAGCAGAAAGAGCAGTCAGATGTTTGCAACATATCCAGAGCGTACTATGTCGATGTACGGGGTCAAGTATTCACCGCAGGTCTGATTGAACGGCGGATTGAACGTTAAATACTCGACTTTCTCGCAAATAGCATCTGCACCTAACAGTCCTTTCGATAATATAGCAGAGACCAGATAGGTGAATAGAGACACGCGGTACATAAAGACCCAGAATCCCGGGAGAGCGTCCTTTGTTGCGAGAACACTATAGAAGATTAGACAGAGCGAGAACAACATCGTCGCAACGTTGCTACTCAATACTAGCGAACACTATGTGCGTAAAGGTTGACGTGAGTAGGAGGAATGTAAGAATCAGTAAAAATATAAGACCACCCCTTTTAGTGACCGAATTTGCTTGTGAAGCGTTGTTGTATAGCCCGATCGGATAGTACTAGCCTAGCAGTTAGATTCAAACCGCCATCAAGGTATTCCAAGGTAACTCGATAAGGATATTAGCGGTTATGAAGGCCTTCTAGGAATATGATCTGGATGGTTATTCTTGAACTTTATAAAGCGACCGCTGTGTCACAAACTTAGGCATATTCTGCGGAACGAGATTGCTTAAGATTGTTATTAGCTTAAACATATTAAATATTTAATGTTGTAGCCCTTGGATGGAATTGCTGGCTTAGAAGAACGAGAAACTAATGTAGAGTGAGGTTAGAACACAGAGAGCTGCTTTTGACTATATATATACTGGAGTTCGGAAGTATTGGGCAAAAACACGAACAAGGCACTCATAAAGTTGAATATGGAATGGTGCTGCAAACTCTGTATAGGTGTCTGGTCTGGTTTCCTCACGATGCGGAACTGAAAGCCTCTCTGAGATGTGAGAGGTGCTTCTTCACTTTTGCGTGCTCGGCGCTTTCTCGCCAGACCTTCGGCCAGTCAACATCACTATGAGAGCCAGGGGCAGCCCCAATCACGTCTAGCATCCACTCGGCAGGATTCTATTCAGGCTCTAGACGCGCTGCTCTATTCCGCTCGAAGTAACTCGACAAAATCTCGGAATCCTCGCCGATATCACCGAAGTATATGCTTTCCCGCCTTTCGCCAAGAAGAGTAATCGATCGAAGCGCTGGAATAACATAGCCGATGGTTGATGGATAGTGCAAAGAATAGCCTGGCCGTGTTTGGTCAATGTATCGATGAGGTTCAGGATTGACCATGATGTCTGACTATCCAAGCCACTGGTTGGCTCATCCAGGAAAAGCAAGAGCTGAGGTTTAGCGGCAAGTTCAGCGCCAATTGTCAAGCGTTTGCGTTGTTCCACGCTCAAACTCTCGCCAGGGACGCCAAAAACAGCGTCCTCATAGGCCTCCATGCCTAACAGCTTGATCACTTCATCCACATAAGCGACTTTCTCCTTACGACTGACCGATGCGGGCTGTCGCAAGATAGCGCTAAAATAAGCCAATTACATTGCAGCTCTTTTGAAAGACAAAATGTAATATGACGACCGAAAACAGCTGCACGTCCTGCATGAATCTCAATGTCTCATGCTCGGTGAATGAATACCGACGTCGTCGTAATAAGGAAAGGTAAGGCGCGGCCTCAATCCAGTCCCGAGGTCCACCACACTTGGCTGAGGTGATCAGGCGGCGCAAAATTGACCAGCTGGAATCACAAGTTGAGCGAATGGAGCTAGTGTTTGAAAAGCTGTGTTTGATTATTCCCCCTCCCCCGAGTAATGACCGGTCGGTACCAGCTACACCAGATGCCCAGTCTCATGGGTGTGACACTTTGTCTGCGTTCCAGATGCAAGACACCGTTCATTCTACGTGGAATGGCATAGACGAGTCGGAATTGGGAGAGAATCTCATTGAAGATGATGAATTTGTGGCTTTGACTCCGGTATCTTCCACTTCGATAGGCGATAATGATTCGTTTTAAACGAACTTGGCTTTTCCACGCTACACAGAGTCTGGTGGAAACGATAGCGGAAACGTTGGTTTAGATTCGCACAGCGACCTGGGCTGTATCAGAGCGACAGTAGATGATACAGAGGAGAAGACTTCCTTATTGTCAAGCCAAGTCCCCTATATGACGAAGACTGCATTTACTCGATACTTCCACCACCCGAGGCACACTTTACCCTCTGCCAACCATGTTGGAGATTATGGTTTTATTTCTGGAATACCTGGGAAACTCCAACTCCATCAGTCCCCTTTTTGAGCCTTTGTCTCTTCTCTCGATATGTGATGGGGAATATGGCAGTCCTTCTACCCTACCAGACCGCTGGCGCCTGTATCAATGTCGTTCTAGCTTTGGCATACATGATGCGCGATGATCCACTTGATTGTACCCACAGAAACTTTGAAGCGACTTGGAATATCATTGGAAAATGCACTGCTAGTTCTGAATGAATTATTTCTTCGGAAAGAGACACCCGGGTAGATAGATTATTGTACGGTGCGAGACAAGTTATTATTCAGTCTGGGGTCATCGGCGGCTAGAACCTCTTACAGCTACCATCACCCATAGCCAATCACTGCACCCAATATTTGATTTGATGTCAATATCTGGAATGTGCATATAAGGTCATGTTTGGACACTAAATTTACAAGCGGTAAAACCTTTTGTTGTGGTAAATGTCTTCAACGAGAAAATCTCATAATGCTGAAAGGCGAGTCTTTTGGTATTTACAAAACATAAAACGTACATCTATAGGATAAAATCATCACTTCGACTTCACTGCAGCCCGATTCAACGGCCCCCAGTTCGCACGAGGATTCAGCTGATACCGCACGAGACGCTTCTTGGAGTGTGCGGCCGATGCCTCTCGACCCAGCGCGGCATCAAACTTCACCTCCAGGGTGCTGGGGTGCGCCTTTTCGGCTGGACCGTCACTGGCAGGCTTCTCCTGGACATCAGCAGGTTGCGCCTGAGCCACAAAGGACTGCCGTGATCCAGATCTGTACAGGGAAGCTTCAACCTTGGTGACCAAATCGCTGATATCCTTTCCAGACTCGACGGCAGCAAGAAGATCATTCTTCAACTGTGCTAGCCAGGGGTTTTCGCTGCTGCCCTTGCGCAGGTTGTCGCGGCTCTTAGCCATGATAGCTGCGCCGGCAGTACCGGGCTTCAAGGATGCTTCTTTCACAGGGGAGTGTTGGCGGACCCATTCGCGCATGATTTCCCAGACGACGCTCCAGGGGGCGTCGGTGCGGATGGAGTTTGGTTTGGCGTGGCTGCGGGTAGAACGGTACCCGACAGAGCGAAGGGCACCACGGAACTCGTCTTGTCCGACGGTTGAGCAATGGAGGACCTTTGCGAGTGCGCTTAGGGAGAAGTAGAAGGGGTATGGCTCATGGAGAGCCGGGTTCATGCGTTGAATGATAGCTGGGTAATCCGTCTGTTCTTGGGATTTCTCGGCCACTTCAGTGTCAGCCTTTTGTTCTTGCTGCTGCTGCTGACCCGCAGACTTGGTGAACGAGGGACTGAGGTCCAAGTCTTCTTCCATAGCGGTGGTGAGCATGCCCTCAATACGAGGGATGGTTTGGTAAGTCTCTGGGTCCAAGTTGGGAAGCATATCCAGAATGCGCTGAATGAAGTGAGGGTTGTGAAGCGGGCCAGCCCACATCGGACCTGCGAGATGTGTCTTGAAACCACAGTGCTCACAGTAAGTATTAGCCGTCGGCCCCAGAGCTAACTTATAGTGATACAAGGGGTTTCCCTTGCGATCGAGCTTCTCACTGGACGCAGCCAAGGGCTGAATAGTCCATGCACCGCATCCAGAATCGCAATTATACACAAGCATTGAGTTGCTAGCAGTGAACTTGACTTGAGCGGGGGAGCGAGACACGCGCACGAACACACGGGCATAGAAATCGATTGATAGCGAGAGCAGAGGCTCGATGGCAATGCCGTATTTGGCAGCGGACATGGCCAGACTGTTCAAGATAAGGCGCAGGCCACCTTCATGAGAGTGCAAGCCCTTGATCGGAGTGCCACCGTATAGGGAGAACGCCTTCTCGGCATAGCCGGTCGAGGCCCAGACACCCGCATCAGTGCAGGTGACACAGAGAAGACCGCCGTCCTTGACGCCCTGGATGGCCGCATCCAGGAACGGAGCCGCGGTACCGTAAGGATCCAAGTCGATGACATCGAATCTGCGAGATGGATCACCACAAGCGCCGTACATGAAGGCACGCGCATCGCCCAGATTCGGCTGAATACGGCCCTGCAATTTGTTGTACTCGATATTCGTCTTCATTGACTTGATGGCAGATTCTGATAGGTCATTTCCCACCACCTTGGAGACTGCCGGCAATTCGGAGGCATATCGGAGGGCGCGTAGACCCGTCGCGGAAAGGGCATCGAGGACTGTGAACGAGGGCGCGGGGGTGGAATCGGGCTGCGCATCTGCTGTCTCATTCGGCGCGGTAGGAGACTTCTCGGTAGTCTCGGGCTTTGCTGCATTTTCGCCCTCTACAGATGACGGATTAGGTGCTTGCTCGTCGGACGAATCCTCACGCTTGCGCTTCTTTCCCTTGTTGGTACCATTGCTTGCGGCGCGTCTCTTCAGCTTTTGATCGGCCTTTTGCTTCTTCACATCCATTGCATGTTCACTGAATGCGCGAATCGCTAGAACACTTAGGTCGCGATTGAATTGCTGGATTGGGTTGTAGAAGACCGATTGACTCTCGTCCTCATCTTTGAGATCTCTTCTGGTGCCCTTGGAGGCGGCTTCCTGGGCCGGTGGGTTGAGAATATACGCCAGGCCCTCTTTAATCACATTGTAATCGGCTCCCTGGTAGGACACCAGCTTGCTGGTGGGAGTGGTCGAGCTCTCCATGGCTTTCGAGGTATGACAGAACGGTCTGCGGGCGGTCCAAGCAGTTCGGAGTGGGGATGGTGTGCGAATAGTGGTGAATCGCAGATCAAAAGTGCATCTTGGGACGAAGGCAAAGAGCGACAGACAGTACCGTGGGCTCATGGACTTAATACCAAGGCGCAAAGAGCACAATGACACCGAATGTTGGTGGAAATGAGTCGATCGTCAATGATTTGCGAAAAAAAGATTCCCGCACGGACCATGTGACACACTCAACTGCAACCACCCACAGCTCGAAGCTCCACTATCTAGCTCCACTCTTTACATTCTACACTCTTTGAATCCCATTGATCAACTCGTCAATTAGAAAGGAAAATCATGAATCCTCTCCCTCGGAACTTTGAGCCATGACTTGCAGTTCATCTAGTCATTCAATCTGAAAGGTCAAGGCTACTCACACGACACGCTCATACCACCAGATATACTTCAACTTTCCGTTTCATTAATGATCCTTCGAAATATCTTCTAAACCACCATTCTTTCCAGTCCATCAGATGTCTCAGGCGTCCCTTCCATCTCCATCACTCTCGCATGGCGCGCCACCACACGCCACAGAAACGAGTTTGGACCCCGATGTGCTCGGATTCTGGCAACCATCTCCCTTGTCACCTGGACTGGAAGGCTGCTTTCCAAGAGAATCTCCACCAGGCGAAATATCCCCATCCGGTTTAGATTCTCAGGTGTTGTTGCGGCCTCCAGCACTTGTTGGGCAAACCGGACATCGTCCACACCGTCTACTAAAAACCGAATGGTCGTCTGGTCAAAAGCTGTGGTATCAGCGGCTTTCATGAACATCTCAATGCAGGGCTCAAGTTCCGGGCTGTGATCCGAAAGAAGTCGAACCATGTGGGCTCCGCATTGCCTATTCCCTGCGGCAGCTATCAGGATCTCACGGGTCACAATGGTGCCATCCAGCTGAAGAAGAATCTTCATCCCGTCCAGAGTTCCCCGAGAGGCTGTATTCAAGAGCATTGAAGGAGTGGCATGCGTTATTGATCGACGACCAAAGATTATCTTGATCATTTGGAGACTTCCCTCGGTCGCTGTCTCAACATTATCGTCGGTAAACTCAAACGGTCCGAGTCTTTCCTCGAGCATTTGAAGAATTTGCAGCCCCGAGTGACTATTCCTAATCACTTTGTCGATGACCTTGGCGGATGGCACCTCAATAGGGACATTCCGCTGCATCAACGCCCTTGTCATCTCATCTCCGAAACCATTATTCCTAACAGCCCCGAATAAGATACGCTCGGTGATCAACTCGGCGCCATGTCGATTCAATAGCTGTGGTATGTGCTCCCCATACTCCATGCTCTCTAATGCCACTCCGACAACGATATCGGTGATCTATAGGTCTCGTTCTTCATTCAGGAGCATGGCCCAAATCTCGGCAGCGCCCGTAGGCGTACTCGCTGCGATAATACGAAGTAGCGCTGACTCTGGCACTCGCACGTTAGGCTTGATATCTAAGACGAGTCGCAAAGTTTCCCGTCTGTGGCAATTCCCAATAAGTCTCGCCCAGGTCTCGTCGCTGACAGGCTGAGTTAATTGCGAGACAAGATACTTCAGTATCTCTTCCCCGTTTGGTTCCCAATTTCCCGCGGCTGCTTCAAGTAGCTCGGGGGTAATTTGACCACTTCCACCAGCAGCATCAAAAATCAAGGAGAAAGCTGGAAGTGTGCCCAACGCGGCCGTCTCGTTGAGCACACGGGGTGTAGCTGGCCATCCATGTTCGAGAAGAATTCCTACAACCTTGCCGGTGCGATCGCTTGGAAAGGCCCGCAATGAAGCACTTTCGTGAAAAATACCTTGTTCGGCCCGCTCTAGAAGAAGACGAAGGATAGGCATGAATTGCTCCTCCTGCTCAGGGTCACCCGCATGGTGAGCTGCCCAGGAGATCGTACCACAGGTGATGGCTGCCGTATTGCTTCCGTTGATCAATTTGAGACATAGCTCAGCATCAAACGGATCACTCTTCATGAAAGTGATGAGTATGTCCGAAGTGATTTCAAGATTGGGTTCTCGAGTCATAAAGGCTTCGACAGCACCTCGGCTTCGTGAACACTTCCGCACCATCACCTCCGTGACGGGCAGGTCTCTGTTGTGATCTAGCAACATGCCAATGATTTCTGCATCCAGGTGCTTTGCTTTGAGAATTACTTTCTCCGTGATCTGAGTGGGCTCGATCATGTCCAGTAACCAACGAACGAGATCAGGTTCATGGTCAATCCGTCTTCGAGCATCCCCAAGGTGATATAGCACGTACTCTCGCAGTTTTGAGTCGCCCTGCGGCCCGATGAGCAATTTCGCAGTTGAAGCATGGCCGTTGCTAAAAGCCAAGACGGCACCTTGTTCTTTCACACTATCGTCCAAGGCGTGGTTCAGAGTGACACGAACTATTTCATCAAGCCCAAAGGCACACGCAAGCAAGAATGCTCGGTCCAGGGGGCTTTGGTTGTTTTTCATGATTTGCGCCATTTCTCTATATTGAAAACGGAGGGAGAGTGCCCACCAACTCAGTGGACAATTGTCGTCGGAGTCGTCCAAGAGGACGAAATGGAGCAAGTTCCGAACGTTCAGATCCTCTGCTGATCGGTTCTGCTCACCAGCAAGAGAACAGTGCTCACTCCAGTACTCCAGAGAATAAGCATGGATACCTTCGTCATTTGAGCTGATTTCAGAGAACGGCGCGATTTCGGGTAACTCCTAATTTGTCGATGAAGTCATTCCCACTGGGCGAGTCAGTCGCACAGATCAATGTGAGCAGAGTGACCCCCGCTGCAAATGTATTCGTCCACTCGATCGAATATTCGGGCATCTGCTCCAGAAACTCGCGTACGGAGAGATGAGCGAATCGGAAGAACCCATCTCCTTCAGTTGTGGACGATACAACAAAGTTGCTCAGGAGGTCCAAGATGAATTCTTCGTCTAGATCGTCGGCTCCGAGGTCCGTAAAGGCTGTGATAGCAACGAAAAAGTCATGATGCGTGAGGGTTCGTTTTGCACTGAGCATCCACTTGAGAGTGTGTTGGAAGACGATCTGATCTGTCTCTTGGGTGGTTTCGAGTGCTTTGTCGTATAGATCTTGATACAGTGCACTCAGGCCTCGAGGGATACGAGATAGTTCAGATCGAATATCCTTTTCTGCTCGAATGCCTCGGAGACTTTGCAGCTGCAGCTCAGCCCAACGGAACCTTCATACTTGTTAGCTTTCGTTCACACAAACAAATCAGGCTCTTCAGATCTGATTTGATACTCACATTCCATTGGCCTTGGAAATAACATCCTCCTTGATCAACTTAGTCAACTCCTCCTTCGTCTGCTTCTTCCGAATATAAGCCAACAACTGCTTCTTCGCAACAAGCCTATCGGTCTCAGAATCCACGAACTTCCGAATATCCCCCTCATTCTCCAAAGACGTAACCTGAAGCCCGCTATGAGTCTGAAGCGAAAGTCGTAAATCTCCCTCCTCACGCGAACTAACAAAAACCTTCACCAGACTAGCTGATTCGGTGATTAATTCCAATGCCTCGACAAGTTCCCACCGCGTATCAGAATCACATTCATCGAGAGCGTCCACCACAATCATCGATCGATCGTATAATTCCGTCAATTCTCGAATCAACCCACACAACTCTGCTATACTCGGTGGACGCCTTGAACCATCCATGGAATGTAGCTTGTTATACAAAGCCAATGTAGGAGCAGCGATTGATTTAGATCCAGATTGACGAGAAAGTTGGCGCGCGATACAGGCCAGGATACCCTGCGGCTTTGCACGTTGCGGCTCTGCCGTGTCGCGTGAGCAATAGAAGTATGCCAAGGCGTGCATATCGTTTGATTCGGACGCTTTCATGATTTCGTCGATTACCGTTGATGTCAGACAGCTCTTGCCAGATCCTTGGGTACCGTGTAGCCATAGAAGAGTGTTTTTGCTGTCGTTTTGCCATTTCGAGAATTCGGCGTGTTGCACAACCCATTGACAAGTCCCTTCTAGCACTTTCGGCTGGATATCAGTGTGGTGATCATGGTAGGGCTGGGATGAGAGCCAGTCTAGTATATCCCTCCTTTGCATATCTACCAAAGTCCATCAGTATAAAATCCATCTCGCATGAGTCCAGCAATGAAGTGAAACCTACTGTTCAAATAATCCTCAACTTGTTCCAGTCGACGGACCGTTTGCGAAATAGGCTGCTCCATTCGATCCAGCGCATCACGCAGTAACCCAATATTGCTCATCTCCAACGACAAACTCGCAAATTGATCCGCCGTCTCATTGGCCATTTCCGTCTTGACCAAGTCAGCACAGTGATCAGCCTCCCGTTCATCAACGTCCATCTTCGTAAGAAGATCCTGAAAGTCATCTTGAGCAAGGACACCACTCTTTAATATGCGGATACCCGTGCGCTGCTGGAAATAGCGCTTGGCTTGGACAAGATAGGTTAGGATCGTGGTATACAATCTTGTGACTCCCTGCTCGAGTAGTGTTGTCGCTGCACTGGAACGATGTAGATAGAGACACTCGACTAGTCTATAGCGAGCTGTGATTCTGGTGATCTTTGCTGCACCTTCGACGACAAAATCGAATTGTTTGAAGTCGTTTGTGGCAATCTATTCTCGCTTTTAGTATATAATCCATATCGCTACTTGATTCTTTTTGTCAGGGTGCGACTAACCTGTATAAGGAACCTAGCTCCAGCCCAAGGTAACGCTGCATGTCCGGGATCAAAAGAAATGGCCTGATCTCCCATATTCTTAAAGACTTCAATCCAATGCGTGATCTTGCCTAGTAGATCGCGCACAACAATCCTGTCCTGTTTCCCTGGCAGCTTGATTTGCCATCTTTTGCGGACGCAGATTTCATAGGCCTCGTTTGTGGTACGTGTCAATGAATCAATTATATCAAGAGTGTTCTGGTCTTTGATTTGGTCATTATTTTGGTCAAAAGTGAGGAGGAGGCTCTGGTCTGACTCGTCCAGCTTCCCCGCGGCTGATGTCCACAGGGACTGAGTATGGCTGCCCATTATTTATCTCTGTTATGGTTCAAAATGTAGAGGCAGGCCTTACAGGGAGGTGAAATAGTGAATAACTGCCTATATATCATTAGGCATGCGGGGAGAAGAGTGACTTGGACTAGAGACTGCGCCTCGTGGGGTGGGGCTCAGCTGAATGTGCCACTTCACCAGCGCTTATACAATGGTTGAGGCTATTGGATGAGAGCTACATGGGTTGCAACTACTCAAAGAAGGCATTTCAGCATGTCGACGGAATCTTTGCGAAAGATGTCTCGAGAAAAGACGTTTCTTGAAAGGACCACTACTTATACCGAAGTATTATAACCTATGTAGTTCAATAGGAGAAAGACAAGAAATGCAGCAGTTTTCGAGAAACTACTATTTCTACCTGTATTGAGGTTACTACGTAGGTGGACTGAATTGAGATAATTAACAAGACTGCATAGTGATATCTCAAAAATTTGACGAACTATAGATATGGAATAGAAGGATTGTTTCAGTAACTATATCAGACACTGGACTATCAGTTTTATCTCCATGACTTCATAATATGTATTAAGAATTAAGTCTAGTTTACAGCTAGAGTTACAATATATGCATTGATCCATCATCCATGATCACCACCACCACCACCAAGCCATTACAACCACTCGCCAATGACAGGTACATGGCTATACATCTCATTCCAACCCTGAGCCTCCCATCCAGCCCCCTCACCACCCCGTCCCACAATCCCCAACGCACCGGCAAGCCAAAGCGCCGCACCAACAGCCGCAATCCCATTAACAACCCACCACATCTTCCGCTGCCGCTTGACCTTATTCTCATTCTCGGGATACCCCAAATACCCCTCCAGCGAACCCTTCGAAGTCCTCTCTTTCCTCGCCGTAGTCACTCTCCATCCCATCCAAGTAGCCCACCCACCCACGAAATGCCACACACTGGCGGTCACAAACACCAAGTAAAAACAATTCCAGAACACAGGACTCCGCGCAATTCCATGCGCCACATATCCCAATCCCACACCCGAACTCCCACCTTCCACCATCCAGGGTGTAACTCGGTTCACGACAGCGTGTAGACCGACTAGCGGAGCAACGAGGTATCCCGTTTTGGCTTGGACGGAGACCTTGGGCCAGAAGGAGAGCAGGTTACGCTGGGCACGGGTTTCTGCGCCGTAGAGGCGGGCGCGACGTGAGCCTCTGATGTTTCGGAGTGCGATGCCGGATGCGATGTGTGCGAGGATGGGGACAGTGAGGACAAGGTGTTCCAGGCCGGGGGCTTGGTACACTGGTCGCGTGAGCAGGAGGTAGGGCTCGCTAGCGGGGACGGAGCGGGTAATCAATGGGATGAGGGAGGTATTGGCGAAATGGAGGATGAAGAATGCTGTCGGTGGGTATGTAGAGTATTTTTGGATGCCGGATACTGTGGTAAAAGTGTTAGATTTGTCAATTGTGAAGCTATTAAGTGGTTTCCAATTGCGCATTGTACTTACGTAGAGTATCCCAACGGTGTGCGCGCAGTCCCAATTTCGGCGCCGGAAAGCCACAAGTACGCGCGGACTTGTCCTCGACGGGTTGAGGGAAGTATTCGCCATTCTCGAGGGAGTCGAGTTCTGGGGTTGAAAGTGAATCGTCGACAGGGGATGGGTCGAGCTCCTGCATGGAGAGAATGGACTTGGCATCGAAGTCCTGGGACTTTGTGTCCAGGGCTGGGGGCATTTTGGAGGGTTTTATGAAATTCAGAGACAAAAAAAGAAGAACGGAGATCAAACGAAAATCGTGAATCAAGAGAAATTCATCAGTCGTGGGTATAGTCGTGCCAATCGAAGTTGCTTCAAGAAAGAAAAGAAAACAAGGAAATTAGGAACCGTTGGGGAAACGCCGAGAGTCCGTCAACCCGATCAACTCGCCTCTGATAGGCGCAGAACCGCGACCCCGACGTCAGATCTTCAAGATCAAATCAACACTACTTACTACTATTCAAATACTCTTCCTATTCACGACCGCACATCATGCCACCAGTAACTACATCCCTCCCTCTCCCACCACCCCCTCCATAATACACTAAGCTAACCAATCCAACCCAGCGAGCCTTTACAAACCCAGCGCCAAAGGTACACACCTACCACATCTACAGCTATCTACAGCTCTTCTCCCCACCAGCTAACAGCCCACTAACCAACCTATTAACAGACGGAATCCGCCCGCTCCGCCCTAAGCGCATTCACCTGCACCCTCTGCAACAAATCCTACTCCCGGCACCCCGAATACGAAGCCCACATCTCCTCCTACGACCACCAACACCGCAAACGCCTGCAAGACCTCAAACAGCTCTCGCGGGATCCGAACGCGGCTGAAAAGGCGCGGCGCGCGGAACGGAGGGCGGATGCTGAGGCAGGATTGAAGGTTCTTGATGCGCCTGCGCCTGCGGCGTTTGGAAGAGGGAAGAGTGGAGATGCTGGTGGGAATGCTGGTGGGGGGTTCAAGAAGGGTGGTTTTAAGAGTTCGTTTTCGACAGTGAAGGGGCCAGTTGCGCCGGTGAGGAAGAATGTTCTTGGGGATGATGATGAAGACGGAGAGGGTGGTACAGGGGGAGAGGAGGATCGAGGTGGTAAAGAGCAGGTTCCTGGTGTTGGGAACCAAGAAAGGCGTGGTGAGGAGGTTCGTGAGGATGCGGAGAGTGATACGGATGAAGAGTATACTCGAGATCGAGACGGTGGGGGTTATTATGATCCTCGACGACCGACGGGGTGTTTTGCGGGATGTGCTGGATTGAGCGGAATCAAGGCCGCTTCGTAATACCCTGAACTGAGACCGTTGCTTGATGTATGATTATAGACTTTTGGGCATTCAGCGAGGGACACGGCGTTTACTATCTTCTACTTTATCGACTACGTTCTTATGCGCTCTACGAACAACAAAACAAGCTTATCAACCTTCCAATGTCTATCATTCTAAGTAAAAGAACTTACGCTGGGGGAACACAAAAAGAGAAAGAGAAGAATAGCACAGACCCGAGGAAGGTAATCGTACACAGCTTTCCAAGAATCTGCCTAGGTGGCAATAGATAATGACATGATGGGTGGTGGAGGGACACAACGATATAATAAAAAGTAGATGAGACAGATGGGAAAAATGTTGAAGAGGGGGTACTAGACACAAGGTTTTTATTATTGCACGCTCACTGCAATGCCAAAAACTTACAGCCGCAGGAGCTTGGCGGCCTGGCTGACAATGGTGTCCTCCTGGGGGAAGGACATGTTCTCGAGGCCAAGGGCGTAAGGAGTAGGAACCTCAGCACCGGTGACACGGACAGCGGGGGCAGTCAGGTAGTCGAAACCGTACTCCATGGACAGAGCAAGGATCTCGGAGGCAACACCGAACATGGGGTAGCCGGACTCAACGGCCATCAGGCGGCCGGTCTTCTTGAGGGAGGCGATGATGGTCTCAACATCGAGGGGCTTGACGGAACGCAAGTTGATGACCTCAGCCTCGACGCCGTACTTCTGCTTAAGCTCGGCGGCGGCGGTCAGGGACTGGCCGACGCAGCGGGAGAGGGAGACGATGGTCAGGTCCTTGCCGGGACGCTCGATCTTGGCCTTGCCGATGGGGAGGACGAAGTCGCTCTTCTGGGCGGCCTCGCTCATGGGGAAAGCCTGGCCGTACATGAGCCTATTTTGCGGAGACGGGAGATTGTTAGCTATCCGTTTATTGCCGATCCAATATCGGCGATTTCTCCGATCCCCGGAGAAACGATCCCTGGAGAAAAGAAAAAAATTGTATGGCCAGACTTACTCGTTCTCGAGGACAACGACGGGGTTGGGGTCACGGATAGCAGCCTTCAGCAGACCCTTGGCATCCTCGGAGCTCCAGGGGGAGACAACCTTCAGGCCAGGAATGCTGCCGTACCAGGCAGAGTAGTCCTGGGAGTGCTGAGCGGCGACACCGGCGGCGAAACCGTTGGGACCACGGAAAGTGATGTTGCAGGGCTGGATACCACCGGTCATGTAGTGAGTCTTGGCGGCAGAGTTGATAATCTGATCAATGGACTGCATGGCGAAGTTGAAGGTCATGAACTCGCACTAGATGATTGCGATTCAACGGATTAGTTCCTCCGAAGATAAGAGCTAGG
Source organism: Penicillium ochrochloron (assembly GCA_022985105.1). NCBI lineage: Eukaryota > Fungi > Ascomycota > Eurotiomycetes > Eurotiales > Aspergillaceae > Penicillium > Penicillium ochrochloron. Next base: position 546,592 of record JAAVMA010000027.1, read on the forward strand.
TGCCCATTTTGAGGACAACGAGTATCCGGAAAATTACTCACAATAGGGTGCAGGCCAGCCAGGGCAGCACCAACGGCGAGACCAGTGAAACCAGCCTCAGTAATGGGGGTATCAATAACCCGCTTGGGGCCGAAGCGGTCCAAAAGACCTCGCGTCACCTTGTAACTGCGGGAAAACAAGCAACCACGTCAGTACTCCGCTGTCAATTGGGGAAACACTGGGGCAATTCCTCCAATTGCTTTGTAAAGCTCCTGGAGAAACATTGTAGGACTCCTTACGCTCCGTTGTACTGTGCGACCTCCTCACCCAAAATGAAGGTCTTCTCGTTGCCCTCCAGCTCCTCGGCGAGCGCCTCGTTCAAGGCATCACGGACGGTGACCTGCTTAACACCACCCTCAGTGGCATAACCGCGAGTGCGCAGAGCAGACTGAGCGAAAGCCGGGCGCAGCGAAGCGGAGGTCAGGCGCGAGGAGAGCACCCGGGATGCTGGGCGGAAAAGTCGGGGAGCGGCCATATCGGGGATTTGGGAGGAAAGTCGGGGGAGAAGGACGTAGAAGAATCAATTGAAAAGGTCCGCGAGGTCGAAGAAAGCCGCACTGAGGCGATTGGAGACCAGAAGACCAGAAGACCGGAAGGGACGACGTTGGGAGTGGAAGTTGAAGGGAAAGCGGCGCATCGAGAATCTTTGAGATGCAAATCCGAAGATGTTGGGCGCTGAGTCAGCAGCCATGTCCCATCCCAGCAATCTCACCGGCAGCTCCTTCCGTAATCATACGAACCTTGGAGCTTCAAGCTAATCAGCTTCTTGAATCTACGCGGTTTATCTTCTTTTACAATTACTCTCTCTCTCTCTCCAGCCAACTGAATATCCCACGACTCGAGCGTTGTCTTTGCTATAGGGGTGGTTCTACTCCCCAGACGGCCCCCCGTTGAGGATGTTGTTATCGGCGTTGCCCTTCCTCTTCCCGTCGGCGCTCGCCGCTCAGCCCTCCGCGCCGTCTCCCATCTCCGCTCCCCTGCGAGACCTCGAGCTCGGGCAACTGAATTTCCTCCATACCACTGATACTCATGGCTGGCTGGCTGGTCATTTGCAGGAGTAGGCTCCACTGGAGATTCTCCGCCCGTAAGCTCCTCAACTGATGTCGTTGCAGGCCATCCTTCTCGGCGGACTGGGGGGACTATATCTCGTTCTCGGAGCGCATGCGGGAAAAGGTAGAAGCGCAAGGACAAGATTTGCTGGTGATCGATACCGGTGACCGGGTCGAAGGCAATGGTCTTTATGATTCGTCCGAGCCGAAAGGTGTTTATCTCTCGGAGATTCTCCGCCATCAACATATCGATGTGATCACCTCGGGAAACCATGAACTATACAAGCAGAACACTTCGGAGTCCGAGCTCCTACACACCGTACCTAATTTTCGGGGCAAATATCTCGCCTCGAACATTGATATCTATCATCCCGAGACTGGCGAGCTCGTGCCGTTGGCCCCGCGGTACAAGAGGTTTACTACTAAACAGCAGGGCATTCGCATCGTAGCATTCGGCTTCTTGTTTGATTTTACCGGGAACTATAATAACACGGTCGTGCAGCGCGTGGAGGATACCATCAAAGAGGACTGGTTCCAAGAAGCCATCCGGGACCGGGCCGTCGACCTCTTCCTAGTGGCTGGCCATGTTCCCGCGCATTCGTCAGAGTATCGGGCGATCTATGAAGAGATTCGCGGGATCCGGTGGGACACTCCCATCCAGTTCTTCGCCGGACACCAACATATCCGTGACTATGCGAAATACGATTCCAAAGCCGTTGCCCTTGCCAGTGGGCGGTTCATGGAGACCATTGGGTTCATGTCGATCGATGGGCTATCCACTAGCAATGAGCCAAGCAAGGTATCGCAACCCACGTTCAAGCGGCGCTATATTGACAACAACCTCTTCTCCTTTTACCATCATACCGGACTGGATGCAGACTCTTTCCCAACTAAAAAGGGTCGCAAGGTCTCCCAGCTGATCGCCGAGTCACGGACCGCCCTCCAGCTTGACCAGGTGCATGGCTGTGCACCGCGGGATCTATGGATGTCGAGAGTCCCATATCCAAACCCGGTCAGCATCTATACCTGGTTGGAGACCAAGGTGCTGGCCGAGACGTTGAAAGACGAAGCTCGAGGCGAGAGGCCCTCCGTGGCGATCTTGAACTCGGGTGCCATCCGGTTCGACATCTTCCAGGGTACCTTCACACAGGATACTACCTGGACCATTTCCCCGTTCACCAATGGATTCCGCTATGTAAAGGACGTTCCATACGAGAAGGTCCAGCTGATCATGGAGGTTCTTAACAAACAGACCCGGATCTTGTCCACGATGCAAGACAAGACAGAGCCATCGTTGCTTCCCTTAGTCTCTCCAGAGCAGCTCGCACGTCCTGAAGAAATCATCATCGAAGACGATGAACTGTTGGACCACTGGTCCTCTGCCACGGGCAGCTCAAGCCAGATGCTGCTCTCTGATTCTAACACCGCTGGCAAGCTTGTACCAGGATACACAACCAAGGATGACGCCGGTGAAGATGGAGATGATACCATCCATGCGCCAATCTCTTTCTACAAGGTGCCCAACTGCATCCAAGCATTGATTTCTGCCAATACTTCTGGTGTTCCGGAGAAGGTGGATTTGATTTACATTGAGTTTGTGCAACCGTATCTGGCGCTGGCTGCCAAGTTTGCGGGTCTTGAACTTGATTTCGTCAGGGAGAGTGATGTTTATATGCCGAATATCACTTTGACGGATCTTATCTTGGAGTGGGTGAGGAAGCACTGGAAGTGCGAGTGATGGACACTTGTATTATGTCTACAGCTTTATTCCCTGGTTATGATGAACTATTCTTATTCGAGCATGTATATCTACTATGCATATGAATGCACTTTTTATACTTGACCGCTGCCATAGCCTTGATAGGATGGATGAGACAGATATTGCCCAGGTATATTCAATCTACTCTGAAATTATGATACACTCATCCGCTTTTCCGGAAGACATCTACTCATCTCCACCAGTGAAAGTGAACACTCCCTTTCCACTGCGATACCCGCCCAAAGTCCCCTGCACACTCTCCGCAAGCTGCGGTCCCTCCGCATCCCACTTCCACTCCACATTATCAACAGGAATATCCTTGAACCGCCCAGAGCGAGTCAACTGCAGCACATCCTTAATCGTGTTCTCCTTCAGCACCGGATTCTTATCCCCCCATTTACTCACCCAGAACCCATCAAAGCTCAAATTCTTAAAAATCAACAACCCGGACGGCAAAGCCACCGGCTGCCTCGACATCGCCCCATAAGTAACCATATGCGAATCTGGCGCCAACGTCTTCGCCAACGCCGTCGCATTCTTCCCACCAACACAATTCAACGCCAACCGAATCGGCTCACGACCCTGACGCGTAATCTCATGCACCATATCCTTAAACCCACCCGTCAACATCTCCTCCTCCGTAACAACAACCGTCGCACCCAGATCCTTAAGCTCCTGCTTAAGCGCCTCGGTTTCCTCGGGCGTCTTCCGTCCCCGAACAACATTCAAAGACTTAATCCCCCACTCCCGACAAAGTTGAATCGCAGCACGGCCAACACCGCTATTCGCCCCGTTTTGGATAAGCCACTCCTCGCCCGCACGCATCCAGTCCCACTCGCAGAAATCCCGAATCATCCGGTACGCCGTCACGGGGTTCACGCTGACGGTGCCGACCTGCAAGGGCGTGAGCCCGTCTTTATTCTCGATCCGGATGAGCTGGGACTCGTCGAGTTGCGCGTGCGTGCGCCAGGTTCCCTGGCCGGTGCGCTTCATGATCACCCAGTCGCCCTTGGAGAGGGTGGTGACGGAGGCACCGGTGGAGATTACTTCGAAGGCGCCCTCGTTGCCGCCGACGGCGGCGGGTTCGGCCGTGCCGAGGGAGGTCGAGAAGGGGGGTTTGCTGGGGTAAACGCCTTGGATTTGGTTGACGTCGGCTGGGTTCATGGGTGCGGTGAGGAGGCGTAGGTTTACCTGGGAGCCGTGGGGTGCGGAGATGGAGTGCTTGTGTAGACTGGATTGGTGTTGGTTTGTTTGCTTGGAATTGCGCTGAGCGGGGAATGGGTGTAGATGGGAGAGCAACTGACCTGAGGACATCCTTTGGCTCGCCGTATTTCGAGTACACCAAAGCCTTGGCTTGTGTGTAGCCGTACATGGAGATGTACCGGCGGCCGAGTGGGGAGCTGCATGGAGCTTGAGCTTGAGTCTGAGCTGGAGCTTTGCCGGTCGCGGTCAGGCCGGCGACACGAGTCGCGCCGGGATGGCGAGTGCTCTGAGTAGCGGCTCGGAGTGCGCTACGTGATAGCATTGTGTGGTATATGGAGGGTTGTGTGGGAGAGAGAGAGAGGGAAAAAAAGTTTGGGGGAGAATTGGCCGAGGGAGAAGGCGGGAAAGGGAACGAGGCTCGGATGACGTCTTGTTTCGGCGATTGGAGCTCGGGCCGAAGGAAGTGGAACGAAAGAACTATGAGATGATTATAGTTCGTAAGGTAAGATAGTGTTGACTTTATGAGTAATTCGAAAGTGAGATGCTTCGAGCCATAAATATAATACTAGTTTATGATGATTTGGGCTCGTCCTTCTATTTACTAGAATCATCCTCATCGAACTCGGAAGTGATCTATTCCGGCTTATATACTATTACCCTTTCGGTTACTTGGAGGTTAGGAATTTGCTCAATATTCACTTAGGGTACTCCTAGTAGATTGTAGATATTATAATGTCCCGTCTTTGACAATATCACACCGCAGCGCCTCATAATTGCAAAATAGGAAAAGACCCAGGTCCTACTCGATGCTAGACTAGGTTTCAGAAGTTACGACGCTATATCGCTACTTCTATAGACCCCACAAGACTTCAAATTCACAGCACTAACATGCGGCTCCTTCCTCAACTCCCCAATACCCCCCTCCCCCTTCCCATACGTATCCGCATATCTCCCCATCATCCACTCCCCCACCGTAACGGGGGGATACTTCGCCCCCTGTTCCGTCTCACAACTCGGAAAGCAGCGAATCGTATAATCCGGATTCCCCGAGAAAAAGAACGGCACGCTAAATCTGTCCTTGCCGCTCTTATTTATGACGCGGTGCAGATTGGAAAGATATCGGTCATTCGTCCATCGCATCATCATGTTGCCTAGGTTCACGACATACGCGCCTGGGATGGGATGTACATCGACCCAGGTTGAGGTTGTGTTGTTCCAGACTTGCAGGCCGCCGGTGCTGTCTTGTAGGAGGATTGTTATTGCGCCGAAGTCGGTGTGGGCGCCGATTCCTAGCAGAAGATAAGAATTAGCCACCGTTAGTACACTGATAGGATTTTGAAGCTAGCTAGGTATGGATGGGGTGGGCATACGTACCACGCTCTAACGAAGAAGCATCGGGGGCCTGCGGTGGATAATGAAGTAATCTCAACACAGCGACAGGATGCTGACAAAAATCACTGAACGTATTTTCATCCAGATCCAACGTACGAGCAAGGATTTGCAGAATACCTGCCGCGAGCGTGGTAAGCGCAGCGTGATATTCTTCTGTTACACACTGGAATTCCGTCCCAAGTTCCTCGGGATACTTGTTCGGTCCCTGTCCAAACTTCCTCGCAACTACATACGGATCGTCAAGTGGCAGGTTTTTTCCAATGTAGAAGCCCTCTTTCAGATCTCCTGCGGTGCGTTTCTCGAAGTTCTGTGCGCGCAGACGCTCGTAGCCGCGGTTAAAGTCGCCAATGTCTGTTTGATTTAGTTAGGAATAATCAGTGCCAGCGTAGTAGAAACTGGAGTATCCTAATTCACTGCTTACCCTTGCTATAACTTTCCTTAATCTCAATTGGGAGGTCGAATAATTTCTGACTCTGGTGTAGAATCGCGTCTTGGAGGTCGGAGGAGATGGTGTGATTGATTATCTGGAAGAATCCAAATTCCTCACAGGCTTGTCGGATTTCCTTGACTAGGTTCTCTTTTCCGGGAGAATTAGGGCCGTAGAATGCTGTCGTCGCAGGGGTTAGTTAGTTCAGCTTTAATGCTTATTTCCGTCTGGTTGGTTCACTTACGGGCGAAGTCGATGATTGGAGGCTCTTTGGCGGCCATATTGTGGATGTTTCAGTATAGGATTTGGAAAAGGGGAAGAGATGGGTGATGTTTTGATAGTGAGGAATATAGTTTTATGGCACATTTTATACCGATCGTCATCGATCTGGCTGTGTCCAACGTGGTGGGGGTTACAATCTCGGCCGCGGGTATTTCGAGTACCACCGCGATAGAGTACTATTGTATAGAGTACTGCAGAGTACTGTGTACACCCGCGGCTGAAAGCATATCAGAGTATGACGACCAATGAAACTATATTACTACCCCACTTTCTCCTACCGGCTTAGAAGTTAGGAAAAAGATATTCGTACGACAGTATGTAGGTGGCCTTCATCCGCGGCCGAAAACATGCCCCACTGTTTGATAAGCTAACCTAACATCCATGGATGGTTGTAATCTTATCGGGGATCAATCTAAGTGACAACAGTGCCTCGGTATTCACCTAAGTGGTCATTCTGGCACTAAGTGAAGCAGTCATGCTTACAGAACGGCGACGACGAAAGCGCCCACGTCCCTCCTATGCTTGCACAGAATGCACGCGCCGGAAATTACGTTGTTCGAAGCACATACCCTGCTCGGCCTGCGTCGACCGGGGCATTGCTCAACTCTGTCGCCGGCGGACCGACGATGCTGTAAGAGAACGACCACCCACGGAGAGGGCTAGACCGACGAGCCCTGCCCTGGAGGAAAGAGCAATCTCTGGTGTCGCTCCGTGGCCCGAAGCCTCTGGCAATAACATTCTAAAATCACCACAGCCAGAGGAGATACCTGATACTGTACACAGACCAGTGGTAGACACTTCGAGCCCTGAGCCGTCTAGTGCAGCTCAATCTTCAGTCCACTTATCGCAAGCTGCGCAACCGCGCCAGAAGATCGTGCACAAAGTCACTGAAGACGCGGCCGTCATGCTTGAATTCCTGGCACTTAGCCGCCAAAATGTCCTCCAGGTTGCTCAAATTGAGCAAGCCCAATCTCCACAGCTCAATAATAAGGTGCTGGAGACATTTGATCCGCTATTTACCGTGAACCAAGTTCGTGCCCTGATGCTCTACCATCAGGAGTGTATCTCTTGGATTCATAATGTTGTCCATCTTCCTACCTTTCGTGACCAGTGCCAGCACCTTTTTATCAGTAATGCTGAGCTACAAGGAGGTTGGCTCGCCTTATACTATGCCATGCTTGCCGTGAGTCTATAGCGATTCGATGACTCTCTTGGCATTGCTGATGGCGCGCATTCAGGTCACTTTATACCACACTGACCCCTCGGTACTACGTGGGCTCGACATAGAGTCGCCTGGTAAGTTGCTGTCTATTTGTGCTATGGGTATAAGGCGACACTGACTTTCGACAAGCCCAATGTTCTGAGCTATGCTATCAGAAGAGTATCGATGCCCTGCAGGACGCTGATTTCATGATCAACCACAGCCTTTCCACGATTCAGGCAATATGCCTTCTCATCTACGTTGGGCACAATATAGGACAGTCTGATAGAATATCTGTACTGCTATCCTGTGGCATACGGATAGCCCAGTGTCTGTGTCTTCATCGTCTAGGTCCTGAATCAAGGGTAGAGAGAAAGGGCAAAGGGGAAACCGAGCAAACAATCCAGCGACGGCTAATTGATCGCGAAGTGTCCAAGCGAGTGTGGTGGTTTCTCGTTCGGCAGGACTGGTTACAGATCCCTTTCAATAACACATACACGATCCACCCGACGCAATTTAACACGCCCATGCCTATGAATTGCGATGAGGACATCGCTCGAATGTTCAAGTCCAACCGTATCCTCGAACATGATCAGGAACACTATACTCAGGGAAGCTATACAACAGTACTGAATCATGGTGAGTAATTTACGTGTGATCACGAATAGCTTGACTAACTTGCGCAGTGGCAGTCCTGATATGGAGAACGCAAGACAGAATGTGTCAGCAAGGTCATCCTAATCAGGTTGAAGACGGTTTGCGGAAGCTCTACGCAGAGGTCATACAGGCGGACCATGACTTGAGAGATATTATGGAAAGGATGCCGAGTTTCTTTAAGATGTCTTCTGAGTCAACTACGGATGTTCCAGTACATATCAGATATCAACGAGAGGTACTATCACTCGCACTTGCGCATAAGGTAATCAGTGTTATTCGTTGTCCATATTTAGCTCTACTGACCTCTTTCCACTAGTTTCATTCGATCCATCGACACTTCCACATTCCGAGCTTCAAAGATCCATGGTTTGCGTATACCAAGGTAGGACCTAACCACCCTTGCGCTTTCAGACACCTCCATCTACTAAACAAGACAGGTATCCTGCCTTCCAATAATGCGCCAGAGTCTTACAACCATCGTTTCTTCACCCGAGGAACCCTACTTTTGGATAATCCGGAACATGTGGACGGTCAATACCCACGTTCTAACGGCCGCAATATGGCTTCTTTTCGAACTGATATTCTCAAAAGACCCAGGGCCATTATTCGATTGCAGGGAAATCAAAGATTTGGCTTTGAAGTCCGCAAAGTTCCTACAACTCAATTCAAGTCGAAGCCGCATCGCGAAACGAGGCCAATCTCTCATCAATACTCTCTTAGAGACATACGATAGTATTGAGAATGAACATCGAGAACACTTCGATCTGAAGCATATCATGTCGCGGGTTGAGCGTGATGATGAGTGTCTGGATGTAGATTCCAACGATCTGAGTTTTCATCAAGCCAATGATGGGTCTGTGGTGGATTGGCTTTCGCGAGATTCTGCGACGTGGGAAAACATTCTTGACGTTTTGGAGGATTTTTAGATTTACTGGAATTATCACATCGACGCTCAACATTCGATCCAAACAGTTACAGTCGAACAACCAGGTCAACCTATTCATAGATTCGGATACGAGAGCCAAGAACCCCGCGAGGAGAGGAAAGTCTTGGCCCGGTCATGCCTTTCAGTCCAAGTTCAGCCTGAGCTTGATCGCCCTGCAGGACTACCTGATTGGGTCATGCATGACACCCTCAGCCACTCCGAAGCGCGTGCAGATCTTTTCGGGGAGGACGAGAGGGCTACAATTGCGTACATGCGTCGGATTGCTCAGGTACAGCAACGTTACGAAGGGAACTTTGGATATATGGGCCTGGCACAGCACGGCTCGGTTTAGTATTCTAACTCGTATTCAATGTCGGAGTATCATCAAGTATCATCTTGCTATATTTGGCCCGCTTGGAAGACCCCCAAAATACCAAGACTGAAATATACGAAGTCATCGCCAGATCCCTTCTTAGTTTGTTATGGATTCGCGAGGTACTATTTTGAGCCTCATAGTCTCTCTGTCAATGGCTTCATAGAACATCTTTGACGATCGAAATGCCCAGAAATGGAATACCTTCAGGTCATCGTATACATCCTTGGCAGTCCACTTCTACAACATTGTCGGTGGCCGATCGTTCGTGATGAACTATTTCCGGTTTGAGATAATCCAAGATACGAGAATTGGAGACCTGAGTTGTCATGTCATTCTGAATATACTCAACAACAACCACGTGAATGAAATATAAATACCTCCATCTATCCCTCCCTTACCTCCCATCATCAACTCAAAGCATCTCAAACAAGCTTCCAAACCATCAAAACCACACTACAATCCTTCTATCTCTATCTCAACCACTATCACATTCAAAATACCCCTAAACCAACCAACCAACTATCAAAATGAAGTTCACCACTACCACCATCGCCACCCTCATCACCGTACTCCCCATGGCCAACGCATGGATCTTCTCCACCACCGCCGGACAATGGGACGGCGAGAACAACCGTCGCTGCACCAAGGCCTCTTCCAGTGCAGGCGAGATCATCGACTGGGAGAATGAGTGGGGTTCGGACTGCACTCTGCGCGTGTATAGCGATAGCAAGTGCCGTACGCAGATTGGGATTGCTTCGGATGATTGGAATGATCATCAGTTGAGCACTTCTATGGGGAGTTTTAAGGTTTCGAGTTGCTGAGTGAGAGAATTGTGGATATTCGAGGGTGTTAGTGAGAAGATGGAGATTTAGATGTTTTTTTTTCTTGTTTTTTGGTATTATTGTTTGGAAGTATTTACTTGGGTGCTTTTCGTTGGTAGCTACTGTCACGAAGATATTGCACGAATGATTGATTATTGGCTGTGTTATTAACATTATACTCTTATATGCTATCCACAAGTAATTTCTCCCTTCTAGAGACTGCATACTATTCATTTTAATATTCTTGGAAGGCAGCTTCTGTGGCTTTGAGAAGTATATTTCCGGAACGCTGACTAGTGCAAGACGATATCAAATATTCACATCTATTTAATACTTGACTGGAGTGCCCAATACTCGGGAGATATATAAGAAATGCCTGGCAATAATACAACTCTCTATTATATCCAATCAACAAGTTAGAAATAGTTCCCTCCCTGGACATCTCCATATACTTCGCGATCAGGTGGAACCTCGGAAGCACGGACCATCGGACCATCGGCCTCGGACAAGTCAATTTCCAGTCCGCCGCTCGATAACTTCGCATTCACCAAGCTCCAACAGACTCTCCATGTCCCTTCTACGCGAAGCGGAGAAGTGCCTCGCGAATCAACATGCACACACCCTCAACGCCTTCATAACTCCACTGCCCCGCGCGGGGCAATGGTTAGATCGCGTCAAGGAAGCAGATCAACGCCGCAAGCAAGGTACGCCTACGATACTTAAGAACTATACTCTGCACCCAGAGGATTGAAACTGACCGAGCAAACTACCGTACAGGAAATCCCAAGTCTGCAGTAGACGGGCGCTTGATCTCGATCAAGGATAATATCTGCACACGCGACCTTCCAACGACCTGCGCCTCGGGCATCCTCGACAAATTCACCAGCCCGTTCAATGCCACCGTCGTCGATCAATTAGAGGCCGCCGGGGCTGTCGTCGCTGGCAAGACGAATCTGGATGAGTTTGGCATGGGATCGCATTCTGTGCATTCGCGATTTGGCGCTGTAAAGAACTTGCGACGGGATGTGGATGGTCGGGATCTTTCCGCTGGCGGAAGTTCTGGTGGGAGTGCGGTGGCTGTTGCTGCTGATCAGTGCTATGCGTGAGTGCTGGATATGCTGTTTGACTATGGATGTATACTAACCGCTGCGTGGTTGCTGTATAGTGCCCTTGGAACAGATACTGGAGGCTCCGTTAGACTCCCCGCGGCGTACACGGGAACCGTTGGATTCAAGCCCTCATACGGTTTACTATCACGATGGGGCGTGGTGGCATATGCCAATTCGCTAGACACGGTGGGAATCTTGGGAAAGAAAACTTCTAGCGTGAGGGACGTCTTTTGTACGTCTCCATCCAGTTGCAGCATGTCGAATGCTCGCTAACAGACCTAAATAGCCATCCTCAACAAGCACGATGCCCGCGATCCAACCAACATCACCTCCTCCTCACGCTCTCGAATCCTCTCACACCTCCAAGCACCACGACTCGCCTCTCGACTAATCTCATCTCCCCTTCGCATCGGCGTCCCACTAGAATACAACATCTCCGAACTCACCCCATCCGTCCGTCAAGCATGGCTTCTATCTCTCGCACTTCTACAAGAACAAGGACATACTATCCACCCCGTCTCTCTCCCAGCAACAAAACACGCCTTGTCCGCATACTACGTCCTCGCACCCGCAGAAGCATCCTCAAATCTCGCCAAATACGACGGTGTTCGTTACGGAACGCGTTTCGACGGACCAGATAGTGACGGACAGCCAGATGGTTATCTATACGCCAGCACGCGTGGTAACGGGTTTGGCCCCGAAGTACAACGCCGCATCCTCCTCGGCACGTTCAGTCTGAGCGCAGATGCCATGGATAACTACTTCATCCAGGCGCAACGTGTGCGCCGACTGGTGCAGCAGGATTTCAACGCCGTTTTCGCGGCTGCGCATCCATTCGCTGCTGCTGCTGCGTCAGACGCATCAGGGATAGATCGATCTACCGCGGCAGATGTCGATGTAATCGTGTGCCCCACTGCACCATCCCCACCACCGCGGTTATCCGATGTATCAGCTGGGTCCTCGCCCTTGGATGCCTATGTGAACGATGTTTTCACGGTTCCGGCTAGTCTGGCTGGATTACCTGCTATTTCAGTCCCTGTGACTGTGGCTGAGTCTGGGCAGAATCCTGATGCTGATGAAGTAGCTGGTATCCAGGTTATTGGGCAGTATGGGGATGATGAGTTGGTGATGAAGGTTGGTGAGTTGTTGGAGGGGAGGAGGTTGGATGGCTAGTCATGGCCATAGCCCGATGTCTGTCTGCCTTTCAGACCTGTGTTTTATTATAACATTTGTATGATTACAATGATACCATTTATTTCTGTGCATTACTGGCCTTTTTGAATCATACACAGTTCATTTTAACTAAGCGTACATAATACTCTGCGCTTCAACATAGTCGTAGCAACATCAAGTCATCTCAACGTCCTCATCCGCTCCTGTTGGAGCATCCGCAGCCTGGGGTGTCCCAGCGGTGCCAACACTCATCGCATCCTCCAGCACCGGGTTCGCAGCAGGCGTAGCTCGATTACTATTCACAGCAGAATCAGAAGCCCCCGCCGCACCAGCCGTAGCAAGCGCAGCACCGACGCCATTCTGTAGGACTTCCGAGCCCCCAATGGCGCTCGACGCCGTACCATCCAATCCCGAGTTATTATTTCCAATCACGTCGCCGTCAATACCACCCCAGGTGAACATGGCTTCGACCTCGTCGACGAGATCGGCAACAACATCCTCAACGATCTGGTCATTGAAGCGCTCGCCGATAGGTCGGACTGGACCACCGAACTCATCTTGCTCGGGCGGGCCAAACCACCATGGGCCTTCGAAGCGACATTCGGCAGCACCGCCGCCGTAGCAGCTCACGGCTGGGTAGTAGCCGATCATGCCGTCGTCGGCATTTTCACGTTCTCCGATGCCGAGATTATTTGTGCCGTTGGCGAGACGGCTAGCTGGTGGCAGGAAAGCATAGAGCTCTTTGAAGGGCGTGCCTATCTTGACGCCATTCTTGAAGATGGTAATGCTGGAGCCGGGTAACGTGCGGAGAGTAGGGTCTTCACTGTTGAGTGGGGAGGGTCGCCCGAATGTAGGAGTTTCTTTCAGGTTGAAGGCGTAGTCGCGAAGGTGCTTTGTAGAGAAGACGTTGGACTGTTGCCAACAAAAGTCGGATTTGTAGTGGAAAGGGATACGGTCTCGGATGATATTGGCGGCTGTAGGGACCCGGGATGACTGGTCGGATCCATCGCCATCTACACCTGGGTCGTAGGTGCCTTCGACGATTTTTTTGTGTAGGGAGAGAGGTGGGAGGGTAATCAGCATGCCGATAACATCGCCTTCGTTGATGCCTTCACCCTTGGGAAAGAATGGTTCGCAGCGCATGCGATTGACGACTTCGCCGTTCACGTCGCGGATGCCGTATCCGTAGCAGTCGACACCCACATTGACATCCAAGTCCGCCTCACGTCGAGCGAATCCGAGTCGCACATGGCCTCGAGGGGATGCGCCGGGTCCACCCTTCTGGGGAGCGCCTTGTGCATCGTCCACTCGGCCACTGATGACGCGCGCCTCGTAGTAATATGATCCCTCCCGAACGCACACGTTTGCGCGCGCCGTATGCCACGCACTACTTGTGGTTACTGCCCTAGCGTCCTGCGAAAAGGAAATTGCAGCTGGAGAATCCTCGAAGCTGAAGCGTGCGTGGTACGGTTCAACATCGGTCTGTCGGTACTTGATATGGGGGAAGCCCGGGTCACCGATGGCATAGCTGTAGCGGAAGCCGTTCTTGTTGGTGAGTTTATCGACGACCTCGTGGAAATCCCATGTCTGGCCCAGCACTTCCGAGCTCTTGCTTGTCACAAGGTTGAATTGACGCGGCTGCGGTGGTGACTGATCTGATGCCCGGGGTTCGGCGAGTAGCAGTGGGCGGAGGATCGAGAGTTCCGAACTGGGGCGGGCCATGCTTGCAGCTGTTGCGCGTTTCTTTGGCGGTGGTGCGTTTTCTGGGTCTAGACCCTTGGCTTCACGTTTTTTGCGACTATCTCGCTTGTTGCGCTTCGAGCGAGCTGCATCACCACCTTGGACAGATGCGTTGCTGGCGGGAGCTGGAGAGGATCGAGAGTTCAGATCGGACAGTGCGCCATTGAGGAGGGGGCCATTGCCTGGTGGGAGGAGGGGGGAGTTAATGTTTGAGGAAGGCGCGGACGAGCCAGGGGCTTGGGCAGATGCCATTTTGGTAGATTGGACACAGAGCGACTTCAAGAATCGAATTGATAGACCTCAAATGGGGCTGTTTGCACGTGGCCGGCGAATTAGAGCTGAATGGACGAGTAACTACTGTGAAGCATATGAGTTAGCGCATGAAAGCAATCACCAAATCGATCTCTCTCTCCAGTGCCATGTTTAGAACTGCAGCATCAATGATCACTTACCTGAATGACGCGAGTCCAGTGAGATCAGCTCCAGCCGGACTATCGGAGCTGTGCACGTGAAGACAATTGAGATGCAAAAGCCTTATTGCTGGTACCAGAGTCCCTGATCATTCAGACTTTCTTAGTATTCATATATATGAATTCAAGAGCACCAGCAGATGCACCGAATCACTGGAGTCTGGCGTACCTGATGAACTCGCGATCCTTGCGAAAGTGAAGCTATCCCGGCAGAACAGCGTCGGCGGTAGGAAAGGCGGTGATGGGAGGAGGGAAAGGCGGTGAGAAGAGGAAAAAGTCTTGGAAGGCGGTGGGAGAAGGAACAAGTGGGTCTCCGTTGGGCAGAAAAAAATACTGATTAGATCACATGATCCATAAATTTACACACAACTGATCGACGAACAGTCAAGCAACAACTCCGACCAGTCCGACGGATTCACGCATTTCTCTTTTTCAGATAAGCTGAGACGAGGATATTTTTCATAATGCCCAAGGCTACCAGTTCCCGAGCTGCCGCTGCGGCGCGCAGGCACAACCCTCTCGCGGACGATATCTCTGCCGTGGGGCATCTCCGAACAACCAGTACCACCAAGAAGGGCAAGCGCCAGGATGAGGATGAGGAGGGTGAAAATGGCGATCGCTATATTGATGCCAAGATGTCGCGCAAGATTCTTCAGATCGGTCAAGAATTGGCAGACGAAGATGCTGCCGAACACAAGCTCCGCATTGGCGGGGCTCAGCAAAAATCGAACGCCGCCTTTGACTTTGACACTCGGTTCGAGGATGAAACTTTGTCGGACGATGAGAAGTTTGAGAATGACGGTTGGGTTGATGATGAGGAGGAGGAGGTTGAGGATATTGTAAGGGTTCCTCGCTGGAGCATGGAAATCCCCAATGGGAGCTTTTATCTAACAAGGCTTGTAGGAGGTTGATCCCAATGATCTCGATATGTTTAACAAGTTCATGCCTGGTGGCCACGACGAGGACCCTATCTTCGGCACGCGACAGCCCGGAGAGCAGGTACAGCAACAGACGACCAACCTTGCCGACTTGATCCTGGAGAAGATTGCCGAGCATGAAGCCAAGCTGAACGGCGACAATGTCGGTGGACCCTTCATTCAAGGTGGCGGTGCGCCCGAGGATGCTGTGCAGATCCCAGCCAAGGCTGTGGAAGTATACGAGAAGTATGTTAAGATCACCCAGCCATCGTAGTTTCGCGCCAGTCTAACCAACGAAACTCTAGGGTCGGCATGATTCTCTCCCGCTACAAGTCCGGTCCTCTCCCCAAGCCTTTCAAGATCCTCCCATCCGTGCCAAACTGGCCGACCCTCCTCGACATCACCCAGCCCGAGCGATGGACTGCCAACGCTGTTTACGCTGCGACTCGCATTTTCATTTCCGCCAAGCCCTGGGTGGCCCAAGAGTTCATCTCAACTGTGCTACTGGAGCGTGTCCGCGAAGAGACCCACGAGACCAAGAAGTTGAACGTCCACACCTACAACGCTCTGCGCAAGGCCTTGTACAAGCCCGCGTGCTTCTTCAAGGGTCTGCTGTTCCCGCTTGTTTCCAGCGGTACTTGCTCCCTCCGCGAGGCCCACATTGTCTCCTCGGTGATTGCTCGCGTGTCCATTCCCGTCCTTCACTCCGCCGCTGCCCTCCTCCGCATGTGTGACTTGGCTGCCGAACAGTCCATGCGCTCGCTTGAGAGCACCGGTGCCGTCAACACTTTCATCCGTGTGTTCCTGGAGAAGAAGTACGCCATGCCTTACAAGGTCATTGATGCCCTGGTCTTCCACTTCCTGCGTTTCCGCAACGAGGACCCCGCTGCCATGGACGGCCCCGGTAGCTCCAAGGCCTACAAGCTGCCCGTCTTGTGGCACCAGTCTCTCCTGGTCTTTGCTCAACGTTACCGCAACGATATCACCGAGGACCAGCGTGAAGCCCTTCTGGACCTGCTGCTCGTTCGCGGACACAAGGATATCGGACCCGAGGTGCGACGAGAGTTGCTCGCGGGCCGTGGACGTGGAATCGTGGTTCTGGATCCCGAGCAACAGAATGCCCTCGATGCCGGTGATGACACGATGGATGTGACTATGTAGATGCTCCATTGAGCGCTTGATTTCTTTTCCTTTGTCACCAAAATATTTGCCCCCCTGCATATACCACCTACGACCTGGTCATGAGCACGTACTTGATGGAATGGCGTTTATTGTTGTGTTTTTTCTTTCTTTCTGTGGGACTGCATATATTCCCCTTGGTGTCGGAACTGGTGAAGTCGATAGAGCAGAATAGCGTCTATGGACCAAAAAGCATTGTTAATGTTCAATCAACCTGTAGTTGGGAAGTCTTAATTGGCATGACCTGAGTAAATTAACTGAGGTGACTCGATATTCAAGATCTACTTACTGAGTCTAGGACATAGTCTGGGCCTCTCTAGGTTCCTGTAGTGTTATTTACATGTTTGTTGCAATTGTTTCCAAGAACCCATTGCCAGATTCACCATATTGATGGTTTCTCCTCTGCTATCGAAAGTTTCCAAATGCTCCAAGTGCCTCCAGTGAAACTGCACTGGCAACCATTAAAGAACCCATGAGTCGAAAAACGCAGGTTCCTGTAACGTAATCCACGGCCGAGCTGGCCACACGGTCGAGCTGGCCACCCCAAAACACCATACTAAATGTGAATTTTTACAACTTCATATTTCAACACTGAACCTTTGTTGTATGTTCTTGGGATA